>CM060686.1:102473095-103040595 GCA_030686995.1 Artemisia argyi | reverse complement strand
ATTTGAAGATATGGCAACTTTAGTCCCTGCACTTTCAGAGTTTGGCAAAAATAGTCCCTTGAAGTAAATTTTAAAGAAAAGATAAGAAAGGTCCTCCATGATTCAGAATTTGACAACACAAGTCCTTAGAAGTAACATTGGAAGAAAAACAGAATTGGTCCTTGGAATTTTCAGAATTGCAAAACTAGTCCCTATCCTAATAAAACCGGATCCAAACAAACTAAACTAATCCAATAAACCCTTATACCCATCAGCCCAAGCCCAAAACCTATCACTAAGCCCAACTCCTTTAATATCTTAACCCGGCCTGTTTTCCTTTACCTATGGTCAACCATTGACCAAGACCGGTCAAACCTCAAGTAATAAAACCCCCAAACACTCCCGCCCCCCAATTTTATTATTACCCAGAAAAACTCCTGTAGCCCTAGAACCTTAAATTTACACACGCAAAAATTACCATGATTGGGTAATAATTACCCAATCATTATGCTTCTAGAATGTCAGGGTATGACAGAGGGACTCACACGTGAACCAATAATATCACACACGGAGGATAGGTCACATCCATCATTCAATCCAAGGGACAAGAATCAAGGGAAGTATCTGGAAGCGTGATCAAAGGCCACAAATGATTCAAGGAAACACAAGGGGCACACGGATTGATGAGCTGGCTATGCAAAGAAGCCTCACCCTCGGCCTATATAAACCCCCTCCTCCTTCATGTATTGGTGTGTAGGTTTTTAATAAATTTAAGTTTTCTGTTTTAAGTCTTATTATTGTAATTTTTATTTCAAAAGCATTGTACTCAATTTCCTCTTATTAATAAAATTCTTATTTCAGTTTTTATAATATTGTCTTAATTTTAATTTTTAGCTTATTCTGTTTAATTTCCTATTATTAGTTTATAATCACAATTATTAGTTTCATTTAAATTCAGCTTCAAGTTATTGTTATTGTTTTTCACTTATATTAAAAATCCAAAAAAATCAGAAAAATCAGAAAAATAAAAAATATTGTTTGAATTTTATATTTAAGCTTAACATAAGCTTTGTTATGTTTTTATGAGCTCATAACTGCTTCCTTATAGCTTTTGTGTGTTCATTCAATCATTTCTTTTAAATTTCCACAAAGTCAAACACTGGTCAACTTATCAGCTTATTCAATAAGCTAAGCTTATTTGGAATTAAGGCAGCCAAGAAGGAGTCCACTTGGCCTGTCAAAAGACAGGCAAGCTTAGTGAACCCCCTCTGTTAAGCTGAGGGGGCTTTTGCCTTGTAAGTTTTCCATTTATAATCACCTTATTGAATCAGTAGTTTAAAAGTAGCATTAGATCTATTTTTACTTGTTTTCTGCTTATTGCTAGTTGTTATTTAGTACTTTTATCTTATTTCATCATCTCATAACATTTTAGTACAATTAGTTGTTCACTGCTTCATTAATGTTCCATTCATCTGTCATACATCTCAGATCTGTTTCTCTGTGTTCATTATATTTGATCTCTGAGTTTTGGTGTTAATTTGAGTGATTGGATCTATATTAGTACTAAGGTTGAGGTTTGGATTGAATTGGATTAGATTTGAGGTGATTATAGTGAAACAGTCAACATATAAGGGTGTTTGGATCATTGTGGTTTGTTGGTGTAATACTTGTCTTAGAAGTTGTTTTAGGTTATAATAGGTCACTTAGGTTGCATTGAAGGATAAACAAGCATAAAAACAATGGTTAAAACATAAAAAGTCAATAATCACTTCTGTTCTATTATTTGCATATCAGATAGTTATTTAGGATTACCATTTCATAGTAAGACTTGCATAATTTGTTTATTTAGCTGATTTTAGGTTTACTGTAGCTTACTACATTTGTAGTAATCATTTAGCATAGGATATAATTCAAATTAATCAAAGTAGTTTTAAAATTCAAAAGTCAAATTAGTCACTACTCAGTTTTTTTAGCTACTCTCTTAAGGGATTTTGTAGCATTTAAAATTAATTGGAATCAGTTTTTAAAAGTAGATTTATAAAGTTTGGTAGTAAGGAAAATTATTTCAAAAGGAAAATCTCTATTTAGAACTAATTTGCTTATTGAAAAAGTTAGTTGAAATTGACTATTTGGGCTGATTTTTTCCCCTGCACCACCAGTAATCAATCATCTTTAGGGTATTCATTAGGTAACAAAACCTGTTTAGAAGTGCTTTCTGTTTGTTGATTTGGAATCTCAGTAGGTCTGTAGAGGTTTTGCCCCCATAAGCTTTTATTCCTGCGCTTTTTAGCTCAGCTTATTTGACCTATAAAGTTGTGTAGTTAGAACAAGGGACTGAATTCTGTTATAGGGCTGCAATTAGGTTTCATTGATCATTATCTAAGCTTGGTTGTTCATTTGAGTAAAGTTGAGCCTCTAGTTGTTGTTTATACAGAGCTTTTGCATACTGCTTATTTGCTTAGCTTATTGCTCATCCCTCTTTGGCTTATTATATCTGTTTACGACCAAACCTGTGATTCTGAGTAACTTTTGGACTAAGTTTTATTCATTTAAGCTTTTCTAAGTCAAAAAGTCAACTGGTCAAAGTTTTGGTCAACTTGGTCAAGCATTGCTTATTAATAAGCACTTATATAAGCTGATTTTAAGCCAAACAGTATTTCCACAGCTTATTTTCAAGTTTTTAAATTTTTCATAAGTATAGAATAATATTTTAGAATTTCTCTGAATTTTTCATATTTTTCCAAGTTGATTTGCTATTTTTCTTATTTTATTTTCATTTTTATTCAATTTTAAATACTTTTAATTACCAAAAATTCCAAAAAAAATCAGAAAAAGCCAAGAAAATCCAAAAATATTTTAGAAATTTATTTTCATTTATTTTAGAATTTTAGAAATTTATTTTGCATTTTTCTCATTTATTTTGAATTTAATTTGAATTTTTAATTAGATTTAATAGTTTTTAATTCTCAAAAATTATACAAAAAGCCAAAAAAAATTAGTTTTCAGTTTTAAAATTACTTTTTAGTTATTTTATAATTTTTAAAATTTATTTTTCTTTTTTCTCACCTTATTTGCATTTTCTTTTAATTTTTAATTAGTTAATTAGCTTTTAATTCATAAAAAATAAATAAAAAGTCAAAAAAATATTTTTCTTTTTCTTAAAATTTTCTTTTATCATTTTTAACTTTTCAAAATTATTTCGAAGTCCGTAGGAGTAGTGTAGCTCAAAATTCGCGTTTTATTTCGTATGTTAACGTTTAATTCGCGTTTTAGCATACGGTTTCGATTTTACGTTACGTTTCTAGTTGTCTTATTTGAAATACGTGCTTAAGTGATTATTTGTGCTTCAATTGTTATTTCATTAGTATAATCCCATCTAAATCACTTTTTTACCACTTTCACGACACGTTTCACAAATCGGGAATTGAAAATTCCATTCACCCTTCATACGGACTACGACCTCGGGTTATGCGTATTTCTTTGCGGATCTCTTGAGTAATACTATACTATATATAACTTATTTTATCACAAATAAATTTTGGCGCCGCTGCCGGGGAAGGTTGAAGTGAATTTTTTCGTTTTCGTTTTTCGAAATTGTGTTTTGAAAACACCTTCCTTGTATATATTTTCTATAAAAACCATAAAAATTGAAAAATCAAAAACACTTTTCCTAAAGTGTTTTCAAAAACACCAAAAAAATAATAAAGTTACAGCCTCGACTCTCCCGTTGAAGGGTGGGCGTTGTAAACCAAATAAGCTTCTCAATATAGCAACGCGTGAAATTAGTTGCTAATCGGATTACTTTAATTCTACAACCGAATAAGCGGAAAATACGGAAGCTTTGACATTAAATTGCAAGCTGAAGAGAGATCCATTCTTCTCTCCCATTCCGTCGCAAGTAGATTTAAGGGAAACGGTTTACAATTAACGTAACGTTTGAAAAAGAAAAAAAAACAAAAGTTTAAGTTTTTGAATTTTGCTTTATAAAAACAAAAATACAAAAAGATTTTCTTTTCAAATTTATTTTTCTTTTTTACTTTGATTTCTTTTTAGTGTATGATCACACGTTCACGGTCGAGATTAATCGATAATTCTCTGACCATACCGAACCAACACTATCGTAGACGTCGTAAACAAGCTTACGTACCCGAGTTACGTACTCTTGTTAAAACACCCATCACCGAGATGGCCGATCAACGTACTATGCAAGAATTGCTCCAGTGTCCCACCGAGGGATATGGGGATGCAATTGTTTTACCACCAATCCTTTCCGATAATTTTGAACTTAAAACTGGATTGATTCAACTTGTCACATCAAACCAATTTCACGGTTTTGAGAGGGACGATCCTCACGCACACATCCGATGGTTTAATAAGTTAACTTCGACAATGAAATCTAAGGATGTCCCTCACGATGCTATTAAATTGATGTTGTTCCCATTTTCACTCGAGGGTTCATCCCGGATTTGGCTCGAAAAAGAACCCCCTCGTTCCATCCACACATGGGAAGAACTCGTCTCAAAATTTGTTAATCATTTCTTTCCTCCGTCCAAAACGACTAATCTTAAGAATGATATAACTAATTTTCAACAACATTTTGATGAGAACTTTGGTGAGGCATGGGAACGTTTTAAGGATCTTCTTCGAAAATGTCCTCACTACGGTTTCTCCGAATTACACCAAATCGACACGTTTTATAACGCTTTGACTCAAAACGATCAAGATTCTTTAAACGCAGCCGCCGGTGACAATATCTTGAATCGTACGCCTAGGGATATTTTATCGATCATCGAGAACAAATCAAAGGTTCTGACTTCTCGTAACAAACCGAATGTTTCGAAAGTGACTTCTTTTACTTCTTATTCTTCTTCGTCGGTCCAATCATCGGAATTGGTCGAACTTACCGACGCTATCCATTGTATGATGAAAGAGTTTAAGTTGCAGAACCAAAAAACCAAGCCCGTTAAAGCCGTTAATGAAAAATGTGTGATTTGTGGTGGACCCCATCCGTATTATGATTGTCAAGCCACCGATGGCCAAGTTTATAATGCGAACATAGCAGCCATAAACTACAATCAAAACCAAGGTTTTCGTACTAACAAAATAAGTCCACCTGGGTTTCCACACGTGCAAACTCATCAAAACCGTTATCCTCAAAATAACCAAGGTTATCAAAACCAAGGTTACAATCAAAACCGTGGAACCAATTATCAAGTCCCTCCACCCCAACAAGTTTATCAACCACCACAACAAGTACAACCTTCTCCTGAGTTTGCTAATTATATGAAAACAAACGATGTTAACATTCGAGCAATGCAAAATCAAATCAACAACATGAGGGTTGAACTTAAGAAAGAGATCGGCACAACCATGACTCGACAAACGAATGAGCTTAAGCAAATGATGAGCAGTTTTCTTCAAATGAATCAACCATCGACGTCTGGTTCTCTTCCGAGCAACACAATTGCTAACCCGAGGGGTGATGCAAAGGCGATCACGACTAGGAGTGGTGTTTCATACGATGGACCAACGGCTCCGACTACCCCTTCTTCTTCGTCTCCTAAGGTAGTCGCCCGTGAAACCGAGGTGACAACGGATACGGGAATTCCTAGTAATAATGGAAGGACCAAAAACATCCAACCTCCGGTGGTCCCAACGTCAAAAGGAAAAGATAAAGTTGTTAACGAAACTGAAAATGACATTCCCGTCAAAACAAAATTACCTTATCCGTCACGCTTAAATGAACAAAATAACCGTGAGAGAAATAAAAACCAGATGGAAAAGTTTTATCAGATTTTTCAAGAGTTACATTTTGACATAACTCTCGTGGATGCTATACTTTTGATGCCTAAATTTTCTTCAATGTTAAAACGTCTTTTGAATAACAAAGAAAAATTGTTTGAAATGTCAAGAACCCAAATGAATGAAAATTGTTCGGCGGTTATTCTCAAAAAGCTTCCCGAAAAGCTTGAAGACCCCGGTCGATGTCTCATTCCGTGCAATTTTCCTGGGATGGTTCAATGCTTCGCCTTGGCCGATCTTGGCGCTAGCATTAACCAAATGCCGTTATCCATTTGGAAAAAGTTGTCGTTACCCGATTTAACTCCGACTTGTATGACCCTCGAGCTTGCCGATCGAACTAATTCCCGCCCCAATGGGAATAGCCGAGGATGTCTTCGTCAATGTTGGGAAATTTAATTTCCCTACTGATTTTGTCGTTGTTGATTTTGATGCTGATCCGCGGGTACCCCTCATTCTTGGGAGAGGTTTCCTAAGGACCGACCATGCGTTGATTGATGTTTATGATGAAGAAATAACCTTACGCGTTGGTACCGAAGCCGTAACATTTAATTTGGATCAAACCACGAGGTACTCCTCCGATTATGACAAATATTCCGTTAACCGAGTCGACGTTATTGACGAAGTTACGGAGGAGTATGCTCAAGAGTTACTTGGTTTTACCGAACATGCTTCGAGTGGCAATCCCACTCATTCTTCTGAACCGATAATTTCTGATCCTTCCCCTTCCCTTACTCCGTTTGAGGGAAGTGATTTCATTTTGGAAGAGATCGAGGCCTTTCTTGCTAATGATTCGATTTCACCGGAAATTGATCATTCCGATTGTGACCCGGAGGGGGATGTTCTTTTGATTGAGAAAATGTTAAACGAAAACCCAAACCCGTCTCTCCCTCCGATGGACCTTAAAATGGCCGATGTTAAAGAAGTTAAGCCGTCTACAGAGAATCCTCCGGAGCCCGAGCTCAAGGATTTACCTCCTCATCTTGAATACGCATTTTTGGAAGGAACCGAAAAACTTCCCATCATAATTTCAAAAGAACTTAAAGATGAGGAGAAGAACCGTCTCTTAGATGTGCTCAAGAAGCATAAACGTGCCATCGCTTGGCAAATTTCTGATATCAAGGGTATCGACCCTCGTTTCTGCACACATAAGATCTTACTTGAAGACAATTACAAACCGTCCATTCAGAAACAACGACGGGTTAACCCAAAATATCATGAGGTTATCAAAAAGGAAGTTATCAAACTCCTCGATGCCGGAATGATTTATCCAATCTCGGATAGTTCCTGGGTTAGCCCGGTCCACTGCGTACCGAAGAAAGGTGGAATAACCGTCGTGACTAATGAAGATAATGAATTGATTCCGACACGTCTTGTTACCGGATGGAGAGTTTGTATTGATTATCGAAAATTGAATGATGCGACTCGTAAGGACCATTTCCCACTTCCATTTATGGATCAAATGCTAGAACGCCTAGCGGGAAATGAGTTCTATTGTTTTCTTGATAGATTTTCCGGTTACTTTCAAATACCGATTGACCCTCCGGACCAGGAAAAGACTACCTTTACTTGCCCTTATGGAACGTTTGTCTATCGTCGTATGCCTTTCGGCTTATGCAATGCTCCAAGCAAGTTCCAAAGGTGTATGATGTCTATATTCTCAGACATGATCGAGAAAACCATGGAAGTTTTCATGGACGATTTCTCGGTTTATGGAGATTCTTTCACTTCTTGCCTCTCCCATTTAGAGAGTATGCTGAAACGGTGTGAAGACACCAACTTAGTTCTAAATTGGGAGAAGTGCCATTTCATGGTCAAAGAGGGCATTGTCCTCGGCCATAAGATATCGAAATCAGGGATTGAGGTCGATAGAGCTAAAGTCGACATGATTGCAAAATTACCTCATCCCACCACCGTTAAAGGAATTAGAAGTTTTCTCGGTCATGCCGGCTTTTACCGACGTTTCATTCAAGACTTTTCTAAGATAGCCCAGCCCCTGACCCACTTGCTTGAAAAAGATGCTCCGTTTATCTTCTCAAATGAATGCATCGAAGCATTTAATATCCTTAAAAAGAAGTTAACGGAGGCTCCTATCTTAGTTGCCCCCGATTGGGACTTGCCTTTTGAGCTAATGTGCGATGCGAGCGATTATGCCATTGGTGCAGTCCTGGGGCAACGCAAGTCTAAACATTTTCAGCCGATACACTATGCTAGTAAAACTATGACCGATGCTCAATACCATTATACAACTACTGAGAAAGAAATGTTATCCGTCATTTACACCTTTGAAAAGTTTCGACCATATTTGCTCTTGAAGAAATGCATAGTGTATACGGATCATTCGGCTCTCAAATACCTAATGGCAAAGTAAGATACTAAGCCACGCTTGATGCGGTGGGTTCTACTCCTTCAAGAATTCAATGTTGAAATTCGAGACAAAAAGGGAGCTCAGAACCTTGCTGCTGATCACCTATCGCGTTTAGAGAATCCCCATCAAAGTGTTTTCGAGAAAAAGGAAATAAACGAAGCATTTCCTCTCGAGACACTGGGAAGTTTATCACATTGTGATTCTAGTACCCCATGGTTCGCCGACTTTGCAAATTACCGTGCGGGGAATTTTATCCGTAAAGGGATGTCGTTCTAGCAAAAGAAGAAATTCTTCAAAGATGTTAAGCATTATTTCTGGGATGACCCCTACTTGTTTAAGATTTGTGCGGATCAAGTGATCCGGCGGTGCGTTCACGGCAAAGAAGCCACTGAAATTCTTATGGCATGCCACAATGGACCCACGGGGGACATCATGGTGCCAATTTCACCGCTAAGAAAGTTTTTTACTCCGGCTTCTATTGGCCGATGATTTACCGCGATGCTCATGAGTTGGTTAAATCATGTGATTCTTGCCAGCGTCAAGGAAAAATTTCTCAGAGAGACGAGATGCCTCAAAATGCCATCCAAGTCTGTGAAATTTTTGACGTCTGGGGTATCGATTTCATGGGTCCCTTCCCGTCTTCTCGTGGTAACAAATATATACTCGTGGCCATCGATTACTTGTCGAAATGGGTTGAAGTGAAGGCGCTACCCACCAATGACGCCCGAATTGTAGTAAAATTTCTCAAAAGTCTCTTCACCCGATTTGGTGCACCTCGTGCTATTATAAGTGATCGTGGGACCCATTTCTGTAACGACCAATTCGCTAAGATTATGCTTAAATATGGTGTCACACATCGTGTTTCTACGGCATATCATCCCTAGACAAGTGGTCAAGTTGAGGTCTCCAATCGTGGCTTAAAACGAATTTTATAAAGGACCGTAGGTGAACATCGTGCTTCATGGGCCGATAAGTTAGATGATGCACTTTGGGCTTTCCGTACAGCTTATAAAACACCCATTGGGTGCACTCCTTACAAGTTTGTTTACGGGAAGGCCTGCCATTTGCCCTTTGAACTTGAGCACAAGGCCTACTGTGCCTTGAAACATGCTAATTTTGACCTACAAACCGCGGGTGATCATCGTAAAGTTCAATTGAATGAATTAGTCGAGCTTCGTGATCAAGCCTATGAGAATTCGTTGATCTACAAAGAGAAAACAAAGAGGATTCATGATGATAAAATTAAAGATCGCGTCTTCAATGTTGGTGACCGAGTCCTTCTTTTCAATTCTCGATTGAAGATTTTCTCGGGCAAGTTAGAAACCCGTTGGTCTGGACCATTCACCATTACCCAAGTATTTCCTTATGGAACCGTTGAACTTGCTCAACCTAATGGTCCCAACTTTAAGGTGAATGGTCATCGTCTCAAACATTATTTCGGAGGGGACATACCACCCATGATTGTTCGGGATCTCCAGACTTTCCCTAAGGATAACTAAATTCGGGGATCGAGTCAAGCTCATGTGACTCGGTAATCAAAAACAAGCGCTTCGTGGGAGGCATCCCATGCTTATCCATTTTCATTTTCTTTATTTTCTATTTCTTAAGTAACGTGACGTGAGGGGGGCGACCCTTTCCAAACTCGTGTTTTCGTGGTTGTTTGTGAATGTTCAGGAATTTCCTCGAAGTTTAAGGACTCTCGTGCTCGTGGTTTGTCGTTTTCTCCACTTGAGTCTCCTTCTTCGCTGCTCTTTCGGAAATTCACCATATCCAAAATCTTATCGACTAACGTTTATCTCTTGGCATACTTAATAAACGGCCTTAGATATTACGTAGACTACCCGTACCCTTAAAACATTGAGGACAATGTTTCACTTTAGTCTGGGGGGGGGGGGGGGGTGAATCTTTGATTCGATTAGACCTGTACCTTCGTCTGAGCTGTTAACTTACGCAACTCCGTTTTCCACCAAAAATTTTAAATTTTTGTCACCACTTTAAAAAAAATGATGAATGATATATGATAATAAGATTTGACACCTTGTTTTGACTTTCCTACCGGCGAGAGTAGAAATAAATGTTTCGACTTGACCGGGCGTGTTGAGCCCTAGCTCGTCTCCCTTAACCAAAATAATCAAAAGATTATGGCTAAGCATCCGCGGATCTCATTACTTGGGATTTCAAATTTGCGGAGATCGAGGAATGATATAGTTTATTTAGAAGTTTCGTGCTAAACGTGGAGTAGATGGATCTCTTTAGAGCCCACGAAAGGTACTTGTAGCCTCCTTGTTCCCTCAAGCTTGCACACCAATAAAAATAGATCTCTAGGATTAATTAAGTGTATGGGGTTTGGGCAATACTTAGTTTTTTCTCGTTCCCAACAAAATCTCTGCATATGGGGGTTTGGTACATATAGGGGTACTGCAAGTGTTACGGTGAAATAGATTATTGCATCTTGCCGGTTCGCAGCCGATGTTGTGATCTTAGTAAAGGCCGTAGGACTCGGGGTTTGGCATATGATTATGAATATCTATAATAATAGCCCAAAGCCAAAAAAAAAAGGCAGAGGAATCCAAAGCTATAAAAAGCAGCGGATATAAATCCAAGGTCATAATAAAGCTCTTACATCTTGGCAGCTCATAAACCGTTGTTGTAAAAGAAATAAAGGACTAAGGACCAAGTATTATTAAAGTGCTTATAATTGTGCAAAAATGCCAAGCTTCGACTCCGGGGGTTTCCCTAATAAAAAGCTTCTGTTTAGGGTCTCAAACATGGGATGTCTCGATCGTAAATAAAAAGGGGGACCTCCACAAATCGTGTTAAATCAGAGACCTTCATGTGGACCCGATTTCTGTATGCAGGGATTTTCGAGGGAAAGTTTGGGAACTACTTAGCGTTCAAATTTTGTGCTCTTATCGGACTAACAAATATCAAAACGAGAAAATATGAAGCATGATGCGTGGGAATTGCACCAGGCTTTACCTCTCAAGGGATCTCGAGAAGCTTACAACCCCCACCAGGCAGTGTACCTGATCATTGTAGTATAGTATAGTGACAAGTACCGGGGGATTGATCGTTAAACTCAGGAATAGTGCCGTTAGGATTGAAAATTAGTCTAATTAGGTCTAAAGGTGAAGGATGATTCTTTTTGTGTTTTTATATTTTATGAAAAGCAAGTAAAATTCTCGGGTATTGGAAGAAGGGGCGGAATTAGTTGCTAATCAACTAACCCAAAAAGCTATTAATTAAACTAATTAACAAGAAAAGTAAACTAGGGTTCTACAAGGGATGTGAAGCATGTCTACCTATGATATATTACTCCTTGCTAGCTATCCAATTCTACCTAATGAATTGTCACACCTTGCTTTAATTGATGGGTTGTATTCCTTAATACCAATCATGGGGTGGCGTACTTACTTCCCCAATTCTATAAGCTCCTACTTCACTCCTATGTCAAGCCGGCTAAGAAGCTCCTAACATGGGATCACTAGAATTCGCTCATGCATTAAATACAACCATAAAAACCTAGTACACATCGGTTCATGTTTTTTAAGACGTTCAAGCATGTTACGCTATGGAAGTCTGCCAGTTTTCTTAAGCCTAACATTGAATACAATCAACCAAACAAGAGACAATAGGAATCAAGAATTATAAGCTAAACCAATTAGATCTATCGAAGGGTCACGCCCTAATTGATGAAGATAGACACAAACATCAACAAGGAATCAATAAGATCTAATCAATTATATACAAGTTTCACATAAACATAAGTAGACACAAGATGAATTAGCAAAACATAATCAAAGAAGGACAATCAACAATAATAATGAAAGACATAATTGAGATAGAATCATCAAACCAATACATGATGTTTATGGAGTGATTGAAACCCTCTTAGTTGCTGGAAAAACACCCACCTAAACCCAGGAATCGACCTTAGGGTTTAGGGCTTACAAAAAGTGAAGTTATGATGGTATATTTATAGGCATGTTTTCTGTCGGCCCATCTTGACGGCGTCAGCTCGTTTCTCTTGACGCCGTCATGACCATTTTTTCACCAAATTGTAGATCTCTTCGTCCTCTTCGCGTGGGCTTTTGAATCACCTAAATCCGAGTTCGTATGCAAAAGTTATGACCAAAACAATATCAGCTACTCCGCGCGCAAGTTTTGACAAGTTAACACGTGACGACCTTGGGTGACGCCTTCACGTTTCTTCTGGGCCGTCACCACTTTTACTCTTGACGCCGTCATGAAAAGCCTCTTGACGCCGTCAGGTACTGTTTCCAGCAAGGAAAATTAATACTTTGCCGTTTTCTTCACTTTTATGCTCCAAAAACGTCCAAAATGCTTCCTTTTCCAGAATTCACTTCCAAAGTACCTAAAATCACAAAAGGAACGATTTAGGGCAATATTTGATCAAATAAATTCAATTTCGGGCTTAAATGACCCCCTAAAAGTGGTTCATTTTTTGCCTCATCATATACCCTTACACTTGAGATTTGCTTGTCCTCAAGCAAATGCGCTTTTATTCTAGTCAAAATACAAGTTATGGGTCATTTAACACTAATATAAAAGTAATTACAACAAATAATCGTTCCACTAAAGACCAAAGACAAGCACGGAGGTCATACACTAGCACCTCACAAATAGTGTTTAGATACTCACATCTCTCGGGTGTAATAAAGTAATATTACATTATGGAAATGGAAAACATCTCTCACTACCTGTCATAGCAAAATAGATTACAATAGGCTTGGGAAAGGATCAAACCTCCACCACATGGCGTAAGAACCTAGGATAAACTATCAAAGATGTCTTTTAAATGGTTGTAACGTTAGGTGTAGGGATATAGAATACACGGTTTTGTTGGATATATGCAGTCTTTACTGGTGGCGAGTTAACAATCTTGGTTAATTACATGTATAATATGGCGTTGCTAAGCCAAGACTAGACTCGACTTAAGCTAATAAATGAAAAATAACAAAAACATAAAATAAACATAGAATGAAAAGGGATGGTAGTCCGTATGTTTTTTCTCTCCTTTTTTTTATTATTTTTTTTTTTGATTTTTTTGATTTTTTTTTTTTTTTTTTTTTTTTTTTTTTTTTTTGCATACACTTTTACCCTACCATCCAAAATAATACATCATAGGGAATGTACATTCCCCTTACACCTAAATTTTTACATACTTTACAATAAATTATTCTAACCACTCGAATTAAGAAAATCAAAACACTTGGAGTACTTTTAAAATTAACGCACATACGGGGGTAATATATGATGTTCTTCCCCATTACTCCATAACATAAGTACTTTACCCATGAGTTCCAATCGTCCCAAAACAATATGTACAAGGATATGACTCGACTTAGCAACCATGTAATCAATTAGATAATTAACTTAGGGTTTAACAAATAACAATAATGCACTAAAGATGAGTGTATACACGGAAGCCTAAGGCGATTTGGGTGTACATTTAAGTGGGGTGTAACAAATTCTTCCTTTAAGTAAGATGCTTAAAGTTAGAAACGAAAAGATAGGCTCGGAGGGGTGTACTAGGGGTTTCGTGTACTAAAAATGAGTACAACGCTAAGGGTGTGGGAAAAATTAATTGACTTGACTAGCCAAGTAATATGACTTAAATGGTCAAGTAATTATGATACGGGTTTAACACAAGGGTGATCCTAATGCCTCTTATCATGTAGTAAATCCTACTACACGAATGTAGTCTCACTAGTGGTCTCGGGATGCATCACTAACGCAAGTTCTAGAATCTAAATGCTACCGGTACACTCATAAGCACTAATAGTAAATGCTTTTCCTATCAAATCTAAAGGCGAACCTCACATATTTGGGTGGAAAATTTTTCTGAATGATACGGTTATGTGCTAGTCATACAATCCCCTATCCATGAGACGCTTGCTATGGTTAAAGTTTCACTCCTAAATGTTGTAAAAAATTTTAAATTTGGCGCTAAAATTACACTAACAAGTATTTCTCATAGTTTTATTACACATCTACCATTAAACAAATAAACTCAAGCGAAAGTATATTTGTAAGGTATCATCATTTTACCCTCCCCTTACACTTAGGATGAACATTGTCCCCAATGTTCAAGTAAAGAATGTAAAAGTGAAATAAGTAAAAAGAATGAAATCAAATACTCCCCTGATTCGCTCGGTATGGATAATAAGGTGGCCAGGTTAGATCTTCCTCCAAGAAAATGAACAATCAAAGCTTCCCTTCCAGTATATAAATCATCTTCTTGTCATATATAACCTGTTAAACCTGAGAAAACAGACAAAAACCCAAAGCATCAACCCGAACAAAGAGAACTCACAACTAGATGTAATTCCAGACTTAGGAATAAAAACAAAACAATTAAAGATATAATGCTCGTGGAATGAATGTTTGCAGATTTCCTGGAGTTTATAAAACTAGAGAATCAACAAAAACTTTAAGACTACGGTATAAACAAAACTAGCAAAATTTCCAGAATTTTACACATGACGCCGTTAGAAGTGACCTGCATAAATCTTTATGTTAAGTTTCGGTAAATTTCTGGAAAAACTTATGTCCTACTTCCTGGAAAATCCTGCAAAACATCATTATGACTCGATACAAACATTTGACTCTAATAATTACTAATATACATGTTCATTTAATATTGTTGTGGATCATGCTCAATTTTGTTCTTATAAACAGATTTGGGTCTCCCCTTACACTTAGCTTTTGCAAAATACCTTTATATGTAATTAAGACGAAGTTAAAAACAAAATAAAGCATTTTCACAATTTACTTTGAAACATGAACCACAAACAATAAAAATAAAGCATGCATACGAAAACAAATAAAATCAAACAAACAAACAAACAAACAAATAAATAAATAAAGCTTGGGTTGCCTCCCAATAAGCGCTTATTTTTGTTCGAGTCATGAGCCTGACTCTACCCTTATTTAATGGAAATAGGGGAGGTTTTCCCTACACTTTGAATTAAGTGCGGGTGGAAGTAGCGATACACACCCTTAGGGTGGAAATATGTCACGTGAGGTGAAGAGGGTGAGTGAATGGCTTCCTTCATCCTAAAACTACCCGGATAATACTGGTTGATGGGTGGGTCCGTTCCTCTTTTGTCTCCTAGAACTATATCTAAGGATGGAAATGTGTGTAAAGATTGAGGTTCCGGTTCATCAACACTAGGAAATTCCCTAGAACTAGGAGTAAGGTTATCACTACAAGTATTCGAACCTATATCCTCAAGTGGTGCCTGGTCCAAGGGTTCTACCTCCATTGGAATTCCTAAAGTTTCTTCTACTTCTTCCAGGTAAGTCATGGGCGGTGTGTGTGCCTCAAATGATGGTAGGACTTGTGGGGTACTTAGTGGTCTTGGGTTTTCTACTATCTCTTCCATCACATCAATATCATCTATGTGTTCATCTTGTATTATGGTAGTTCCTAACCATGACATGCAACTAGGTGGCTCAACTCTAACCTCATGTGTGTCGTATGTTTTGGTGAAATCCATCCCACTCATGCAACTAGGTAGTTCAACACTAACCATATCATAATCTTTGTTTGATTCTAAGTTCATGTTCTTAGAAACTAGGTCATCTCGCTCATACGAATCCACCAATTCGTTGAACTTATGGGTTGTGGTTAGGAAGCTTTTCTCAAAATTCATCCAAAGGGTCTCACTAAAAGGAATTGATCCAGATAATGATCGTCTAATAGAAAACACACATTTATAAAATTCATCAAACCCATCTAACTTGACACCCATCTCCTCTTGTATATATCTAAGATCACTTAAAAATTCATTGGAACAACAGGAGGCAAATCGATCCGAGTAAACTAATTGTTCCTCTATAGTTAATGATCTAAATGGAATTTCATCCGCCATGGAGACAAATGAAAATGGTTTCACAAACAAAGGGCACAAAGAAAAAGATAGACTACAAGAAAGCTAATAAAAAGAAAATAAAAATCTCACTAAAAAGGAATCTAATGAGTAGACCTAATCAAAATAAATTCCAACCTAAACAATAACTATTCCCCGGGCTGCGTCGCCAAAAACTTGATGCGTAGGAATTGCACCAGGCTTTACCTCTCGAGGGATCTCGAGAAGCTTACAATCCCCACCAGGCAGTGTACCTGATCGTTGTAGTATAATATAGTGACAAGTACCGGGGGATTGATCGTTCAACTCAGGAATAGTGTCGTTAGGATTGAAAATTAGTCTAATTAGGTCTAAAGGTGAAGGATGATTCTTTTTGTGTTTTTATATTTTATGAAAAGCAAGTAAAATTCTCGGGTATTGGAAGAAGGGGCGGAATTAGTTGCTAATCAACTAACCCAAAAAGCTACTAATTAAACTAATTAACAAGAAAAGTAAAGTAAGGTTCTACAAGGGATGTGAAGCATGTCTACCTATGATATATTACTCCTTGATAGCTATCCAATTCTACCTATTGAATTGTCACACCTTGCTTTAATTGACGGGTTGTATTCCTTAATACCAATCATGGGGTGGAGTACTTACTTCCCCAATTCTATAAGCTCCTACTTCACTCCTATGTCGAGCCGGCTACGAAGCTCCTAACATGGGATCACTAGAATTCGCTCATGCATTAAATACAACCATAAAAACCTAGTACACATCGGTTCATGTCTCTTAAGACGTTCAAGCATGTTACCCTATGGAAGTCTGCCAGTTTTCTTAAGCCTAACATTGAATACAATCAACCAAACAAGAGACAATAGGAATCAAGAATTATAAGCTAAACCAATTAGATCTATCGAAGTGTCACGCCCTAATTGATGAAGATAGACACAAACATCAACAAGGAATCAATAAGATCTAATCAATTATATACAAGTTTCAAATAAAGATAAGTAGACACAAGATGAATTAGCAAAACATAATCAAAGAAGGACAATCAACAATAATAATGAAAGACATAATTGAGATATAATCATCAAACCAATACATGATGTTTATGGAGTGATTGAAACCCTCTAACTTGCTGGAAAAACACCCACCTAAACCCAGGAATCGACCTTAGGGTTTAGGGCTTACAAAAAGTGAAGTTATGATGTTATATTTATAGGCATGTTTTCTGTCGGCCCATCTTGACGGCGTTAGCTCGTTTCTCTTGACGCCGTCATGACCTTTTTTCACCAAATTGTAGATCTCTTCGTCCTCTTCGTGTGGGCTTTTGAATCACCTAAATCCGAGTTCGTATGCAAAAGTTATGACCAAAACAATATCAGCTACTCCGCGCACAAGTTTTGACAAGTTAATACGTGACGGCCTTGGGTGACGCCCTCATGTTTCTTCTGGGCCATCACCACTTTTACTCTTGACGCCGTCAGGTACTGTTCCCAGCGAGGAAAATTAAGACTTTGCCGTTTTCTTCACTTTTATGCTCAAAAAACGTCCAAAATGCTTCCTTTTCCAGAATTCACTTCCAAAGTACCTAAAATCACAAAAGGAACGATTTAGGGCAATATTTGATCAAATAAATTCAATTCCGGGCTTAAATGACCCCCTAAAAGTGGTTCATTTTTCGCTTCATCAAAACAATTCATTTCTCAATAAATTAAAATCTTGAGATACAAAACTTAGGAACTAGGAACAAGAGGTAATGACACATTTAACTTTTGTGGGTAGTGTTAGCATCTAACTTGTGGATAAACAATGATCTCGATTTTACGCTTAGTTTGGGAGCTTGTGAAAAATCAAGGATGACGATTTTTATCCGTATGGTCTCTTCTCTGTGAGAAGTGTTTCTACTCGTTGACCCTGAAAGTTATCAACAGATAAGAATTGATAATGAAAGTCAAGGCAAACCGTCGCATATATAAATGAAAAAGTACAAAAAGAGTAGTTGTAGTGTTATTCATGAAAATCGAAAAACGGAGCATTTTTTAGAATAAATGATTTTACTATCTCTTTTTAATATCATTGCTACTTTACAACGTCAGTAAAGAGAGGTTTTGAAATTATTTATCTCTTAAGCGTGAGGTGATGACATTGCGTAAGGACACCGCAATACCTTAGTCTGGGGGATTTTGATGTGTGTTTTTTCACACATCCTTTTTAGACCAAAATCAGACCAAATACACCAAATACTAACCAAATATGCCAAGAGAATGTATGTTTTTGTATTTGTGTATGTGTAGGTTCGGATATGAGAAAAATGAACAAAAACAAGGCCAAAACCGACAAAAACGAGCACGAGATTGGAAAAAGGTCAAAAGTCGGAGCCGGGGAAGCAAAATGATCAAAGAAAGCTCATTATTACATAAGAAGTCCT
The DNA here is from genome assembly GCA_030686995.1 of Artemisia argyi. Taxonomy (NCBI): domain Eukaryota; kingdom Viridiplantae; phylum Streptophyta; class Magnoliopsida; order Asterales; family Asteraceae; genus Artemisia; species Artemisia argyi. Next base: position 103,022,135 of record CM060686.1, on the reverse strand, counting down.
CAGAGATTCACAAAGTTGCATATTAGTCCCTGGTCAAAGATTTGAAGATATGGCAACTTTAGTCCCTGCACTTTCAGAGTTTGGCAAAAATAGTCCCTTGAAGTAAATTTCAAAGAAAAGACAAGAAAGGTCCTCCATGATTCAGAATTTGACAACACAAGTCCTTAGAAGTAACATTGGAAGAAAAACAGAATTGGTCCTTGGAATTTTCAGAATTGCAAAACTAGTCCCTATCCAAATAAAACCGGATCCAAACAAACTAAACTAATCCAATAAACCCTTATACCCATCAACCCAAGCCCAAAACCTATCACTAAGCCCAACTCCTTTAGTATCTTGACCCGGCCTGTTTTCCTTTACCCATGGTCAACCAGTGACCAAGACCGGTCAAACCTCAAGTAATAAAACCCCCAAACACTCCCGCCCCCTAATTTTATTATTACCCAGAAAAACTACTGTAGCCCTAGAACCCTAAATTTACACACGCAAAAATTACCATGATTGGGTAATAATTACCCAATCATTATGCTTCTAGAATGTCAGGGTATGACAGAGGGACTCACACGTGGACCAATAATATCACACACGGAGGATAGGTCACATCCATCATTCAATCCAAGGGACAAGAATCAAGGGAAGTATCTGGAAGCGTGATCAAAGGCCACAAATGATTCAAGGAAACACAAGGGGTACACGGATTGATGAGCTGGCTATGCAAAGAAGCCTCACCCTCGGCCTATATAAACCCCCTCCTCCTTCATGTATTGGTGTATAGGTTTTTAATAAATTTAAGTTTTCTGTTTTAAGTCTTATTATTGTAATTTTTATTTCAAAAGCATTGTACTCAATTTCCTCTTATTAATAAAATTCTTATTTCAGTTTTTATAATATTGTCTTAATTTTAATTTTTAGCTTATTCTGTTTAATTTCCTATTATTAGTTTATAATCACAATTATTAGTTTCATTTAAATTCAGCTTCAAGTTATTGTTATTGTTTTTCACTTATATTAAAAATCCAAAAAAAAAAAAAAAAAAAAAAAAAAAAAAAAAAATCAGAAAAATAAAAAATATTGTTTGAATTTTATATTTAAGCTTAACATAAGCTTTGTTATGTTTTTATGAGCTCATAATTGCTTCCTTATAGCTCTTGTGTGTTCATTCAATCATTTCTTTTAAATTTCCATAAAGTCAAACACTGGTCAACTTATCAGCTTATTTAATAAGCTAAGCTTATTTGGAATTAAGGTAGCCAAGAAGGAGTCCACTTGGCCTGTCAAAAGACATGCAAGATTAGTGAACCCCCTCTGTTAAGCTGAGGGGGCTTTTGCCTTGTAAGTTTTCCATTTATAACCACCTTATTGAATCAATAGTTTAAAAGTAGCATTAGATCTATTTTTACTTGTTTTCTGCTTATTGCTAGTTGTTATTTAGTACTTTTATCTTATTTCATCATCTCATAACATTTTAGTACAATTAGTCGTTCACAGCTTCATTACTGTTCCATTCATCTGTCATACATCTCAGATCTGTTTCTCTGTGTTCATTATATTTGATCTCTGAGTTTTGGTGTTAATTTGAGTGATTGGATCTATATTAGTACTAAGGCTGAGGTTTGGATTGAATTGGATTAGATTTGAGGTGATTATAGTGAAACAGTCAACATATAAGGGTGTTTGGATCATTGTGGTTTGCTGGTGTAATAGTTGTCTTAGAAGTTGTTTCAGGTTATAATAGGTCACTTAGGTTGCATTGAAGGGTAAACAAGCATAAAAACAATGGTTAAAACATAAAAAGTCAATAATCACTTCTGTTCCATTATTTGCATATCAGACAGTTATTTAGGATTACCATTTCATAGTAAGACTTGCATAATTAGTTTATTTAGCTGATTTTAGGTTTACAGTAGCTTATTACATTTGTAGTAATCATTTAGCATAGGATATAAGTCAAATTAGTCAAAGTAGTTTTGATGAGGCGAAAAATGAAACGTTTTTAGGGGGTCATTTAAGCCGGAATTGGAATTTATTTGATCAAATATTGCCCTAAATCGTTCCTTTTGTGATTCTAGGTACTTTGGGAGTGAATTATGGAAATGGAAGCATTTTGGACGTTTTTGGAGCATAAAAGTGAAGAAAACGGCAAAATCTTGATTTTCCTTGCTGGGAACAGTACCTGACGGCGTCAAGAAGGATTTTATGACGGCGTCAGGAGCAAAATGGATGATGGCCCAGAGAAAACGTGATGGCGTCAAAACAAGGGCGTCAAGAGTAAATTTGGTGACGGCCTGGAACAAGAATACACATGACGGCATCAGATATAGATCTAGGCAGTCCGAGAACTTTATTGGCGGCGAGATGACGGTGTCAGAATTTTACTCTTGACGCCGTCACCTCATAAAATCTATATATACTTTTCTAAATTTCATTCATAAAAGAGGAACGTGTGTGGAGAATTCTAGGGCCGAACTTTATAAACCCTATGTCGTTTGTAACAGTATTTTCAAGGGTTTTCACCCCTTGAAACCCTTCATGTTCAATTGAGGTAAGTTTTCTTTCAATTCATTCAATATGTCTATATGTTGTTTGAATATATCTTATGCTTGTCTTGATTTTAACATGCTATTCTAGTGATCCCATGTTAGGAGCTTCTTAGCCGGCTCGACATAGGAGTGAAGTAGGAGCTTATAGAATTGTGGAAGTAAGTACGCCACCCCATGATTGATATTAAGGAATATAACCCGTCATCCACGCAACTGTAACAAGTAATTAACATGTAAAAGATATCTAGGGAGTAGTGAAATCTAAGTAAATACAATTCTCCCATATATTGCTCACACCACTAGTTTAATTTAGTTTATTTACATTTCTGTTATTTTATTTTGATTGCATCTTAGTTATTGGGTTAGTTGACTAGCAACTAATTCCGCCCACTCTTTCAAAACCCGAGATTTTTACTTGCTTTCATAAAATATAAAAATACAAAAAGAATCATCCCTCACCTCTAGACCTAGTTTTTTAGGCTTTCTAATCCTAGCGACACTATTCCTGAGTTGAACGATCAATCCCCCGGTACTTGTCACTATACTATACTACAACGATCAGGTACACTGCCTGGTGGGGGTTGTAAGCTTCTCGAGATCCCTCGAGAGGTAAAGCCTGGTGCAATTCCCACGCATCAAGTTTTTGGCGTCGCAGCCCGGGGAATAGTCATTGTCTAGGTTAGGATTTCTTTTTATTAGGTCTACTTGCTAGATTCCTCTCTATTGAGATTTTATTTTTATTTTTTTAGGTTTTCTTTAGTCTATCTATTTCTTCGTGTCTTTGTTTATACTAGTTTGGTCTCTATGGATTTAGAGAGTCGCCGTTTGGAAGTTAGCAAGAGGCTTATAGCGCATAAAAGAAGAAAGAGAGAAGTTAACACATTTAAGGAATTTATTAAGCCTCTCCAAATGAAAATTGAGTTCACGGACTTTGCACCAACCCCTGATGAATTGAGTTACCATAGATTTCTTTTACAACACCCCTGTCCCTCAAAATATAGAAAGATACCATGGATTAGGTGGCATAACTTTAGGAACATAAAAATTCCTTGCATGATTGGGTACATGTCTAGAGAGCATACATACATTGACTTAAAAGCACCCATGAATATTATGTCTAGGCTCTACTACAACTGGATAATGAATGAAAGGTTAAGCCCTAGAAAAGACCCTTACAACTCTAATAGGCTATGTAATTTCGTCAGGAGAGTTAAAGGGGTACACATCTTTATAGGAAATTTTATTTATCAATGCGATTTTGTAATCCTAGAAGATGATAGAGGCATTATAGATCCACACCTAGGAGAAATAGTTCTAGGACAACCTTTTGTTGGGAAGACTAAGATGTATTGCGATCATGGGAAGGGAATAGTTCAGTTTACTTATGGGATAGAAAAGATTACTTTTATGATGCCTCATATGAAGGAAGAATTAAAGGACATCAAGAATTTACAAATTGATGAGATTCGACCTTATGAGGTTAAGGATGATGGAATTGATGATGATGTTTATTGTGAGAGGAGGCGAACATACTATTCAAGTTGCATGAATCTAGGCCCTGAGTACAAGCGTGATGAGAATTGGGTTAGATGTTTTGAGTCAACACAAAAGTGGGGAAGGAAAACGTAACCCATGACCTTGAGTCTAGCTACAAGACTCGTAAATAAAGAAAAACGCTTCTTAGGAGGCAACCCATGCTTTGTGTGATTTTTATTTTGTTTGATTGTTATTTGTTTCCGTATGCATGCTTTATTTTTATTGTTGGTAGATCATGTTTCAAACTAAAATGGTGAAAATACTTTATTTTGTTGTTTGGCTTAGTCTTAACTTCATCCAAAGGTACTTCGCAAAAAGATAAGTGTAAGGGGAAACCCAAATATGTTTTTTTAAGAAACAAAACCGATCATGATTCTCCACAATATTAAATGAACATGTATATTCGTATTTGTTAGAGTCAAATGCTTGTATCGAGTCATAATGATGTTTTGCAGGATTTTCCAGGAAGTAGGACTAAGTTTTTCCAGAAATTTTCCGGAAACTTAACATAAGGATTTCTGCAGGTCACTTCTGACGGCGTCAGGAAGAAACTCCTGACGGCGTCACGTGTAAAATTCTGGAAATTTTGCCAGTTTTGTTTTTCTAACGGAGTCTCAAAGTTTTTGTTGAATCTTTTGTTTTATAATCTCCAGGAAATCTGCAAACATCATTCCACAAGCATTATATCTTACTTTGCTTTCTAGGATTTATTATCATATATAGATTGCCGCCGATTTTACGCGAGGTTGCCTTGTTTGTTTTCTCAGGTTTAACAGGTTATGTTTGACAAGAAGATGATTTATATTCTGGAAGGGAAACTTTGATTGTTCATTTTCTTGGAGGAAGATCTAACTTGGTTACCATATTATCCTTACCGAGCGAATCAGGGGAGTATTTGATTTCATTCTTTTTACCTGTTTTTACTTTTACATTCTTTAATTGAACATTGGGAACAATGTTCATCCTAAGTGTAAGGGGATGGTAAATTGATGATACCTTATAGGATACACTTGCACTTGAGTTTGTTTGTTTGATGGTAGGTGTGTAATAAAACTATGAGAAATAATTGTTAGTGTAATTTTACCGCCAAATTTAAATTTTTTTACAACATTTAGGAGTGAAACTTTAGCCTTAGCAAGCGTCTCATGGATAGGAGATTGTACGACTAGCACAAAACCGTACTATTCAAAAAAATTTTCCACCCAAATATGTGAGGTTCGCCTTTAGATTTGATAGGAAAAGCATTTACTATTAGTGCTTATGAGTGTACCGGTAGCATTTAGATGCTAGAACTTGCGTTAGTGATGCATCCCGAGACCGCTAGTGAGACTACATTCGTGTAGTAGGATTTACAACATGATAAGAAGCATTAGGATCACCCTTGTGTTAAACTCGTATCATAATTACTTGACCATTTAAGTCATATTACTTGGCTAGTTATGTCAATTAATTTTTCCCACACCCTTAGCGTTGTACTCATTTTTAGTACACGAAACCCCTAGTACACCCATCCGAGCCTATCTTTTCGTTTCTAACTTTAAGCATCTTACTTAAAGGAAGAATTTGTTACACCCCACTTAAATGTACCCAAATCGCCTTAGCCTTCCGTGTATGCACTCATCTTTAGTGCATTATTGTTATATGTTTAAACCCTTAGTTAATTATCTAATTGATTACATGGTTGCTAAGTCGAGTCATATCCTTGTACATATTGTTTTGGGACGATTGGGACTCATGGGTAAAGTACTAATGTTATGGAGTAATGGGGAAGAACATCATTTTATTACCCCCATATGTGCGTTAATCTTAAAAGTACTCCAAGTGTTTTGATTATCTTAATTCGAGTCATTAGATTAGTTTATTGTAAAGTATGTAAAAATTCAAGTGTAAGGGGAATGTTCATCCCCTATGATGTATTATTGTGGATGGTAGGGTAAGAGTGTATGAAAAAAAAAAAATCGAAAAAATAAAGAAAAAGAAAAAAAAAATAGAAAAAGAAAAGAGAAAAAACATACGGACTACCATCCAGTTTCATTCTATGTTCATTTTATGTTTTTGTTATTTTTCATTTATTAACTTAAGTCGAGTCTAGTCTTGGCTTAGCAACGCCATATTGTACATGTAATTAACCAAGATTATTAACTCGCCACCAGTAAAGATTGCTTATATCCCACAAAACCGTGTATTCCATATCCCTACACCTAACGTTACAACCCTTCAAAAGACCTCTTTGATAGTTTATCCTAGGTGCTTACGCCATGTGGTGGAGGTTTGATCATTTCCAAAGCCTATGGTAATCTATTTTGCTATGACAGGTAGTGAGAGATGTTTTCCATTTCCATATTGTGATATATACTTTATTACACCCGAGAGATGTGAGTATCTAAACACTATTTGTGAGGTGCTAGTATATGACCTCCGTGCTTGTCTTTGGTCTTTAGTGGAATGATTATTTGTTGTAATTACTTTTATATTAGTGTTAAATGACCCCCAACTTGTATTTTGACTAGAATAAAAGCGCATTTGCTTGAGGACAAGCAAATCTCAAGTGTAAGGGTATATGATGAGGCGAAAAATGAACCGTTTTTAGGGGGTCATTTAAGCCGGAATTGGAATTTATTTGATCAAATATTGCCCTAAATCGTTCCTTTTGTGATTTTAGGTACTTTGGGAGTGAATTCTAGAAAAGGAAGTATTTTGGACGTTTTTGGAGCATAAAAGTGAAGAAAACGGCAAAGTCTTGATTTTCCTTGCTGGGACAGTACCTGACGGCGTCAAGAAGGATTTTATGACGGCGTCAGGAGCAAAATGGATGATGGCCCAGAGAAAACGTGATGGCGTCAGAACAAGGGCGTCAAGAGTAAATTTGGTGACGGCCTGGAACAGACGGCGTCAGATATAGATCTTGGCAGTCCGAGAACTTTATTGGCGGCGAGATGACGGCGTCAGAATTTTACTCTTGACGCCGTCAGCTCATAAAATCTATATATACTTTTCTAAATTTCATTCATAAAAGAGGAACTTGTGTGGAGAATTCTAGGGCCGAACTTTATAAACCCTAGGTCATTTGTAATAGTATTTTCAAGGGTTTTCACCCCTTGAAACCCTTCATGTTCAATTGAGATAAGTTTTCTTTCAATTCATTCAATATGTCTATATGTTGTTTGAATATATCTTATGCTTGTCTCGATTTTAACATGCTAGGCTAGATCTTTTGTGTGTTTGCTTAGATGTAATGAAACCTAGATGTTGATTATAGGTTGATTGCTCGTTTATAGTTGTAATGGATGAATGATTTCAATGTTAGGCTTAAGAAAACTGGCAGATCTCCATTGTGTAACTTGCTTGAACGTCTTAAGAAAAATGAACCGATGTGTACTAGGTTTTTATGGTTGTATTTAATGCATGAGCGAATTCTAGTGATCCCATGTTAGGAGCTTCTTAGCTGGCTCGACATAGGAGTGAAGTAGGAGCTTATAGAATTGGGGAAGTAAGTACGCCACCCCATGATTGGTATTAAGGAATATAACCCGTCATCCACGCAACTGTAACAAGTAATTAACCTGTAAAAGATATATAGGGAGTAGTGAAATCTAAGTAAACACAATTCTCCCATATATTGCTCACACCACTAGATTAATTTAGTTTATTTACATTTCTGTTATTTTATTTTGATTGCATCTTAGTTATTGGGTTAGTTGACTAGCAACTAATTCCGCCCACTCTTTCAAAACCCGAGATTTTTACTTGCTTTCATAAAATATAAAAATACAAAAAGAATCATCCCTTACCTCTAGACCTAATTTTTAGGCTTTCTAATCCTAGCGACACTATTCCTGAGTTGAACGATCAATCCCCCGGTACTTGTCACTATACTATACTACAATGATCAGGTACACTGCCTGGTGGGGGTTGTAAGCTTCTCGAGATCCCTCGAGAGGTAAAGCCTGGTGCAATTCCCACGCATCAAGTTTTAAAATTCAAAAGTCAAATTAGTCACTACTCAGTTTTTTTAGCTACTCTCTTAAGGGATTTTGTAGCATTTACAATTAATTTGAATCAGTTTTTAAAAGTAGATTTATAAATTTTGGTAGTAAGGAAAATTATTTCAAAAGGAAAATCTCTGTTTAGAACTAATTTGCTTATTGAAAAAGTTAGTTGAAATTGACTGTTTGGGCTGATTTTTTCCCCTGCACCACCAGTAATCAATCATCTTTAGGGTATTCATTAGGTAAGAAAACCTGTTTAGAAGTGCTTTCTGTTTGTTGATTTGGAATCTCAGTAGGTCTGTAGAGGTTTTGCCCCCATAAGCTTTTACTCCTGAGCTTTTTAGCTCAGCTTATTTGATCTATAAAGTTGTGTAGTTAGAACAAGGGACTGAATTCTACTATAGGGCTGCAATTAGGTTTCATTGATCATTATCTAAGATTGGTTGTTCATTTGAGTAAAGTTGAGCCTCTAGTTGTTGTTTATACAGAGCTTTTGCATACTGCTTATTTGCTTAGCTTATTGCTCATCCCTCTTTGGCTTATTATATCTGTTTACAGCCAAACCTATGATTCTGGGTAACTTTTGGACCAAGTTTTATTCATTTAAGCTTTTCTAAGTCAAAAAGTCAACTTGTCAAAGTTTTGGTCAACTGGGTCAAGCATTGCTTATTAATAAGCACTTATATAAGCTGATTTTAAGCCAAACAGTATTTCCACAGCTTATTTTCAAGTTTTTAAATTTTTCATAAGTTTAGAATAATATTTTAAAATTTCCCTGAATTTTTCATATTTTTCCAAGTTGATTTGCTATTTTTCTTATTTTATTTTCATTTTTATTCAATTTTAAATACTTTTAATTACCAAAACTTCCAAAAAAATCAGAAAAACCAAGAAAAATCCAAAAATATTTTAGAAATTTATTTTCATTTATTTTAGAATTTTTGAAATTTATTTTGCATTTTTCTCATTTATTTTGAATTTAATTTGAATTTTTAATTAGATTTAATAGTTTTTAATTCCCAAAAATTATACAAAAAGCCAAAAAAAATTAGTTTTCAATTTTAAAATTAATTTTTTGTTATTTTATAATTTTCAAAATTTATTTTTCATTTTTCTCACCTTATTTGCATTTTCTTTTATTTTTAATTAGTTAATTAGTTTTTAATTCATAAAAAATAAATAAAAAGTCAAAAAAATATTTTTCTTTTTCTTAAAATTTTCTTTTATCATTTTTAACTTTTCAAAATTATTTCGAAGTCCGTAGGAGTAGTGTAGCTCAAAATTCGCGTTTTATTTCGTACGTTAATGTTTAATTCGCGTTTTAGCATACGGTTTCGATTTTACGTTACGTTTCTAGTTGCCTTATTTGAAATACGTGCTTAAGTGATTATTTGTGCTTCAATTTTTATTTCATTAGTATAATCCCATCTAAATCACTTTTTACCACTTTCACGACACGTTTCACAAATCGGGAATTGAAAATTCCATTCACCCTTCACATGGACTACGACCTCGGGTTATCCGTATTTCTTTGCGGATCTCTTGAGTAATACTATACTATATATAACTTGATTTTATCACAAATCAGAGAGTGTGTCCTGTTATTTAGCAGAGCATGCGTGAAATTTAATACAAAGTGTGAAACACTGAAAAATGGACTTACTAAAGGTCGATCAGCTTGAGAGCCTTCTTTTCCCCGGTTTACCGTTTCCACCATAGTTGTCTAATTCAGGAGACTCGATTACTTGGCTAATGACATCTAGTAAAAAATATATCAGGTTAAACATATATATAAAGAAATGCAACTCATCATCCAATAGAATTTGAAAGTTTAAAATTTACTAAATTGGCCCGAGACTTCATTTTTACATTTCAAAATGTCTTTGAAGGGCTTGAAGTCAAAGCCATGAACGGATCCTTAGAAATCAACACACTGACTAACTTGGGTCTTGCTAACAAAGTTTAGTCTCAAAGGGTTATCCACAATTCGATAGTTCGGTTGGATTTGACCCAAACTGTACATCCGCAACACAACTGCATCACCTTCATTCAATTGTTTCTTAAACACACATACCAGAGCCATCCTAACGGAAGCTTGCATCTTGGCACCCTAACAGGATTAAAAATTATGCGTACTCAGAAAACATTAACGATTAATAGAAAGAAAGTGTTTTTATATAAAAAATGATATAAACTCTGAAACAGAAATTGATATTGAAATGGAATTATTTATGTGATACCTTCTCATCCAATACGAACACGTAAGATAATGTTGTCTCTTACAACAGTGAGGTCCAAGATGAAACCATTATCAAACCTAATAGCCATTTGGTTATTGATAAGAAGGAAGATGAGTTTTAATAGAGTTGTGATATGCATACATTATGTAAAATAAGAGCGCTATCCATATATAAATCTTTGACAATATATTCATTGTGACAACCAATTACAACACTTATCTATACTACTATATAATGTATTTGGGACTATTCTATAATTAGAAAGGCTTAAAAATTCAGACTTTTACTTACTAATTATGGAAACAACCACCCCTAACAATCACCCCCAACAATTTATAATCACTTCAATAACCACCCCCAACAATTTATAACCACCTCAACAACCACCCCAACAACCACTTTCCACCACCCCGCCTCCCTCCTCTTCACCCCAACAATCCGCCCCCGCATCGCGCGGGCACCTTTCTAGTGTTTCAAATAGAACAATCAATTCTAAAAAAATCATAGTCTATACTATCGAGCCAAAACGTTACACAGTCCCCAAAACTAAAAGAACCTGATTAAACATCTATTAAAAATGATTAAAAAAATCAGTTAACTAAAAAAAAACTATTAAGAACACCTATAAAGAACGATTCAAAAAAATAATAAAAATTAGTGTACCTAAAATTAAAAAAAAAAAAAAAAATGTGCGGCTATAATAAAAATTTGTGTACCTTGTGTGCAGATTTTTTTTATTTTTTATTTTTATTATTATTAGTATTATTATGTTTTTAATTTTTGAAACGGGCTATATGAATCTTGGGGGTATGATTTTGTGTTCGAGATGAAGAGAAAAAAAAGTAGGAATAGAATACTAACTGCAATTAGATCACCAAAGTGACTGATAAACTCTGTACCAATACGACTCTACACCAGACGCAACGTCATGGAACCTGCAATGTAAGCATTTCAGTTAACTTTTTTAGGTTAATCACAAGTTATATGATTTTGAGGTACACGGATACACACGTACTTTTATTGTCTAAAAATGGATACAAATGAGATTTGACTAAATAAAATTTTAAGACCATATAGTAAACATGCATATTCTCTTATTCAGGTCTATTGTCAACCTAAAAGTGCAACTAAAATGTTAAGCCAAGTGTTTACCAATCCACAGCTACATAGATACATTTTTTGAAACAATAAAAGCTGTTTTATAACTATTTTACCTTCTGTGCTTAAGTTTCTCAAGTTTATTTATAACTTGAGAAATTAAAGATCAAAACCAAAACCTACTTGTGAACTTTTTCAATTGTGTAATAGTTTTTTAAAATGGGTACAAATGAGATTTGACTAAAGAGAATGTTAAGACCATATACTAAACATGCATATTATCACTGAAATACAGCTAGAAACTTAATCATTTTAACAAAATTCCCAAACTCAGCCTATTAGTGAACCTAGAATGCATATCCAAACACTCCCTTTAGTGACAGAAATGAGAATTTTAAACTAAAGCCCACTGATTTTTGAACCAAAACTTAAGCACAGAAGTTAAAATAGTTATAAAACAGCTTGAGAAGCAATTTTAATACCCAAAAAACAGTTTTCAATAAGCAATAAGCAAAAGTGAAAATAAGCCAAGTGTTTACCAATACACAGATACATTCCAACCAACAACACTAACAAGCTATTGACATGTGATTCTTAGCTTAAACACAAGTTATATTGTTTTTAGGTACATAGACACATACACAAAACCACAGATACATTCCAAGCAACAACAATTACACAAATATAAACTGACAAAATTATTAAACAAAAAAACATACACATTCATACATAAACAAGAACAACATAATTTTCAATAAAGTACATTCATACCTGATACATTATCCCTTCCTTCTTGGTCACTAGTCAGGTCAATTGTCGCAACAGCTGGTCCATCATTTTTCCCCATTTGATCACTTAACCTTTTACTTCTTCGAACTGCAAAATCAAAATGCAAGTATGCGTTTTTTTTAAGTATGCGCTTAAACAATACACTAAACATTAAACTTGAAAGATCATAAGATGGATCACTTACCTATCAAAATTGGCGGTAAATCACCAATGTCGTGGTCGTCTTCTATGATGTTCATGCTTTTATAACCCTAGGTTATAATCACTTGATACACGAATGAAATCCCCCAATTTTTGCCGTGTATAATTCTTGAATATATGAATTTAATTTTAGGAAAGCTAAAATGATGGGATTGTGTATTGGTAACCGATGTTATGAGTGTTTTCTGCTTCTTTGACCATAAGTCAAATCATGTAGCATTTATTTGGATTTTCTTTATTACATACTAGCCCCGACCTTTCTTTAGTTCCAATATGATACATATGCCCCTATACTTGTTGTTAATTACAAAACTGCCATTAATCTCATTAAACATAACATACAATGATCCAACGGTCCAGATTGGGTCTTAATTTTAGAACTTTAAGCATGATCTTACAATAACCCTCCCCTATATATATATATATATATATATATATATATATATATATATATATATATATATATATATATATGAATCTAGATCAAATAAGATCAATCTTAAAGTTGTAAAAATAAAATCCAACTAAAATCTTGACCAAGTGACATTCTTGTTAAAATAAAATAAAATTTTTTATTGATTACAACTAAAATTGTTAAAGTTTTGATGGCTTTCTTTTTTAAATTGACGAAACCAAGGCGATACACTTTGATTTGACATGTAATGTATCAAGTTAAGGTGATACACTTTGATTCGACATGTAAATTTATAGTTGTGTATCACTAATCCAAACTCATGTATCAGTTGATTATTAGTTGCTAAAATGTTAATTCGTATTAATACTTTATTTTTTTGTGTATTATTGCTATATGGTTATTTATAAAATGATTTTATTGGTTGTTTAAACTAGATCTTATTTTTACAACTTTAATATATATATATATATATATATATATATATATGTGTGTGTGTGTGTGTGTGTGTGTGTGTGTGTGTGTGTGTGTGTTGCGTATCTTTAGCTTTCACCAAATGAAATATGAAACAAATTTCATCTTTTATTTTCTTAAACCAAACCTTCAAACATCAAACTGATGGCATCCACTATGGTGGACCTTTTAAAAGGTTTATAAAATTGTCACCTCATACATTGTCATTAATTCTTCAAATTTTTCATATTATGAACCTATTCCCACTATGGTTAAAGCTTTAAAAATTGTTTCAACATAATTTAATGCTATTAAATAAAAGATTAAAAAAGCCAAAAACAGCTAAAACAAAAACTACCCATCACAATACTATACTAGAAACAGAACTAGGAGACCATCATTCATAAGTAACCAAAAAAAAAGTCCAGACCTCACATGAAATGTGTTTAAAAGATAAAACAGTTTATATAGAAAAATCTATCATGAAACTAGTGTATTCTAATTTGAATGTGAACTCAACGGCTACATTGGTAATTCAGCAATAACCATTTAAAGCTCATTATTATTTAGTAAAAAAGAAAAATCAAAAAATGATAATAAACACATCTTGGACCTCTCCAAAATCCTAGACCTTTTCATGCCACCTAAACATGAAATGGTTCCTCACTATGGTATATAAAATCTTGGACCTCTTCATAACTTTTTAGACCTATTCTTGAAACACCATAGTGGATGCTCTGAAGTTCAAAGGAGTTTCATATACAAGTTCGAAAATTATGGATCGATTCTCAACAGTGAGATTGTAGAGTGGTGTGTCGAGTGGAAAGAGAACCAAAACACATCTTAGCTTGTTTGTATTTAACATAACGACACACTACGATTATACATGCATGCTTAAGGTTCAAAACAACATGGTATACGAGTGGAGAAGAAGTTGAAGCTTATAGTGGGTGTGAGAATGGTGTGTTCGAATGGGACGCAAGAACCAAGATTGTTTATGAGCCAAGATTATCAAGTGAGTTTCTAGTTTGCAAGCTACCCAAACCCCTTTACTTCCTTTCTTTCTTCCTTTCCTACTGTCGACCGAATATGAGAGGACAAGAGAGACTTGATGTTTTTTGTTGTGGTGAAAAGGAGATGAGTATAATGTTGGTTAAATAGGATATTAGTGTCTAGGTATAGGAGTTGACAAAATGGGTTTGGACAACCAATTAAGAGAGTTAGGATAAAAGTTTATTCGAATATAATTCATTTTTTCATAGTTAAGAAAAACGTATAAGTTAGTATTCATTTTTTCATAGTTAAGAAAAACTTATAAGCTCTTTTCTTAGTTAAGAAAAAAGTATAAGCTTTTTTCATAGTTAAGAAAAACGTATAAGTGAAGTAAAATAAAGTGGTTACGACTTATGAGCAACTTATACAAATTATAGTTTAGAAAAACGTACAAGTTAGTATTCATTTTTCTAATGCAATAACCATATACGTACAATTTATAATTATATTATTATAAAATTCATAGTTAAGAAAAACGTATAAGTTATTATTCATTTTTTCATAGTTAAGAAAAACGTATGCTTTTTCATAGTTAAGAAAAACGTATAAGCTCATTTTTCATACTTCGTTTTTTCATAGTTAAGGAAACATATGAGCTATTTTCATAGTTAAGATAAACTCTTCTAACAAGAAGTCCTACCTTTTATGTCACAAAATTTTAGTCCATTTGTCTGTGTCGCTAAGTATTGTAGTAGTAAAACTTAATATTTTATGAAAGATAAAACATATAAAAAGGTTATTTTGTGTGACTTATCTTGTCTCCCTGTCAAACAACAGCGACTTCTTGTGTTGGTTTGTTTTGGTTTCTACTTATGAGCTATGAAAAGGCTAAAATATTTCAATTTAAGGAAAGAAGTGTAGGCTGGAGTAGGGGTGAGCAAACTGACAAAATCGACCGGACCGGACCGGACTGACCAAAAAACCGAAAAAACTTGCCAAATCTTGCCTATTTAGACCGGACCGACCAAAGACTGGACCGGACCGACCACATTCGGTCTCGGTCTCGGTCCCGGTTTTTACCTTAATTCGGTTTTCGGTCTTGTCGGTCCGGTCCGGTCCCGGACCGATGCTCACCCTTAGGCTGGAGTTTATGCTTATTTAAGGCACTTTCTTTGAAAAGGTAACATGAGAAGATATAGAGAAATGTACATATATTAGAGTTAATTACCAAAATAGTACAAAAGTTCACTATTGATCCCCTATATGGTCACTTTTAACACCTTTTTCCCAAAACAGTCATGCTCAATTGATCAACTGCTCGACTCCACCCTTTTTATGACATGTGTCCTTACAAGTACAAAAGTTAGGTGAATAAATTTTTATACTTTTGGCTTAAATGACAAATATACCCTCAATGACAATATATAAATACAAATCACTTTTCTTATTATTTATTTTTTTCTGTACCACATACTGTATTTCTTACTCCGTATCTGTTTATCCTCCTATCTCTCTTCCTCTCCACTTATATCAACACCATCTCCCTCATTCATATTACTCCTGTACCAGATCTACACTTAGTTAGATCCGGCCAAATTTATCGTTTGTGAAGATCCGGCTAGAATTATTGTTTGTAAAAAGACACCACAAGATCCGGCCAACACCCACAAGATCCGGACAAATTTATCTTCAAAGATCCGGCCAGATTAGATCATTTGTGATCTGAGTCGTCCTCGGATTTGTCATCGCCGGAGTCATCGTCAATCGGAGTTATATGTAATTTTTTTAACATATTTGATAGATCTATAAACTTTTTTGTAAGTTCATGATCAACCATCTTCTCACCAATCTTTCTGAATGAGTGAATGAATAGATCTTATAGTTTGACTTTTCATTTTAATAAAAACATGTAAAAAGTTTATTTTCATATAATGATTAATTGGAGCACTCTATATTCTTATTTGTTCAAAGTAAATATTAACAGTTGATATTCATGTTATTTCTTTGTTATTATAAAGTTCATGAAAAATACGAGTATGTTATAAAGTTTGGTTAATTTATGTGTTTGATTTATGTTATTTTTTATTTATTTATGTGTGTTTTTGAATCTTGATGGTGGTTGTTATAAGTTAGATTTCAAGAATATGGGTTTAGTTTAACGAAAAAGTTGCCAAAAATAGTGGCTGGCCGGAGATGGTGGTCGGAATTTGGAGATGGTGGTGGTCGGAATCTGGGTGTGAACATATGAAGATGATGAATAGTTAGGTTGGTACAAGTATATAAGCATAAAATACATGTATTAAAACATAATTGAAAAAATATAATTAATAAAGAATAAGGGTATTTATGTAATTCACAATAAAGTAATAAAGCACCACCTAACTCTTGTACTTATAAGGGACACATGTCAACAATTAGGTGGAGTCGAGCAGTCGAGCGGTTGAGCATGACCGTTTTGGGAATAAGGTGTCAAAGTGTCTGGAAAATGGAATTGCTTTGTACTTTTGTACCATTTTTGTACTTTTCTCTATATATTATGCTTTTGCTTTGCTTTTGTACAGATGCATAATATACTACTGGTATTTGACTCATGCTTCTTCAATTAATGAAATTTTATGCTAGAGTGAATAAAAGAAAATAATAAAGTGTTTATAGGGTAGTTGGGTGAGTTATGTCCATTCTATTACTACATAAAAGAGTTAACGATAGCATTAATTAGCATTGTCTTGGTGTTTTGCTAGGAATTTGATTACATTTATAACGTTAATGACACCCATAAAAACAAACAACTAAAAAGAAAACATCACCAACATAGGTAAATCTAGACAGCTACCAAGAACGTGGTCGAAATAATCGATACGTATACACAAGTGTGCCCAGGGACAAGCAAGACAATAACCGATAGAGAGATGGCGAGGCCGGTCGCAAACAGTGGGGAGCCAATAAAGAACCTTGTAAACCTATTGCGGTTCCAGGGGTTCTCGGTTCGGGTCTTCAGGAACATGTAGGTACCCACGACTGCAACAATGAAGCCGTTTTAAGTGATAATTAGAACGTGAATATTTTGCAAAAATAAATAAATAGTTAATGAAAAATAAACAGATAAAGAAATTGTACCTGCCCAAAAAAGGAGTAAGCACAAGAGACTAATATAGTACATTATATAACCTTCCATGCTATGCCGCTGACAGGGTCTGGGTTATTCAAAGCCTTCGCATTATTTAGGCCGAAGATGACAGCCAGACAACCGAAGCCAAAGACTAAAAGACTTATAACATGAAAAAATCTATCTCGGTACCTAAAAAACCACGAGGTGGGTCAATCGAAATTGCATGATATTATTTGAAAAGCTTAAAAACTCAAGCAGTTTATAAATAGACTAAAAACCGGCACTTGTATACCCATTAGTCTGATACCAAGAGTAGGGAAAAACATACCTTCTGGTTCTAACTGTAGTAGCTAAAGACCCTCTTGTAATACGTGAACGATTATCAAGGGCCACCTCAGCCTGTTGATCACGCAAACCCGTAGAGATATTAAAAGGTTGTGGGGTTATGTTTATAATTCTGCCACGTTGTAAGCTGTTCCTCCCCTCTGTGGAGGGTGTGGTGGGAGTGTCGTTCAAATGGCCGGCTTCAGGTACTTCAGTGATAGTGTCCATGTAGGGAGAGTGTTAGAGGAGATTTGTGTTGAGAGATTGTTCTGTGATGTTGGTGTTAAATTTACCCTTAGAGGCATATATATATATAAGCCCAAGAGAGACAAAACAGCCCTTCAAGATCCAATCTTCACACATTAGCCACAATACTTTCAAAGAGCAGCAATGACCTCCAAGAAATCAAATATAACAGAAGAGCCCCTGAAATAACCCTAAGGGGACGTTTGGTACAAGTGAATCACAAAAAATTGAAATGAAACTTAGAATGAAATTACAGAGAATGAGAATAGGGGTGAGCAAATGGACCAAGAACCAAACCGGATCCGAGAACCGAACCAACCCGAACCGCATTTTAGAACCGCTGTTTAGTTAATTCACTATTCTTAGATATTACAAATTTCGGGTATCGGTTCCAGAACCAAAGAACCGCACGACTTTTCAAATATAAATGAATACATCATATCGTACTCCTTTCGTCTGATGATATTTAGAATCTAAAATGAAAATAGTTCAAATATGATTTGTTACATCATCGATTACATGTGTTATAGAATCTGAAAATGAGCCACATTAAGAAAATTTAGAATCTAAAATGAAAACAGTTCTCTACATTAAAGCTAATCAAAGTGAAATCTTGCATGCATGAATTATTTAACATGAATATGGATGATTCAATTAATGTGAGGACTAATAGTAAAGAAGTATGGAAATGGTTTGTGAATTGTTGAAGTAAAAGTTTGCTCTCCGGACTTGTCGATCGGAAACGTCTAGACCAGCCCTCAACGTCATTTGACTTCTGCACAAGTGAAACACACACGTTAGCCTCACCCCGGGTGTTATCCCAGGACCAAGCTCCGGCGTGAGAATAAGTATATGTGGGAGGCTGGAAGGCACAATAATAAATGAGAGTGTGTGTAGTTTCCTGTAATAAATGAGGTTGAGGGTATTTATACTACCACACCTTGATACCTGTGTGTACTTGTGAACATTACTCGGGTGTCCTTGTGAACAGTGCTCGCGTGTACCTACAAACAGTATTCGCCAACCTAGGCCTAGTCTGGTAAGTAGGCCACGTGCGCGACATAATTGCATGAAATCTGGGAAGGCGGCGCAAGTATGTTTCTGAGTTTAGTCCAACCGGTAAAAGACTTCCCCGTGCCGTACGGTTAGGTGTGTACCGTTCGGCTTGCCACGTGTAGTCCGGAAGGTGTCATCTGGACACATACGCCAACATGAATGAATATGAAGATGTCTGTATAATACAAATTGAGATGAAAACTTGCATAAATTGTTTAACATAGTTGGCCTCTAAATATGTATATATAATAATAACAGTTCAAGGTAAACCCAGACAGAACTTAGTACGTAGTGCCATTTTTATAAACTATAAAGGTGGGCAACCAAATTCCCATATTAAGATACTTAATGTTTTAGCTATTGTATATAACTTTCTAAATTTTGGTCAGTAAGCGACTTGATGGCCATACGCATGGAAACTTTTAATAACATTTATCAAGTTTGCAATTTGTATATAAGACTACTACTAATTCAACTATATCATAGTAAGAATATTATGAAAGTAACAGTAACGTATGAATCGTAGTAATCGGCTATGTATAACCTATGATGTGAGTTTTTGGGCGGTTTTTCAAAATTTGCGGTACCAATCGGGTAGAACCGAAATACCCGAGAACCGAACCGGAACCGAGAGACGTTCTTCGGTCCGGTTCTCGGTTCCTAAAATATGAGTTTTTCGGTTCTTTCAGTTCCAGGTCGGTGAGCTTAAGAAAAAGAAAATATTCTATTGTTTGGTGTATGCACAAAGTCTAGTAATGGAATGAGTTAGAAAAAGGATTCTTGTGTTTTGGTATTAACAAATAATCAAATGAAAACTGAATGTAAATGAACACGAGACCGCAAAAATCCGATTTCGTAAATGTTTCCACTAGTTTCTGAATCACTTTCAACAAGTGGACCGCAAAGTTTTCTAATAAAAGAAGAAATCAAACTCAAAATCTTCAAAATTAATGATCCTTTCATTAAATTTTCACTATTAGTTGTGAACATTGAATTTCACAAGATGTAGGTCACCAAGGGGATGTTTAGTATGAGTGAATGGTGTAGAATGGAAACACGTTTGAGAATGGAATTAGTGAAAAAGAGAATAGTCCAATAGAAAGCAAATGTATTCCAATGTTTGATTTAAACAAAGAATGAGAATTGGGATAATAAGTCATAAAATAATTTCTTTGTTTGGAACAAATAGAAAAATAAATTACATGGAATTAAAAAGTAACACAACAATGTTTTGATTAGTTTATATGATTTTTTTTAAGTCCATGTTTCATCAGATCATCAAACATAACTTTATAACACATTCACATTTTGTATTGTAGTTTTGTGCATTAATAATTTTGCTTTCACGTTTCTATCCTTACAGTTTTCAACCACGAGCTTGGGTTGGAGCTTTTTATTCAATGATTTTGTTCTTTATATGTACGTAAGTATAATTAATATGGTTTTCTCTTGTTATCGTTGGATACAAATACAAGCAGGTAAAGCAGATGAATGTAATCTGAAAAAATTCAAAAAGTTTTTTGATGATGAACTTGAAATTTAAGTGAAAAGTATGTTAGGGTTCTTGATTTTCCCCCAAAATGAGAAGCATGTGTGTTAGGAATACGAATATTCCTATAAAAGACTCGGTCACCTAAATGATGTAATAGCATTATGATAGCTCATAGTTAGTTAGATATTAGTTTAGTTTAGGTAACATCGTGGAAGAAGGACGGGTCTTTACCCACTGTATACCTGATCCACAGCCCGTAGGAGGGCATATACTTGTAATTGTATATATAGCCTTTCCACCTCATTTGGAAAGGTTGGTTGTTCAATATTACACACACACAACTAGTGTGTTTCTCTCACTAGAACTTCCCCTCTCTAATCTACTTTCTCTCTCTAACTCAACAATGGCCAACTTAATCTTCCATCATAACCCAAGACCTCCCGAATCACCATATAATCAACATAACACGATCCTACAATTGGTATCAGAGCCAAGGTTATTGTTTGTGTTGATTTAGTTTTGGATTCGTACAGTTTTTAAGCTATTTTTTACCAACCTTTTGTACTCGTATTTTTTTCATTCATTGTGGTAACTTTTTATACAATTTCTTTTGAGTATCAAGTGGTCATTAAGTCTAGTAATTTCATTCTCAGTGGTCTTCTCGTGTCTAGTTCTTGTCAAACTCATTCATGTGGACTTTTGTTGCTTACACTTTATTCACATCTTGTATCCAAATGGTCAAATAACATGGTCAAGAATTATAGTCGAAATATGGTTAAAATCTGGTCGTTTGGTATTTTTCTTCTTGGTGGCGATTTGCCATTTCTTAATGGCGATTTGTGATATGAATTGTAAGAAAGTACAGCGGTTTGGCTTGTTCCTGGTCTTTGATTTGGTGTATTACTTGAATGGGAAAGTGACAAAATTGTGTGAAGGCGACTTGTGGTCCTAAATGTACTATTGCGTTGTGGTACTTGGCAGGTTGTGGTTTGGTTCAAGTTAAGATAGCGGTTTGCCTTCTTAAAGTTGGTAGCGAGTTGTCTTTGAAAAAATCAATTTTATTTGCAAAATCCAAACGGCATGCTGCCAAAATTTCATGAAGTCTAGCGATTTGTCAAACAGAAAATGAGATGAAGAAGAAGACCGTTCGTTGACCGTTGACCACAACAAAATACCTAAACTCATTTGAGACCTCAGTATTAACACATCATCTATCAAGTCCAAACAAATAATGAAAAATGAAAAGGAAAAGAAGATTAAGGAGAAAGACGAAACAACAACGTACACAGATATAACAAATGTTTTCAATTTAATCTAATTCCTTTCCAGCTTCAAACAACCGAAAGCCAACACACCATCATGTTTCAAACAACTCACAAACTATCCTATGTCATCTCCAAACACAAACTTAAAACCGACTCGAAAATAAATAATTAAACAAGATCTCAGCTTCATTTTTTCGTGTTCTTCAAAGTTATATCATACCTCTAAAAGGTCAAACATGTAAAGAATAAATCGTCATCGATCTTTTAGTAGGTTGATTTTTTTTTCCGAATATAAAGAAATAAGAATAACAAGAGTGATACGTTATTTCTTTGATTCATTCAAAGACCAAAAACAATTCGAACAAACAACAAGAACCTATATAAGCCTACCTGAGCCCTTTTTCAAAGGCCTTGAAGCTGTGATATCTTGCATCTTTAGTGGGTTTAATGATTTGAACATATGTTTGTGATGTTGTTTTTGTGATTCTGTTCGCTTAAGTGAAAGAAAGAGATAAGGTTAACTCTTTTTATTATTCGGATTGAAAATGATGAGATGAGCTTAGTTTGATATTGTCAAGAAAAGTCAGGCGAGAGAAGGAAGATGGTAGGCGGTTTTCACGATGTGTGTGAATTAGGTCAAGTATAATACCGTGTGATTAGGGCATATCCATATTAATACCGGTTTAATTTTATTTGGATCGGTTTTTCATTGATTGGAGTTTGGGCTCAAAGAGTGAACTGGGCCATATGCTCTATTAATTGATGACTTGGGCTGAATGTTGATTTGTTTTGGACTAGACCAACGATTGGAATTCATGGACCGGGATGTCAAGTGTTTTAAGGTTTTGGTTATATTTTCTAAACAAATGTCATCCAAAAATTTACTTTTGGATACATTTTGTTTAAATTTTGTTGACATAAAGAGGTGGTATCTTGTTTGGTACAAATTCACGGGGATACAATTTTTCACAAGAAGGGAAATCTCAACATACAAAACCCTTGTTTTCAAACCTTAATTTACCGAAACAGGGGGTATATATAGAATTAGGTTAAATCACAAACTCAACCATCTAAAGGCTAGTGTTTAGGTATTTAACCGCATGAGATGATCATGAAGTTTATTTGGTATCTCTTATTTGAGATTGAAGTGGGTTTCACGAAGGCGCGTACTTATTTTATCTTAAAGTCGGGGTTGGTTGGATGCATGACTTTCAATGATAACTTGCTCATGCTTAAGATTTAAGCTGAAGACTTGGTTTATCTAGTTACCAGCAGTTGGGGTGGATGGTTGAAGACCTGGTTAACTATCACTTAAAGGAGTTACATTATTGTACTCAGTGTCACACGCATTAGACGTTGTGGATAATCGCAAGAGGTGATGAAAGTCTCATACTTTGTCATGATAGTATTGAGTACTCAGAGATTTTCATGGTGCACTAATTCTCTACACCGTTCTTCCAACTACTATGCAAGCTTAAGTAACAAATTTGGGGAATTCTACTTCATTTTCAAGTTGGGTATATTGGGCTTACTTCACCAAGTGGTCACTGCAATAGCCGACAGAATACGAGGTTGGATTGTTTGCCACGAGTTCAAAGGTTGAGATGTGATCAGCAATTCTCAAGGGACATTTGATGCTACATAATGTCTACGATACCTCACAAGAGCTTCTCGGGTATATGGTCGTATACGTCAAATGATGCTTCCGAAAGCTTGAAACCATTATTGGGGGAGAAACGTGTACTTTGATGATATAAGGTCAACCTCCAGGGGGAAGTAGTTTATACTATTTTACTTAGTATGGTTTGTGAAGTATTCTACATATGTGAGAAGAATTGTTGCTGAGGTTTTGCATGTTTCCCCAAACAAGTATTCACCAAGACCAAATTTGTCACAACACATTCAATTTATCATTGTCTCACGGTTTCTTCTTGGTTTTGTAAAATCCCGCGAAAGAATCTATTTCTCGGTTTAAATCATAGATTTGTAAAATCCCGTGATGATGGAACTATCCTGGAGAAAGAAGAGAGTATTTTCGGATCTTAATTGACTCTGGTGCTACGGTCTCAACTTCGAGGAAAGGATATAGTATGTACCTCATGTGTTAGATGAGCTTGGATATACTTCATGGCATTTTGGTTATAACGAATTTTTATGGGGTTATGTGTTTTTATGGGGTTATGTGTGTTTGACAAGATCGGGATAAAACCATTATCAAAGTTCATTCAAAACATCCAAGAGGCTAGATTTGGGCAGTTAAACCACAAGATGTGACTACGCGAGTCAACTTATTATTATTTATTTGAGGTTGAAGTGAAATTTCACGGGTGCGTGTACTTAGTATCTGAAGATATCGGGGTGGTTGGATGAAGATTCTTCGAGATCCTTGTTCAAGCTTTTAACCTTTACAATGACGAAGACTTGGATATCTGGTTATTTTTGAGATTCTTCATTATTACAAAATAACTATCATTTTAAGGAGTTACGTTGTAGTGCTCAGTGTCACACGAAGTTGTGGATATTCAAGAGGTGATGTACGTCTTATACTTGATGGTTGGTTGGTTGAAGAGTATAGAGTACTTAGGGATTCGATGTTGCACGAACTCACTACACCGCTCTTTGTCATACATTAGTGCAAGCTTAAGTCACAAGTTCGGGTTACTTTACTTCAGTCTCAAGTTCATCATATTGTTTTTTTTCCATCTGTAGTCACGACAAAGAGCCGAAAGAATGATAATGGGGTTGGTAATGAGTTAGCAGAGAGAAGTTAAAAAGAGAGAAATGACGTTTGAACAAATCAGTTCAAGCCTCGCTCTTCAACGACTATGACGTTTGAACACAACAGTTCAAGCCTCGTTCTTCAAATATGACGTCTGAATACAACAGTTCAAGCCTCATTCTTCAACGACTATGGCGTCTGCAGATAACATTTCAGGCCCCGTTCCTCAAAGAAAAGAAAGTTGTACGTTTCAGTGCGCTTTATCTTGGAAAGAAGAGAAATCTTCTTATTTATGGCCATTCTCATCAACAAACTTCACGTTTTCCCCATGTTCGTACAAGTCATCAAGTGGATCAACGTACATTGATTTATATTTTTGTGCTTCACTTATTCTATCAAAAATCGCAACAAGCATTTGCAATTTTTGAGGGGGAGAAGGGAAAGGGTGAAGATACTACATGTTGATGATGTTCGTAAAATGGTCATTGAGCTCTTGTACGTAGATATTTACTCCTTCTACAGATCAACATATTTCTACAAGTGGTTTAAGCATATTATAAGCTTAATTGAACTCTTCATTTGCTAAGCCACTAATGAGGAGACAAAAGAGGGACTGCTACAAGAGAGCTTTATCATCATCTTCTTCGCAGTAGTTTTTGGTGCCACACACATATTTATGCTGCATCTGATAAATTTCAACCATCACAGAATCTCAACTCTGGCAAAATTGTCATTGCATGCCATTTTTGAGGGGGAGAACAAGCGTATGTCCTTTTCCTTTCGACCATGGCAAAAATGTCATTAGCATGCCACTTTTGAGGGGGAGAATATGCATGTGTTCTTTCTATTCTTTCGTGGGAGGAGAAATGTGTATGCTGGGGCTATAAATCACGAAGGGATCGAGCTTAACTTTTCATGATTGGGGAGATTGGTCTCTTCCACTCCGAAATATTCCGTGGTTTGTTAATCTGTTCGAGTTCTATTGTTACTTCTGGGATTCGAACTTGGCGTTATCATTTAGTACTCCGGTTGATTGACTGATTCAGATAAAGAAGAAGATGGTTAATATCAAGACCCTCAAACATGATCATGACATTAAAGTGTTGAATCAATAAAAAGGGGATGATCAGTTTGAGGGGGAGCCGATTCTGAAACTTCACAAGTTTCGAAGAGGCTCTTTACATACGATGGCCTAATTGAGGGGGAGCAAACTCAATTAGTCACCATCTCATGACTCCTGAAATCTTCAGTTCAGGACTCATGAGGGCTTATTGACATTTTCTCACGGGCTAATATTATTATTGATAAAGGGCTTCCAGTTATAGATAAAGGGCTTCCAGTTAATGCTTCATGTACACATCATTATGATGATTCCGATTAATCGCAACCATCAGGGGAGAGGAATGTGTACACCAAGGACGCACAACAAGTTCACGTGATCGGGCTTAATCACTTATTCCGGGATTAATAACCGCAGAGATGATCAGTGGTTCAACTTGTTACTTTGGTTGTATCACTTCATGTGCACATCACGGGCTGATTAATCGCAACCATCAAGAGAGAGAGAAATGTGCTCATCAGGGACGCACAACAGGTTCACATGATCGAGCTTAATCAGTTATTCCGGAGTTGATATCCGCAGAAATGATCAGTGCCTCAACCTGTTACTTTGGTGTTATCGTTTCTTCTTGTATTTGGTACATGTGGGCTGATTTGGTATATGTAATATAACTGGAATGCATTTAGTGAGATAGAGATGTTGATATCCTATTCCCTAAATGGACAACATTGAAGAAGGTCGAGTCTACAGTCTGTTCTACATTCTCTGCTACGTGTTAGAAGACTAAAGACGATATGCAACTAATTATCGAAAGACTTCTTCATATTCAAGGCCTTCATCAAGAAAGGTTGTCAGTTTAGGGGAGAGCACTAATTAGGGGAGAGTGAAAAGTATGTGTTAAAATCCCTAATCAGATGTGCTCACATTGCTCTTCAGCAAGTTGATTCTCACATGATACATTCGAGCTTATTTTGTTCTTCTCACAAAATTTCAAGTCTATGGGCGTAAAATGTGTTGTTGATTCTGAGGTATCAAAACCAGCAAGGGGGAAGGAGACATACATCAGAACGCACAACGAGTACACATGATGAGCTTTATACTTTGTCTTTATTGAAGTCATTCTGGGAAGATAAATGTCATGACCGTAGAGAAGATCAGTGTCTCAACTCGTTCTTTTGGTGTATTATTCCAACTACGTGGGGGAAGAGATGTAAGAAATAGTTTCTGATGACAAAGACGTACACAATTGATTGTGTGTACTTCGGGTTTCTGAGCTTCATATAATGAGACTGATTGCATCATTTCAACTACTTGTGGGGAAGTGGTCTCTGGATACTTTTTGGTACGCATTACTTCAGCCTTCAGCGGGAAGAAAGATGAGAAGTACTATTCAAGTGTGAGATGATACGTTGTTGAGCTATCAAAGCTTCACATTGAGAAGGCTCAAGTTCTAACGACTATTCAGGAGCCTCGAACGCTTTGGTGGTGAAAGTTTAAGAGATGTTGACTACTGACTTCTACTACGCGCAGACCGAAATCCTCTTTTCGGTACTCATGGCAACATCCTCTTAAACTGCATAATATCCTTTTGTACATATTTTAAAACCAAAAAGAAAATAGAAAATTATAAAACCAACAAAATCCATAAAAAATCGATAAAAACATAAAAATTCCAAAAATATTCTTCTCGCGACATGTCTCTCGTATAATCAATATTATGTACGTTTCTGGAAATGTCATTCAATAATGGCACGGATTCATACATATGCTTGAGCGAGAGTTTTTCTATCTTTTAAAATAATGTTTTCTAAAACATGTCGTTTCTCAAAAATTTCTTTCAAAATGGCTTACAGTCATTTCAGGCTGTAACCCGGACTTAAAATTATGGCTTGCAGTCATTTCAGGCTGTAACCCGGACCTCAAAACTATGGCTTGCTATTACTTCAGATAGCAACCCGTTTTTCAAAATGAGGAAAACTCGTCGCCAAAAAGACGGTTGTTCCTAGCAAAGGGTGCCGTTCATCCGAGCGTGAATTACTTTACATTCATGCACCCTCGATCTAATGTACACTTCAGTGTATTATTTCTTGATAAAGAAGAGAAATCTTCTTTTTATCGCCAAATATTTTCTCTTCTATGATTTTTCCGGAAAATATTTGTGCAAAACTTGGTGGTACCATGAGATTTTGTTTGGAAATAAATTTGAACTCAAACTTTGATAAATTTCTCACTCAATCAATGACATAATTTATTTATGTTTTAACATCCGTCATTGATTGAGGGGGAGAGTGATTTCTCAAAATTTTATGTATCATCAAAACTCCCCACACTTTGTATAAAACAAAAGCAACAAAACGATTTGTGATGGTTATGTGTTAGAATGAGTACATTTTCAAAGAGTTTTCGTTAAAACTTCAAATCTTTTGGAAACTCATCGAATCTGACACATAACAACCTCCCTCACAGGTTGAGGGGGAGCAGTAAAAAGTTCCTTTTATCAGACAATATTAAAATTGAACGCATTTCTCTCCCAAAAGCTTTCTAACTTATTTAAATCAATTGAGATCCAAAATCTCGAAAGATTTGAAATTTTTGATCGGGGGAGAGAATGTGATTTAAATATGAAATCTGATAATCAAACGTGATCTTTTGGACTCAATAATAGGCTCCCACATATGTGCTAAACACTTTCGAATACCGATGCACATATTGAGGGGGGGCAAAAGGCGTTTGTGGAAGTAATACCAAAGACCGACCATTTATCTTTATGCATGGAGTTATAAGGATAGTTAATGTTAGGTATGAGTTCCCATGATCCACCAAAACTGGAAGGATCTTCCCAGGGACAATCCATAGATAGATTAGAAGTCCTTAGGAATGATTGAAAAAAAGGAGTAAAGTGAGAAAGGGAAGAGTGCGGACTGAGATAGAGCTAGGACTGGAACAAACCCAACAAGGTTCTAGTGATGAAGTCTTGGTAAGTACTGAAGGGGTTGAAGAATGAAAAAGAAATGAAATGTGAAAAGGGTGAAAAGAAATAGCCCTCCATATATTCAACCTTAGGGCAGAAACCGGGTTCAATTCATAATCTACTAGCGGTTACTAAGGTAACACCGGTATTAAAGACAAGACATCATGGACCCAGTGACGCACTGCACTAAACTTCCCAACCACTCAAGTTCTCTTAAAAGAGCTTGTTTCATTCTCACGAGGAACCCTGTGCAATGTATCGACCGCTCATTGCGAGCTATGTTGATACCTAAAACAGGAGACGCCTCCCCAGTCTCCAGGAGCGGATCAAAACGCAATATTGAGTCTAAAACCATGAGATCATCCATAAATCTCGATAGGACACAATTCCAAATATGCTTATTGTTTCACATAATATGGAAAATAAGATAAAATATTTAGAGTCCTACGCATTATCCTTGTGGTATTGCCAGAACATCCGAGTGATATGAAAATATTCACAATGAAGATGGAAATCCTTCTAAAGCGAACATCACTCAAGCTCTTGGTAGGTGACATGTGAGATCCATCTTGGATCAATGATCAAGTGACAACTGGAAAGCAACAATGGTGCGATTCAAAATTGAATCAAACTTGTTCCAGGATATGGATTGACGGATACTTTTGCAAAAACCTTTCAATGTGCTCACAAACTAATTTTCGAGCACATTGATTGTGTATAACCTTTCAACCAAAAGTATTTTTGATGGAAATTTGATTCAAAGCTTAAAACTCTCGTCGTGTCTCAAAAATGATTATTATATGACACGCGAGTAATTTCTATAAATCAATTTCTCATCAATCCGTGAATATATATTCACCGATTCACTCTATCGTGTTGTCTGCTTTGAGATGTTCCAGTATGAGAACATGCTAAGTATGAAGATTCCGAAGTGGATTCTTTGGAAAATTCATTACTACAAGCTAGAAATTCCTGTCAAGGAGAGTCTTCTTTAAAAGAGACTCTACCTGATCACAGGTCGGTTTTCACAAAACCGGAAATTCCTTATGTCACTACATCACATGAAGGCGATACTACTAAGGATGAGCTTAGAGATTTACTGTGGCTGATGATCTCAAAAGAAGCTCAAAGATCACACATCACAAAGGAACTCAAATCACAAGTTCATTGCTGGACGTACAAAGTGTGCTGTAAAGTGAAAAATCAAAACCTACAAGCTATAAAGAAAAGAATGCTTGAAGATCAAAGAGCTTAATTTCCAAGGTGACCTCGCTTAGGGGGAGATTGTTAGGAATACGAATATTCCTATAAAAGACTCGGTCACCTAAATGATGTAATAGCATTATGATAGCTTGTAGTTAGTTTATTAGTTAGTTAGATATTAGTTTAGTTTAGGTAACATCGTGGAAGAAGGACGGGTCTTTACCCACTGTATACCTGATCCACAGCCCGCAGGAGGGCGTATACTTGTAATTGTATATATAGCCTTTCCACCTCATTTGGAAAGGTTGGTTGTTCAATATTACACACACACAACTAATGTGTTTCTCTCACTAGAACTTCCCCTCTCTAATCTACTTTCTCTCTCTAACTCAACAATGGCCAACTTAATCTTCCATCATAACCCAAGACCTCCCGAATCACCATATAATCAACATAACACGATCCTACAATGTGCCACGCACATGATTTGTTCCCTCCTTTTCATAGTTTTTTGATTCTCGAATTGAATCGAACGTGAATGTGTTTTGTCTAATTTTAGTGATTCTCACCATTCTCCACTTTTTTTAAAGAATGGATTTGGTTTCTTGAGAATCCTATTTTTATTCTCCATTCTCATTCTTTGTTGTACCAAACTAAGGAAACCTTTCTCATTTCGTTTCTTGGCTTTCCATTCCATTGTACCAAACATCCCCCAAGGGTTATTATAACTCAATTAAGACTATGATAAAATGATACTTAAGTATTTGAGGAGAAAAATAAAACTTTTTTTTTTCTCTAGGGGGTTTCTCCAATTCGTGAAATAAAAGAAAAACAAATAATTTATAAATATACAATGTCAGTTAGGGATGAAAAGCAACATTGAAGCAGACGTGGAGATGACCAATAACGTTTGAAGGAATATGAAGTAAGAAGTGAATGATAGTATAGAGTAAAATGAACATTTGGTGAGCACCTAATAAGTATAAAAATAAAGTGTAAGTAAAACATTTGGGCAACACTGCTTGTAACTAATAATGTAATAAACGGCCATGCTCGTGAGCTCTGATCTTGACCGCCTTTAAAAATAAGCCAAATGAACATTTGGTGAACACCTAATAAGTATAAAAAATGTAAGTAAAACATTTTGTGTGATAGATATTACATGTAAAAAAACGGCATAAATGACATCGTAAGAATATTCGTACATACATTTTGAAACTTGATCATAGACCATGAAGAACCTCTTTGTAGACAACATTTGTAGTAGTCTTTGATAAATTACCATCATAAACAACAATCTTCAAACCCTTTTTGCTTTTGACTAGTGAAAGAGCCATGTAGAATTGTCCATGTGTGAAAACATGACGTGGTAAGTATAAACCTACTTTCGAAAGTGATTGCCCTTGGCTCTTGTTTATCGTCATGGAAAATGAAACTGACACCGGAATTTGTTTGCGCACGATCTTGAGCGGTAAACGTTTATCCGACGGAGTAATTTTCAACCTTGGTAGGATAACCGTATTTCCAAAATGTGTTCTGTTAATTATTTGGGCTTGAATGGAAGTTCGTGTTAATTTAGTGACTTAAAGCCTTGTCTGATTACATAATCCTTGTGATTGATTAATGTTTCTCAGTAACATTATTGATACACCCACTTTCAATACAAGCAGGGATGGAGCTTGAACAATATCATTGGAGGGGCCAAAATGTTTTCGTAATAATTTTGAGGGGGCCAAACCTATAATTATTATACATTTATACTAATTTTTTAGAAATAATATGTAAAACTACAAAAAATAAAGGCTAGTGGTCCTAAATTTGGGGGGGGGGGGGGGGGGGGCACAACCCCCTCTTGCCCCTACTATCCTCTGTCCATGAATGCAAGCCTATGGTTTGGAACACCTGAGAATTTTAATCCGTTGATAAATTCTGGTGAGAAAACAGATTGATCGATAGCACCACCACGTTCATTTTTATCTATGTTGTCGCAACTAAGATAAACCATTTCCTCACCAAGAAACGTCTTAAGCAAATGATTGTTTGTAGTATCAAGTAAGCAATACAATCACATCTTAAATTATTGGTTTGGTAGTCAATTTTGAAAAAAAAATAAAAAATAAAATAATAGAATCAATCTAAAAACTCATTCATATCATTTAGGTAGTTTTTGAAGTATTCCATTGACAAATGCTTTTTCACCCCACACTTCATTTTTCCACCCATTTAATTTGTCCCTTTCTTATAATTTTTTATAAGTCAACAGTCAATATCTCTGTTTACTTATTAAACAAATTATAAATTAAATAATTATCAAATTTTTTTCTTCTATTTTTTTTTCAAACCAATCTCAAATCCAAATCCAATTCTAAAGCCGCTTACAAACTAAACGGGCCCTGAATAGTATATTGTTATCGTTATGACATATAAATAAATATTGTACAGTATATCAATCATTCATAAGCATCCATAAACCTTCAATACTCATGTCTCGCCAAAAAAATGTACATGTACATGTTACTTAGAAATAAACATGTTCGACTTCATCACTAGCATCATCATTGACCACTTTTAACATGTACCTTCCTTCTCCACATCATTCTCTGACGTTTCTTCAAAAGTTGTATCAAATTCCTCAAAAAGTACTCACTCGTAAGGATTATTAGATAGAGCAACCTTCAATAGATTAGACGTACTAGCCTTAAGCATTTAACCGCCATTAGCAGGGTTTGCATTACCACCTTTAGACGTTGTGGCATTTGAATCCTCAATAGGTCAAAACTGAAATTTACCCTGTCCCACACGATTAAAATTATGAGCACTTCTTTTTCCTTTTCACGCTTATAAACCACAGTTTGAAAACCATCGTCACTAGCAAGTTGCACGACCTTATTCAACTCACTAGGACGCTTATTAGTAACCTCTTGAAGACTATCATTTGATTTATCCATCGAAAAAGTCGGTTCCACTGTGTTTTTAGGGCATTGATTAAGAGAATGCCCAAAAATTTTACACGAGTCACACCTGGGTAGTTTCTATTCATACTCAATTTGAATAGTCTCTTTTGAGTACCATGAACTGCGTTGTGTGCACAATCTAATTTTGTGTTTTTGTTCTGCATTGTATATTTATGTTTAAGGGTGTGTTTGGTAAAAATAACAGTAGCTGTAAGCAGTAGCCACAGCTCACCGCTCATAACTTCTCAAAGAAGCATTGAAAAAATGAGTTTTCCTAAAAAAAAATAGCAAAACTCACCACTCATTTGCCAAACAAACAATAAAAATCAAAAAGCTAATTGCTCACCGCTAATCGCTTCAAAAAGCTCCGCGCCAACTGTGGTAAAGAAAAGTTGACACACCCTCATCCGACAAGAGTTGCGATCCCCAAGAAAGGGATCAAAATTAAAAAGCCTAAAAAGTGTTTCTAGCCACTAAGCTAGTGTCATGTGTCCCCCACACACTCCTTACCTTTTTTCTTTAATATTTTTGGTTAGAGGGCATTTTGGTCATTTGACCAATTTTTTTAATTCCACCTTAAATTTCAAATGCAAATAACTTTCAAACGACAAACTTTTACAAAAAAACCGATTTCACCATAATTTTTAAAATTTAATCATCTTTAATTTGATATAAATCTTTTTAATTTTTTTGAAAATTTTTTTGACATATTCATTGGGTCATGATTTTCTTAAAAATTTTAGCATTTTCGGCTCTAATTTTGTCTAGTTTAAAGGCCGAATTTTGCAAAACTTAAAACACGAAAGTTGTAACTTCTTGGCCATTCTTTACCTAGAAATTTGAATCACTCAAATCCGATATGATATGAGTGAGATATCGCGCGTTAAAGATGACGTCTTAGTCATATTTAGTGCACACAAAGTGTTTGATAAAATGACTAAAAGATATTTTTCATATAAAATACATTTAAATGCACTAATCGGTCAAGTTATTTTCAGTTTAACAAAACTATCAGTTTGTTTTGTTAAATAGAATTGATGAACCCAAACATTTGATCAAATTGATGAACCTGAAAAAATTGATGAACCTAAAATTTGATGAACCTGAAAAGAACTGTGATCAATTTGATGAACCCAAACATTTGATCAAATTTGATGAACCTGAAAAAATTGATGAACCTGAAATTGATGAACCTGAAATTGATGAATCTGAAAATATTGATGAACCTGAAATTAATGAACCAAAGTAACTGATGAACAAAATGTCTAACTGATGAACCTATAACCTATAACTTAACTAATGAACCTATAACCTATAACTTAACTGATGAACCTAATAAGCTAACTGATGAACCTAATAACCTAACTGATAAACTAAATGTATATTTAAAAAAAATGATGATTAAAAAGCATCACTTTTTGAATGTTACATTAATAAAATTATTAATAATGCGTTGTGGGCAAAAAATTAGTGCATTTAACTCGATTTTAAGACAAAAAAGTCTAAGCTAAACATTTCATCAAACACGTTGTGTGCAACAAATATGACTAAAACGTCATCTTTAACGTGCGATATCTCACTCATATCATATCGGATTTGAGTGATTCAAATTTTTGGGTAAAGAGTGAATCAAAATCTACAACTTTCGTGTTTTAAGTATATTATGATTCAACAATTTTTAAGGTAAAAAATAGGGTCGAAAATAGCAAAAATATCAAGAAAATCATGACCCAATGAATATGTTAAAAAAATAAATGTTTCGAAAAAATTAAAAAGATTTATACCAAATTAAAGAGAATCAAATTTTAAAAATTATGGTGAAATCGGTTTTTTTCTAAAAGTTTGTCGTTTAAGAGATATATGCGTTTGAAAATTGAGGTGGAAAAGTAAAAAACGAGTAAAACTACGACTTTGCCTCTGACGTGATTTTTTGAATATTTAGTATGGGGGACACGTGACATCACCACAACTCTTTTTAGATTTTTTGATTTTAGCCTTCTTTGCGAGGATTAGGTGTCCGTCGCACAAATAGAGTGAAAAAGTGTTTAAATAAGTACTCCCTCCGTCCCAATTTATTTGTCCAGTTTTGACTTTTTGAGTCTTTCTTTATCAACTTTGACCGTAAATATTTTTATTTGTGTTATATAATATTTGATGAAAATTATACAAATTAAAAATACACTTAAAACTCAATCTATTCATATATTTTGCATCAAATATTAAAAAACACAAACAAACATATTTAAGGTCAAAGTTAACATAGAAAGACTTTGAAAATTAAAAGTGGACAAATAAATTGAGACGGAGGTAGTATAAGAAATTGGGCCAAAATGAAGTTGGGCCATTATCACAAAAGCAAAATTCATAACCATCTTCAACATTGACATCTGACCAGAATGAATGAGTAATGTTGTGTCGTAATCGTAAAGTTATAAAAAGCCAAAATAATGAACAAGAGAGGTCTAGCCATTATATTGCGTTCTAAAATGAGACCCGTTTCCCCCTCTCTTTCTGTAAGTATATACTTATGATTATGATATGAATTCAATCTTTGATAATTTATTTATTTATTTATATGTTGATGATTACTTAGAATTAGATTATTAATTTGTAACTTAGCTAACCATTTTAATGAATTTAATTCTTGCAATTTTCCATGGGGCACTAGTTTACATTTTATATCAGTGTATGGAAACATTTGTTGCTGATTTATTAGAGACTAATTGGATTTCATATTTACAAGTGTGGAATTTACACTCATTTGAGCTTATATGTTTCCGACCACAACAATGATTTTCATGAATCGGAATTAACGGTTTTGCCTGTTTCTTGTGCCAAAACCCAACCAACATAACTGTTATCAACCGCTCATAACCACATTTAAGTGTTTAAGTCTCATTTTGCAATATATAAATTTCAGATAATCTCTTTACTTTGCTTACTTCTCTAGTGCCTAGAAACTAAGGGGCCGTTTAGTTGGTGAAATTTTTTCCTATTTTTCCGTTTCTAAATTCCTAGAGAATGAAAAAAGTGAGAAGAGTAGAATGGGCTTTTCAAAACTTTAGTTAAAATTTAGAGAATGAGAATTCACATTTTTTGAAAATTGTTGAAAAAAAGTTTAACTAAACGGATTTTCAGTTTTTCTCTTTACATATGAAAAAATAGGAAATTTTTCACCAACTAAGA
This sequence comes from Artemisia argyi, assembly GCA_030686995.1. Classification (NCBI taxonomy): domain Eukaryota; kingdom Viridiplantae; phylum Streptophyta; class Magnoliopsida; order Asterales; family Asteraceae; genus Artemisia; species Artemisia argyi. The sequence goes on along the minus strand of CM060686.1, from coordinate 102,986,299 downwards.
GTGCGTTTAGTTGGAGAAAATTTTCTTAATTTCCTTTTTTCTGTTTTGTAAAAAAAAAAAGGAGGGGATTAAAATTTTCCACAAAATGTAGAAAACACGTTCATGTGACACTATATTCTATTTTGAAGAAAAGAAAGGGAGTTACGAGGGAAACTAGGAAAACAAAAAAAAAAAAAAATGTGTTTTGTACTTTTGTAGTTTCCCTTGATAAGTTAGGAAATGTATGTTTTGTGTTTTGTAGAGAATGTGTTGGGAAAAGTTTGACTTGAACAAAATGTTGTTTCGGAAGTTGTTTATGACTTTATGTGCTTTATAATGTTGTTTGGGTTCACATTTAGCTTATCTTAACTGCAAATATAACTTTTTGTCCTTATATTCGTTTCCGGGTAGAACAAAGTTAACCACCTGCAACTTGATCCATTGGATGGGAACAAATTAGTGACTCAAAATACCTCCATCAAGACCCCGAGGTTTTTAATACTTAACCATTTCATACGAGTTTTATCAAAATGAGAATTTTCCCACTTTCTACACAACTCTAAAATGTTATTGGAATACTTTCAGAGACTTTGGGAATGTACGAGAATCAATGCATTCAGTCATATCAATGAACAAGAAAGAGATATTGGATACCGCGCTAACTGAATTTTCAGAGGTGAAGAAAATAGATTCGCTTTCATTTTACGTTGCTATTGTGTAGCAACTTCAGTTTTGATAAAAGGGCTGTGGTGATACAGGGTTATTTTAGTCTTTCTCAAGAAAACCGTCACAAATTGCTACTCATTCTTGCTCGAGAGTATGATCTCAACAGGACTCAAGTTCGGGAGTTGATGAAGCAGTATGTTGGTCTTGAGATACCTCATGGTGAGTCTTCTTGTGTTACATCGGTGCATTTTGGTTTTGCGAGGTTTGGTTGTCAAGATAGATTTGACTGTCAGGTGATGAAAGTGATGATTATGGGCATGAAGGACAACTATCTGCCTTTTATAGAATCGAAAGAAATTTGAGACATGCTCTTAATCCAATGTATGCGGTTCTGTTTGAAAGACTCAACACACATCCTGGTGGTTTGAAGTTTTTAGCCACTGTTCGAGCTGATATTCTATCTATTATCGCGTAAGGTTATGCCCAAAACTATTGTATTCTCATGAGTATGCTTCATAGTGTGTATCTATGTAATTTTCATGCATTAGCTTGATAGTTTCTGGATTATGAAAAATAATAATAATCTATTAAGCAAGCAACTTTGGGTTCTTGGTTATGTCACACATATAGGGATGAAAATGTTGCATCACTACGAGCACTTGACTCTTACTTGAAAGAAAAGCTTATTACATGGTTAAGTCCGGCTAACCTTGAGCTTCACCAAATTACATGGGACGATCCTGCTTCTTTGTTAGAGAAAATTGTAGCTTATGAGGTTTGCATCTGTTACCACTTCGTTAGAGTAATCTGATGATCTTCATATTTTGGGGCTTATGACTTTTGAACATTAATGCTCACAGGCTGTGCATCCCATTAGTAATCTTATAGATCTAAAAAGGAGGTTGGGAGTAGGTCGTCGATGTTTTGCATACATACATCCAGCTATACCTGGTTAGTCATCATGCTTGGCTTGTCATAGTTCAGGCGGGTTGGGTAATGGGTCAAAATTGGTTCAGGTCGAAATGTGTCACTCATGTTATAGTATGGACTGGGTTGACCTGAAACAAATTTCTGTCCATTTTAAAGGTTTTTTTGTAGATAATTGATGCGCTAACTATGATCACAAAAACCAATTTTATCACAATATAAATAGCTTAGGAGGTTGTATGCCTTAAACATGGAGTTCAAATGACTTTCAATCTATTCGACCCGTTCCCTTACAGCCACTTTAGTTTACCATTTGTTTAGTTTGAGACAAAAAGAAGCCAAATCGATCCATTCGTAAGTAAATGAGTCTAAATATTCCACTTCTACTTATGATGTTCTTTATTTACGATTAAAATAAGTTAAGAATGGGTAATTTGATTGGGAAAAAAAAAAAAGAGTCCTAGTAGTGGTGCTTATTTTTCACAGTTCCTCTGAGTTTGATCAAAGAAAGTCCTCTTTATAGAACACATGATCCTTTTAAGAGTAATGCAATGCCTGACAGTTGTACCAGTCTTTGAGTTAATAACATGTCTAGTAGATAATCTTCTCTTCAGGTGAACCGCTTATATTTATTGAAGTTGCACTTATGAAGAATATAGCTGGTACCATACAGGTGAATAACTGGTCCTTCATCATTGGACCTCTTAGCAGTTTCTAATAGTAACCAGAATTTGCTCCGTTGCAGGAAGTGTTGTGGCATGATCCTCCAACACCTGAATGTGAAGCAACTACTGCATTGTTTTACTCTATTTCCTCAACTCAGGTACCGCTCCTTTTTATCTCAGTGTCTGGTTTCCGAATAGTTTTTGTTGTGTTTTTTGCAGTTAGATAATGATATAAATTCCATTTAAATAGAATATGTATGATGAATGTCTTCCATTTGACCAATACAGATAACTTTTTGAAAATTGCAGCCTGGCTTAGCAGGAATCAACTTAGGGAAGTTCCTTATTAAACGAGTGATATATCTGGTGAAGAAGGACATGCCTAATATATCTGTAAGTGCTATAAGTTAGTAATATAGCCTTCATGGCTAAACTGATGTTGGTTTTAATGTGAAAGGTGCAGAGTTTCTCATTCATGGTTCATAGTCGTATAGTTATATATCTGACTTCTGACTCTGCCTATTTCTCTCTATAGAATTTTGCAACCCTAAGTCCTATCCCAGGATTCATGCAGTGGCTGTTGTCTAAGTTGGCATCATCTGAGAGATCTGGCCCTGTTTTCAGTGAGAACATTCTCGAACCTGAGGAAGAAAGGGCACTGTTGGATGCATATGTGTAAGATGAATTTACATGCCATCTTATATCATATTATCATTTTCGTCACCATTTACCATATGCCACCATAAACACACAACACCATAGATGGAAGCACGTTGCCCTTGAAGTTTATTTATTTAATATGTTGTAGGCACATTTAATTAAAATACGAATAAATGTAAGAATTGTATGCTCATGGAAATTGAGGAAGATAACCTGTGTAGGTCGTTTAAAGGATAACATTTTCTTGCTGATTTCATGTGGAAAGAGTTGAATTGAAATGATTTTTGGGTCCCATTTTCTTGATATGAATGTTTTTTTGTGGCCAATGAATTGGAGAATGAGGGTAAATGGTATAAACAACTAGGCACTATGGAAGCAAGTGGTGTAATGTATGTCACCTTTCACATGAAGTTCAATAGTAGTAGAGATTCTGAAAGACTAAGGCATAAAAGTCTGCTATTTTCAAACTTAAATATTGGCACATACTTGATTGTTCCGGATCCTTTTATTTCTAATTAATTAATAAAAATATGTTTCAGGGGCTCCAATACCGAGAGAAATGGCATGGAAGTCTTACTGCACTTGTTGACTTCAACCAACCACGAGTGGACTCAGTCTGATAGACTTATACCTGAATTAGAACCGATTTTGCTAAGATTGTGTGCCAGGTATGTTTTATAATTTCACCTTTATTATTTATGATTAATTGACAAAAGTTGGCCGAAAAGGTTGAATTTGTGATCCCATATTACGCAGCACTAGCTGTCATTCTGGTGGTCCTAAGTGTAGTTTTCTTCAGCTACATTCTTAATAATCTACGGAAAAATTAGAAAACTCGCAATATTATATAAAAATTGACTAAGTTTAAGTAGTTTTATGGCCGCTCTTAATTTAAAATATAACTCACTATTGTACTTGTTTGACACAACAGGTACCTTTTACGTGAGAAGAAGAGAGGGAAAGCTCTTGATTCTGTTGCCAATTTCCACTTACAAAACGGAGCTGTATGTCAAGCGAGCTATCTTACATCTTTTCATTGTTTGTTCCTTGTTATGATAAACCATTGCTTATTTTTGTTTACAGATGATTGGGAGACTAAATTGGATGGCTGATCGGTCAGAAAAGGGACTTAGTCAAAGTGGCAGAATTATGGTCAATTACATTTACAGGTAAGTAACGTACCTAAACTATCAAATTTCCTATCTTCATATCTGCGGAAACCAAGTACACGAGACCCATGTTCATATTTTTATTCTTTTGAAACAATAGAAGGTCTTCATTTCGGACCAATCATACTTCTAAATTTGTTGGTCTGCTTCTATTGTTCAAGGAGAGTGGAAATGTGATTGTGGGTCTGTTTCTTGATGTCAAGAGAAATGGAGATAGTAATAAAAAACTGGAAAATAGTGGAGAATGGAAGAAGTTAATGTATACGATGCACATATAAAAGAATTAAAGTAGTTATCACTTTTCATTTTCTATTGTCAAATCAAGATTTTGAAGAGTTGTGTTGAATTAATGGAAAATTTCTAAACATTGTGCAACATAATCACTTTTAAGTACATATTTGCAGTCTGGAACATATTGAAGATTATGCTCAGGCATATTTCAGCACAGGCCATATCCAAGCTTCCCCTGATGTCCTTCGCTATACCGAGGTAATATTTTATCTTAAAGACCATAACTTTACATTCGGCATGCGAACTCTCTCACACAGACACACCTAAAAGGATATTCACATATATGTGCTCAAGACATCACTTTTTTTTTTTTCCTTCTTCATTTGTAGCCTCTGGATAAGAATGAAGATCAAATAAAATAGGCAGTAATCATGGATGATGAAGATCATGTATGTCTCATAATACAGGTATTTAGTATGTAATAGACTTGTGTAAATGCTTTGTAATATTTTACATTGAATAAAGTGTAAAACGGTGCTAATTGCTCTCATTACATGAAACGTTAACAGACATGATCGTATGTAACACCTTAATGGAAAACAAAGTAGCATATTATATTATTATCCATCAGATACCCAACTAGCTTCCATTCTCACCTTCTACATGACTTGTTTCCAGCACGTAATCCCTCATAAGTTTAGTGTTGGATTCATCGGCCATCTACAAAAAGCATAAAAATAACAACTTAGTTACTTAAGCATAATATGAAAAAGAACTATGCATAGCAGACGCCAAAATTTTACCTTTTTAGCTAATAGTTCTAAATTGTCCCACTCAAAGTCTCTCTTGCAGTATGCAGATCGAACCTAAATGAAATATCTGATCATTAGATTTAGCTTTCTTGAGTTATTGTGCTTGCTACAGAACTAGCTTAATAATGATTAATGAACAACTATACATACCTCTAATATTCTCATTGCTGTGAAGGAAGTGGCATTATGTGAATCAATCAGATTCGGTCAGAAGAATGAAGAACAATCACATAAGTTAGAACTCTTATATCACAATATAAGAATACCAACAACAACAACAACAACAACAACATACCCAATCCCGCGAAGGCGAGGTATGGGGGAGGTAGAAATGTAGACAGGTCCTACCCCTACCCCAGGTAAAACCTAGGAGTAGAGAGACTGCTTCCAGTGAGACCTCCGGCACGTGCACCAGTGCGAGTGATACTAACTTCTCTAGAAGTCAAGCGTACTAACTTCTCTAGAAGAGTTGCTAAATTGCACAATATAGCAATGTACCAGGAATAAGAAAGTGAATCAAATTGATGGTTATATCAACTATAAGATTGGAATGCATATTAGTATCGAGTTAAAACAATGCTCCCCCATGTTCAGTATATTGGTGATTTTAGGATCTTCTAACTTTCTTATAAGGTTAGTTGTCTAGTTGAGGTATTATCAAATTGCGATTTGTTTTTATTGTACCCTCCATCATTATTTGTCACTCTGTGAAGTAAGTCTAAAGGTTGCACAGCTTACAAGGGTGAAAGAGGGATATTGTAGTTTATTAGGTATCTGAGAATATCAATTTCTAGATGTGGAATATATGACCCGTATATAGTTAAACAAGCTACTTGCTTTATACTTTGCCTCTAACAGGTCATATGGGTAAAAAAATTTAAAATTAAAAAGCGAGTGATAGTAACCCAAAATGTATTTACAATGCATATTTGATCGTTTATTCAGAAATTAGATCGTCATTGTAGAAATATAGTTATCTGATCATAAGGAAAACGTTAACTGTTTACAAGATTCAACAAGAAAAGACAAAAAGAGATTGTGGTCACCCAAAGGAATCAACTATGCTAATTGCATTCCTGAATCACTGCAGTAAAACCTTAACCGGAAAAAATATTAGAACAAAAGGGGTATTGTAAGCTAAAGACTTTTACATGAGAGGAGGCTATTGCGACTTAGGAATAGTGAAGATATGGCATACCTAGGCTTTTATGTCTTGATGATTCACGCATTAACGCTGCACAAAACTTATCGCCATCATTTAAAGAGTGTGTTTCTATAAATTCCGTCAACTCCTTATGGGCCTCTGGGTTGTAGCTCTGTTCTGTCAAATTATACAGTTAAATAAAATGCTGCTTTTGTTTAACTACAATTTTATTTTAACTTTCGCAACAGTCTTTCTCTATATCCAAAATCAGCACAGGTTCTGAACTGTTTCAGTGACCAAAACTGTATCAGCGATATTTGGTATCTACACTAATAAAGTCCCTTTGTCAAGTCTAGATCCAAAAACTTTATAGCAAAATTTGTTTTCTAAAGGTTACTTGTTTGACAATAAAAGTCAATTCAAGGAGGAACACACCTGAAGCTGTGATTTGACAATCCTGACTGCAACATATGTAAAGAAGTTGTGGAGGTTCTTTGCCGCTTTGGCTTCTGGCGATGCTTCTCCAAATCCTATCAAAAGTCCAAATCACCATCATTTTAAAACTTAATCCTTAGGCCCGGCTCATATAATTTAGTTTAAAGTTTAACAAAATACTTAGAATTAGGCTAAAACACTGTCCTAAAAGTTTCAGTTAAAATATGAAGTCTCAAACAGTCCTATAGGTTTATGTAGAATAGATAGTAGGTTTTAGAACATTCATGTCAAAATGAATCTGTTTGAGCTGGATTTCATTAATATTGGTAACGCGTCAAGAGGAAAAACATGAAAATTTAGCTAAAATGGCAAATGGGTCAAAACTAGAAGTCTATTTATAGAAAAACCTAGGAGAGGGGAGAACCCACCTGGGACAATCATCTTTTGACAATTTAAGCGAGTCCTAGGAGACGTTCTTTGGTTCCATTGCTTAAAAGGAAAAGCTACAATGGTTGATCCATGGGGTTTATGTAAAATAGAGAAGTGAGATACTGGAAGAAGTGTTGTAGATTCCATGTTCAGAAGAAGAAAAAGATGTTCAATAGTTTCAATAATTTGAGTGTACCATGTTTTATCAAGACTCATTGGATATGAAAGATCCTTGCAAAATATCTTTTGCCCCACTTTTGCAATAAAATATATGTATAGTATCTGAGCCACAAAAAATGAAGGCTTCCATTTGAAACATAAAAATTCAAAACATTTAGTGGGATTGCAGCAACAAAAAATAAGTCCCAAGATTAAAGAACGTTATTATTTTTACTTGGCTAAAAAAGCTCGATAAAAAAATGTGTTTGCCTTGTAGGATTAACTTTAAGCTTGTTTTTATGCACCAACTGATCTCAGTTCAACTTGGTTATATATTTCAAGCTCGTTATTGATTTTCATGTTCCATGCAACTTTTTTTTTCTTCAAATTATCTCTTGATATGAAATCGGTTTTTATTCACAGAATTCATCGGTACAACACTACAAAACTGTACAAAAATCAAAATCTATGTTTCAACTTGGACGTGGAAGCTGTCCCTTACAAAAGGTTTTTGATCATACATATATTCTTGCAAATCTTATAAAGACATATCCCTTAAATAAGTATACATATTCATTTTAATACTTGTAAAAAAATGTGTGTACCTGATAACTGTACGGAGTTTACAAATAATCATAGCCTCGTAGGCTTTTCCTCAAACAATTTTGCTTGTGTTTCGATGTAAAGAGAAAAATCAAAGTACTCTCATCTACTCTTGAATTTTTTTTTTTTATCTTTTTTACTAATCATCATTAACTTCGGTAATTAACTTTTGAAATTTTCTAACTTCTCAAGTCCTTAAACAAAATTAAATTAGCAGCATATTTACAACCTAGTTGATATTAATAGTTTTTTTAATTAACGATAATTACCAAATTTAGCATTATTTTATATAGAAATGAAGCTTTTATTTATTTTATTTTTTTTAAGAACTATTTATAATACCTGTGTACGAACAGAGTTTTTAAAATTTCGTTTTGATTATGTATTATCTTATAATGGAGGAATGACTCTCTCTCCAAAAAATTCAGATGTACACAAAATGATGCATGATTTACAACACTACAAAACTGTACAAAAATCAAAATCTATGTTTCAACTTGGACGTGGAAGCTGTCCCTTACAAAAGGTTTTTGATCATACATATATTCTTGCAAATCTTATAAAGACATATCCCTTAAATAAGTATGCATATTGATTTTAATACTTGTAAAAAAATGTGTGTACCTGATAACTGTACGGAGTTTACAAATAATCATAGCCTCGTAGGCTTTTCCTCAAACAATTTTGCTTGTGTTTCGATGTAAAGAGAAAAATCAAAGTACTCTCATCTACTCTTGAATTTTTTTTTTTTTTATCTTTTTTACTAATCATCATTAACTTCGGTAATTATCTTTTGAAATTTTCTAACTTCTCAAGTCCTTAAACAAAATTAAATTAGCAGCATATTTACAACCTAGTTGATATTAATAGTTTTTTAAATTAACGATAATTACCAAATTTAGCATTATTTTATATAGAAATGAAGATTTTTTTTTTTTTTTTTTTTTTTTTTTTTTTTTTTTTTTAAGAACTAGTTATAATACCTGTGCAGAGTTTTTAAAATTTCGTTTTATGAAGGAATGACTCTCTCTCCAAAAAATTCTGATGTATACAAAATGATGCATGGTTTACAACACTTTAAAGCAAGCAATTTTCATAATTACAATAACCAAAGCATTGTGTACAACAAAAACTAGCATGAATCGAAATTCAGACCACTTTCCTTAGAATTCTACATTAATAGCATTATAAACACCCTACACCCAATATTACAATTATTTAAACACAATGTACAACCCTCATTCTACATTAATAGCATTAAAAACACCCCTACACTCAATATTACAATCATTTAAACACAATGTACAACACTCATTCTATATTAATAGCATTAAAAACACCCTTACACCCAATATTACAATTATTTAAACACAATGTACAACCCTCCATCTTAACCTAGACATGAACCTGTGACCAAGACTCGACTCAATAAAACTCGACTCGATACACAAAGCTGTGACAAAGCAAATTTAGGTGTCGGAATGACATCCCGTGACATTTTTATTAATTCCATTGAAAATTTTTATTTCATGGTACCCGCTGCTGCAACGCGCGGGTACCCTGTTAGTTATCAATTAAGAAATGAATCACTTAACATGTTTCAATTAGTTTTACCTGGTGGAGTAAAAAAAAATCATATGTATATATGTTATATAATCTACCTATTATTTTAGGAGAATGCTTTTGGATTAAAAATTATATTTTATTATTCAAGCAAAATCACATGATGATACTTGACTTGCATGACATGTTAGTGATATATGCTTTTAGTTTTGCAAACCCATGCTATCAATTTACGATATGTTTTGTAATTGTGGTATTTCTTATCATTACCGACCTTTCACCTTAGTGCAACTTTCTTTACAATTGGCCTAGATCATCAAGGTAAAAGACACCCATATTTTAGACCGTTGGTTGATACCTATAGTATTATTAATGACAGAAAACACATGCTAAGTTTCATTAACTCATTCAAAGACACCTGCTAAGAATTTATACCATAAAATTCCTCATATAGGCACTAAAATACATCTTTGGTACATTAAAATACATTCATGTATTATCTAAATCAGCAACTCAACTTAATTATACATTCATACCTTGAGCAAGCGTAGAAAATCCTTCCATGACAATCATGTGTTGATACTTAATCCTCTTCTAAAAACGCACATAGCAAATAGCATTGCACTTTAGTATGTGTGATAAGATAATAAAACTGCAAAAACCAATTACATGTTGCATTATAGTGAGGATAACAACAAAGTTAGTTATGACATCAAATAAGAAAACTTCATATTAGAACTAAAGGGGTGTTTTGTTATGCTTATTAAATGTGCTTATTGGCTTATTCAATTACCATAACACAATAAGTTTATGATAAAGCTATAAGCTTTTTTAAGAAGCTTAGTAAAAAACCTCTGAACTCACAACTAATTCTATCATAGCTTAGTGTGTTTCTAGTAAAACACAAATATTAAGTGTAGAAGTTTTCAATAAAACATAAAAAAAAAAAAAAAAAAAAAAAGTTACTAAAAGTTGGTGTGTATAACAAAAAAGTTAAACCATAAAAATGGTTACTAAAAACTATCAGCTAGATAAGGCATAAGCCAAAGTTCTGTTGATGTCTCTTTCAGATTCTATCAAGAAGCAAAAAGAGGTTAACACATAAACCATAAGTACAAAAGAATGGTATCTCACATCCGTGATTACCAACTCAATAATATTATCGCAATATAGTAACGTAATAACCTGATTAAAACTATATATGCTTGCTTAATAATTCTCATCTACATACTTTAATTCCTTTACAACGGCCAACTATTACATCTTTTTTTTTTTTTTTTTTTTTTTTTTTTTTTCTTGATGAAAAATCACGTCAATGAATAAAGTTAGGTTATCACCTACATAGTTAATAACTATCTAACCCATTTTTTTTATTTATTATTATTATTTTTTAATAATTAGCTTTGTGTAATGTTTTTAATTGGCAGACATGCTGAGGTTAATGTTTATGTTATTGTTTAAATTTAACTATTGATATCATGTTGTACAAAATGTGCGAGTTTAGTTGCACATAATGAGCGTTAATGAAGTTAAAATATGCTTCGTAAAGTTTTTAAAATGTTTTTATGGATATTCATATATATATATATATATATATATATATATATATATATATATATATATATATATATATATATATATATATATATTAAATAACAATTTTATGAGTCGTTGTTATAAGTAGAATCGCATATATTTATTTTTATATCACAGTAACTCGTGTTTACCATTTGATATTTATATTCCCATTACTAATATTTTGCCGTATTTAATATTCAAACCCGTGTACGCATAAATTAAACTTTAAATAGAATAACATGAGTCCTTATTTAAAAAATATATTCTAATGATGAAAGTTTACAACTAACAATATTAAAACTAATTCGCATATTTACAAAATTTGTAACTTAAATAGATGAAAGTCTGAAACTAATACTAATACTCATGTTATTGTAAACAAAGTTTATCTTATAAAGTATAAGGGGTATAAAGTCTAAAGGGTTATTTGTGTTTTTCTAAAGTTATTAAAAAACATGAAAACTTGTAAAGTTACACTTAGCTCCATATAATTTATTTAAAATTCAACCACTAAAGTTTTATTAATTACTTCATATTTTTTTAAGTTTTTGTTATCATAAATTTGACACCTATATTTTTATAAATTTTTTTTAACCAAATTTCTCTACCAAATTTATTAAGTTTGACCAAAATCAATTTAATTTTGACTTTTTATTGGCCAATCATATTGCTCGATTTCGCCTACGTGGCAAAATCGAGCTCTCCTAGTGGTCTAATTTTTTTTTCAATGAGAAGGGTTTTGCAAAAACACTCCGAAATGATGTAATTCTTTTATTATATAAAAAAGATAAGTGTTTATTTAATGCTTTAAACTTGTGCTATCATGGCACAAGTTAAAAACAATTTTGTCTTAAAATATTGTCAGGAAACAAAAATCACGTAGGTTAATAAAAGTGAGACCACTTTAATTTTCAACCACTCAAATAGAATATTCTCTCACTAAATTCTTTAATTTTTACTTAAAAAACAAAGTGGATAATTATTTTGAGACATCTTAATATATATATATATATATATATATATATATATATATATATATATATATATATATATATATATATATAAACTATAATTTTGAATTTTTGATACAAATAGAGTTTTTTTAAGCCATATTGCCTCCTCATCTTTCCATAAAAAACATATCCACCGATTAAATATAGTGCAGATTTTGTTTATTTTTTTTGAAAAAAAAAGGATTTTGTTTATATTTTGGGTTTTACTTCAAGTAACCTCAAATGTAGTCAAATATCATTATTGGCTTTATATGAATTCATATTGCACAATGCCACAATTTATGATGACGAGTACTCAATTCTATGTGTGGTTTTTATTCATATTTAGTACGAAACAATCTGTTTCTTCCAAATTATTTTTTCATATATTTTGTAACTTCAAACACGTTTCCGTCACTAAGAACTACTACAAAAAAGGGCATAGAGCCCGGTTAAAAAGGTGCAAAGAGCCAGGTTTTGCATGAGGGCACAAAGGGGGAGGGACTCTATTTGAGAACCAAATAGAGCCCGGTTTGAAAAACGGGGTCTATTCTCTGTTATAGAGCCCGGTTTTGTATTACTGAACATGGCTCTATGTGAAAAAAAAAAAAAAAAAAAAATACATATATACATTTTTGGGTAGAATTCAGCCATTAAATCAAATTAAAAAAAAAACCCAGTATCATCATTTCTTATTTTCCTCTATTATAAGAATTCTAACTATCAAATCTTTATCTTTACTTCAATCTTTAGTCCAGCCTTCAAACCGTGACTCATCTTATTCTTGAGCTTTCGTTCTAGACGATAGAGGCTGCATATATATAAAATATGGATTAGAACAAGTGAAATATCTAACAATATTGTGTAATATCTTCCTCCCTAATGATATGCAGTAAACGCTATACAATATTACCAAGAGCAAGTTCTGCAATGAATTATCATACATAATTTAAAAATGATATGGCACTAATTACATATAAGCATGTGACAATATTTTATTCCACACTAAGTAATTCACGCTAGCACAAATATTGTGAAATCGAGACTTCAAATTTATAAGAATTAGCTTACACTCTATGATCATTTAGTATCATTACGTGTGTATTGTATTTATATTTCTGCTACCTTTCCCCAAGTCTTTACTGTGATTGTGCTTCTAATTGCTCTTTCTCTGATAGTCTACTACCTACTTTAAATTTGTATCGCCATGTATTCCAAATTTAGTATCCCGTGAATTGTTGGTCATCAATTTGGGAAATGAGAATAGTGGAATACAGTTAAGACACATCGTATAAAATCATGTCTATATACAACAATACTCAATTATTACAGTATTAATTTGTTTGTTTTGAATGACTGATATAGAAGAGAGTAAGTAACTAACCAACAGGGTTAGCAGCAGTAAGTTGTTTGCCAATAGCCTTAATGTCATGAATAAGCGCCGCAACTTGATTAGTGTTTTGAAGTCTCTGCTATGATATAACCATACAGAGAAGCTCTGCGGTCAACTTAGCAGCAGCTGTTGACCCCTCAATTTTACTGCATCATCATCAAGTAATAGTAAAATTAATAAGACTAGTTAAGGTGTAGTAAGTAAATAAGAAAAGGACCAACCGTTTCCTAAGATTGTTTAAGAAATCGACAACTAGGGCATGGTATGATTACACACACTTACTTACATACGTAAAGATTAAAATTATTCAACAATTAAAAAAGCCCTAATAGTTCATAAAATATAACTATATAAGTGATAGAAAAAGAAACAAGTACTGGGTTTGAAATAAGAATAGAGTTGCATTCATTACCCTCGTCTTCGCAATTTGCTACAGCTCTAAAAAGAAAGCTGCAACAAACAAAAACCCTAAATTTAATTTTAGAAATATACTAAATAAACACAAAATTGTTCAAAGATTTGACATACACACCTGCAGAACAGGAGGTAAGGGAGGTGGCTCACCATGAGTAGCAGCAGTGATAATGGAGGAGCGGCTGTAGAACGGCGGTGCACCAGTGGTACGTTAAAAAATGTGTGTTTGAGATTCATGAGATAAAGGATAATGTTAAAAAACAGATAAAAGGGGTGAAAGCAAACACCGCCCAAATAATGTAAAATATTTGTACCCGGTTGATAATTTGATAACCGGGCTTTATGACATATAAGATGAGCAATCCCCATCAACCACATTCACCAACCGTAAAATGCAAACCACCACTAACGGAAACACAACAACCACCTCCACGTCATGATCACCCTCAAACCAGTGAATACAGAAAATAGTGATTCTACTCTAAAAGTTAATCTTTCTGTGTCAACAAATATGTCACTCCTTGAATGCCAAATAGTTCTGCTCTTTTGGTAGCCTGTCAATTAAAGTTGAACATGAGTGGAGACTAAGACAACATAACCTCAAACCAAAGTAAGAAAACAGCAGAACAGCTAACCTCTAAGTAAACCCACTGCATATGTTCAGGGTTATCAGGATCGAAGGACTTTCCACTATGCACCTGCAATGGTATGTTCAATAATGATTATATAGCAGAGCAAAATAGACAAGAAATAACTTAGCACTTCATTATTACCTCGTTCCATTTAATTAGGTGAGCATATTCAATGCAATGAGCTGCAGTTCTTGGGGTTTCTGCTAGAGTACATAAAGGAAACTTGACTTGTGGAGGAAAAAGCCAAATGGTGCATTCAAATCATGGTGTCGTCATCTGGGTTGTCCTCAGAGTCATATTCTGATTTCAAGAAGTTAAATAAGAATGAGCTAAAACTTCCGATTTGCATTTTGCAGCTAAATATGCTGATCACATGATAGCATATAAGATGAGCAATAAAAATATGTAGGGAAACAATGATAAGGCCAGCAAAAATAAACGTTTACAAATTCTCAGCCAATAGCATAGACAGCTAAATAGAAACTGAACTAACAGAGCACACCATGTGGCATAAGACACCAACAAATAACTAAATAAAAAGAAGCTGTAATTTATATTGAAATTCTCGAGAAAATTAAAAGAAAACAAGCAACCCACAATCTATATCATTGAGAGCAAATCGATTCCGAAATATGTGAACATTAATCTAGTGGTTAACCATTCCTCCAAATGTATGTATTCTTTTCGGGAAGCAAGAGTAACCAGTCTAATAAAACTTTTGTTGTTTAACCAAATTAAAATCACTCACTAATAAAACTTCAAAACATCTACACCTTGCACATACAGATTATATATGTACTACGTCATAAGCAATCTACGCAATTTATGTTGAAACCAAATAAAAGCTCACATCAACAACAAAATTCAATAACATTCCCAAACTCCACAAATAAATTATAAATGATACAAAAAACATATAAACAAATACAACTTATTAGATAAACTTAATAACAACATTAATGAAATATTAAAAAGATTAATTGAACAACAACATCAGTTATAGCAGTTGGGTACCTCCTAATTGGATGACTTTGTTAATGGCTTGGTTGTGGGATGAAGGTGGCATGTGATGGTAATGGTGTGCGACGGTGGGTGATGGTGCTGGTTTGTGACGGTGGTTAAGTGAGTGTAGTAAGTGGCAGTAAATGATAGAGGGTTAGGGTTTGTGAAATGGAAAGGGGGAAAAAGTTGTGTGTTTTGTGAAGGTAATGAAAATTGGGGAGGGAAATAACCCGCTCAAAAGATTTGAATATTTTGTTTCAATTTCAAGAACCGCCTATTTTAAAGTTTTACAAAACAACACTTGATAAAACCCGGTTTTGTAAAACAAAACAGGGCTCTAATGTTTTTATGATAAAGCCCGGTTTTTTAAAATAAAACATGGCTCTAATACGAGGAATAGAGCCCGGTTTTGATAATGAAAATGCGGCTCTATTATTTTTCAACATATAGAGCCCGGTTTGTAAAAGGAAACATGGCTCTATAGCTTTTTTTAAAACATGGAATCTTCAGAGCCCGTTTTTAAATTAAACTGGGCTCTATTAAGGGGGCTCTATTTTACAATCTCTAGTACTGATTAGTATTTCTAAACATTTTGTTAAACATTGAATCAAATAAACCCCTCCAAACTTGAGAAACACAAGATGTTACCAAGTTTGCATGTGCAAATAAATCATTCACGAATCTAAAAACGATTGACCAAAATAATTTCATCACATTTCTTGCAGCTATGAGAAATCTTTATCGTGACGTACGTCAGTACATACATAGATTTTACCTCCAAAGCGACATCAGCACACGTAATTTAGTAGCTTTTGCATGGGCATACTTTGGCATTAATCGGGACTCCGAGATAAACCATGATGTGCCTAAAATTACTCGACACTCCCCCCAAACAAATGTTCCTTTACGAGTAAATGCAAAATCGTCCATGTGGTTTCTCCATATTCGCAGAAATTATCATTTTCAAAAACTATTTTTGCCTCAAGGATAATTCAAGCCAATACTATCTGATAGGGATCGTATTGACGAAAATGGACAAACCACTAAGGCGTGTTTTAATTTGCAGTTTACTCTTACTTGCACAACCACCCAATGCATTAGCAAATTTTTTCTTTTTCAAACGATACTCACTACTAGAATAAGGAGAACTGGCGACAAAAAAATCTCGACTACACAAAGGTCGTCGGCATATTACACTAAACGACAAAAAATACGCTTGACGGAGCCAAACTCGCGTTGAATTTTATGGATTTTAAAATCCCGGCGCCAATTCGTCGGTATTTTTTTGGTGAAATTTGACTTTCCCAATAATTGCGAAAACTTGGGCGGGAATTTGACCCGCCAAGAATTTCCCGACGACTTGGCGTCGGTATTTTTCCTAAATAAAAATTTATTACGATTAGAGTTTTGATTAGCGTTTATTAGCGTTTAAGTAAGTTAGGTTTGTAAAAATCCCGACGACATGACGTCGGGATATAATTGAACATTTTTTTTGTCGTTTGGCTTGCGAATAAAAGCGAATATTTGGGCGGGGTTTTTTCCCGCCTATTTATTACCGACGACATAACGTCGGTATTTATTTTCCCGCCTTATTTTCCTTTGTCCCGCCAAATTTTTTACTTTATATATACCAATAATCATTAACTCGGTAAAACACACATAAACTCACAAAATTAAAACTCCCAAGTCCCATTCTCGATGTCTCGCAAAGATTTTTCACAACAATTCCCAAGTCCTCCTCACAAGGATTTCTCGTAACAATTCCCAAGTCCTCCAAACGAACCGGTGATTGTGAACACTCCAACTGCAGAAAATGGAAATCAACAACAAAACACTCCAGCTGAGAATGAACCGGTAAACAATCCACTAGTGGAAAACCAACCCAATACATTTGGCTTGACTGATGAAGAACTCTTCGAGCAAGATTTGCAATTCTTTAGAGAGGTTGAAGAAGACGAAGAACGTGTGGCAGCTGCTCGTAGGGCTCGGGAAGCTGCTCATACGGCGAGGATAAACAGAGAACTACCACGCCGATGGGCCATGGGGCTTGGCCCTGTACCATCAGAGTCTTCTTCGAGTGAGGAGGATGGCTGGGTCTTAGATGATTCATTTTCTTAATTCGTAGTTTTATTTTAATTACCGTATCGTAGTTTCTATTAATCGTACTTTTGTATTTCATGTTTTAAGTTTAATGTTTAATGTAATCCGTGTTTTAAATGCTATGTTAGTTATTTTAGTTTACAGTGTCTTAACTTTAACGTTTAATGTATTTCGTGTTTTAAATGTTATGTTAGTTATTGCATTAACAGGAAGCTAGTAGATTTATGTCTGAATTAAAAAAAATAAACACGTTCGACATCAGTTTTCACAACAACAACAACATTTTATTAAACAACAACAACAATAACACAACAAACAGCAACAACAATAACACAACAGACAGCAACAACAACAACAATAACACAACAACAAACAACAACAACAACAACAACAACAACAACAACAACAACAACAACAACAACAACAATAACAGCAACAACAACAAAACTACATATGAAGATTTCCCATGTCGCCTACCATGTCATTATAAAGGTCGTGAAATAAGGCAGTTGATTCCATTGTGTGGTTGTTGGAGCCAGCATCTCGGATCGTTCGTTTAACATCTCTTGTATAACCATAGCATCTCGGATCGTTCGTTTAACATCTCGTGTATAACCAGCCATAGCATCTCGGATCGTTCGTTTAACATCTCGTGTATAACCATATCATCTCGACTCGTTCGTTTAACATCTCGTGTATAACCATAGCATCTCAGATCGTTTGTTTAACATCTCGTGTATAACCATAGCATCTCAGATCGTTCATTTAACATCTCGTGTATAACCATAGCATCTCAGATCGTTCGTTTAACATCTCGTGTATAACCAACAATAACATCTCGGATCGTTTGTTTAACATCTCGTGTATAACCAACCATAGCATCTCGTTGATGAGGCGAAAAGTGTACCGCTTTTAAGGGGTCATTTAAGCCCGAATTCGTGATTATTTGATCAATTATTGCCCTAAATCATTCCTTTTGTCATTTTAGGTACTTTTGAATATGGAAAAGGAAGCGTTTTGGACGTTTTTGGAGCATAAAAGTGAAGAAAACGGCAATGTCTCAAATTCCTTGCTGGAACAGTACCTGACGACGTCAAGATACAATGCATGATGGTGTCAAGAGTGGAAAAAGAGGTGGATGTGGAAATTATAACGTGACGACCCAGAGTGTTTTCTTTGTTATTGGCCTGACGGCGTCACCAAGGCCGTCAAGGTCCAAATATATGTGGCGGCCCAGAGCTTATTCCTACTTGACGTCGTCAGAAATGGATCTAGGCAATATGAATTTCAACTTGGCGGCGAGTTGACGGCGTTAGAGGCTAATACATGACGCCGTCAAGATGCTATGTCTATATATATTTTTCCAATTTTTCATTGTAATGTGTGGAACTTTTGGGGAACAAGTTGTGTAAAAACCCTAGGTCGAATTTCTTGCATCTTGAAGGGGTTTTGAACCCTTCTTTCTTCCATGTTTGAATAAAGATAAGTGCCCCAATAATCATTATGTAGGATCCACACTTGATAGATCTTGAGCCAATAGATCGTTAGTCTACTAATGTAATCACTAGTAAAACTAAATAGACAATCTTTGAGAGCTTATGTTTATTGCGGAATATAAATAGAAACTATATGCTAAACTCTTTGATCCTCTATGGATCGATATAATTCACTAACAATTGTTTTGAAAACACGTACATAATATAATGACCTTGGGTTCCTTTTATACTAGTAGAAACCCTAACGAATAACATTAAACTAATAAAAGATATTCTACATATCTTGTCCTAAAATAAACAAACTCTATCCACGGATTAACTATATCCGCAGGATGCATATATCAGCAGGAACCAGTCTTCAGCAGAATCAACTATATGTATCCGCAGGAACCTGTCAGTAGAATCCATCAGCAGTATCTAAATGCTGACTTCAATAATTCCTTACAATCCTCCCCTAATCTTGAAGTTGACATGGTTAACTCCAAGATTCTGGAAAGATCTTCAAAGGCAAGAAGAAGATGATTGAGGATGAACTACAGCAGCAAAGAATCTTTATCATCAGAATCTCTATGATCAACAACAACTTTAAAACCATCATTCTTTGCAGCAACAAATGACCAAATGTACATCAAAACATAAGTTTCAAACTATTCTCATCACATCCAGGTGTATGAACTCCTGTGAGAGGTGAATCATTGAAAATAATGGATTTGATGTCTCTTTACTAATAGCCATTACTACTGGAGTAGCCAAATGTTTCAGTTCACAAACTATGGTACACTGATGACCATATGATTTTTAGCAAATCATCAGCTATAAACGGATTTGAAAGGTCTTTACCTGTAGCCGTTTGCTCAGGACTAGTCAATTATTTTGGTGATAAAATCACCTTGGTCAATTGAATACCAAATATGGTTTTCCGCTGCCTTTACCACAAGCCATACACTTGTGGGCTAGCCAATTATTGGGAATCCAAATGGAAAAAAATCCATGGTCAATTGACAACCATCCAACTCTCAGCTGTTAAGCATGGGTGAGTTGAGTACCCAATAGTTTTTAGCAAACTATTACAGCTATCAACAGATTTGACTTGTCTTTACCAAAGCTGTACTCTTTGGATTAGCCAACTTTTTGATGGAATAGTCAATATCAGGTAAGTTGATAATCAAAGAAGGTGTGGAAAGAACCAACACCAAATCCTGCAAACAACATACATAATACTATACAAATCTGTTAGGTTTTTTTTTTTTTTTTTTTTTTTTTTTTTTTTTTTTTTTAGATAGAAAATAAAGAAATATACAACAAAATACCATACCAATACCCAATCATTGCAAATAAGTTTCAAGATGGACACCATGCTGAGATTTCAATTCCATTTTAACCAAAATACTTCTTCTGATAACCCTAATCAATTGTTCAACAAGATGCATATCATTCCCAATCATATCCAGGGGAATAGTGAGTTTCACCTCCAACATTTGTTTCATCACATCTATAGTGATTGGATATATCACATCTGCCCAGCAATATAAGGTTTTGCCAGTGGTAGTGATGATCATATCAACATTAGGAAGAGGAAAATATTTCCAAGTATCAACTACCCAATTCTTCTGACCTTTCCAAACATGAAATCCAGTGCCCTTATAAAGATGAGAATCACAGAGCACATGTAAGTCTCCCAGCAAAAACATACCAATCCCTTCAGTTTGATGAGATTTATAGTAATCTACAACCCATCCATACAAGGAAAGAATGTCTTGTCTATCCACCATATGTAGAATTTCACTAAGAAAAGTAAATTGTTTAGTAGACCCATCTTGTTTGTGAAGCACATTTACTTGTCCTTGACCAGTTGAAGATGCAATAAGATCCCATTTAACCACTCTTTCCCAAACTACATGATCTTCTTCATCATAATCAAACTCAATGAATGTACTATCCTTTGCTAATTCACCCCTAGAAGCCTTCCTCTTCTTAGCAAAAGTCTTCTTCCTAGTACCAGGGGTAGAAGGAGAAAAAGTATCAAGTGGAGGACCATCAGAAGTCTCTTCAGTAGGAACTGGATCTGAAGCATCAGGAGAAACATTCTTTGGATCTTCAGTAGGAATAGGTTCAGTAGTAGGAACTTCGGTAGAAACAGACACTGGAACTTTAGGAACACCTGATGAATCATCAGTAGGAACAAAAGTAGATCCACCAGTTTCTTTTGGTTTAGAAGACTCTGCATCTTTATCAGCAGAAGGTTTAACAGACACACCAGCAGGCTCAACATCTTGATCAGCAATTGTAGACTCAGTAGAATCTTTAGAAATATCTGCAGAAGCATCAAGCCTTATCCGCTTAGTAGCAGGCTCACCCATAAGTCTGCCATGCTTCTCTAAAACATCTGGAACATTAATACCTGATGAATGAAGAATAGAAATGAGCTTGTCATACTGTGAAGTTAACAGAGTGTCTGAAAATCCCTAAACTTTCTTTTGAGTCCATCCTGATCCATACATAGCACACCCTTGGTTCTTGACAAAATTCCTCATGTAATTTCCAATCTTTACTTTTGTCCATGGTTTGTCTCTCATCTTTTTAGCTTTTCTCTCTGCCTCAGCCTTCTTCTGTAGTTTAACAGTTTCAACCATCCTTTTAGCAAAATCAGTCTCATGATAATCAGCTCCAAGGACAGACTTTGCCAAATCAAGTTTAGCAGAGACTTGAGTAGCCAAATTGTCCCACTGCTCAGCAGATAAACTCTTAGAAATTTCATCTAGCTCCTTTTGTCTTTCAGCAGGTATGAGTAATTGGAGTACCCATTCGATCTAAATCAGCCTATATCTTCCTAGTAAGTTCCTTAGATGCCTTCATATCTAAATCCCTCTTAGTCTTTGCAGCATCCTCTTTAGCTTGCCACTGTGCTACAACTAGTTCACTTAGCTTCTCATTAGCTAGTTCCTGCTTAGATTTCTTTCTAGAAGGAATGTCTTGATCAACCATAACAGATTTTCCTTTATCCTTCTGAGTGGAAGTAGCTTCAGGAGGAACAGAATGCTGATCAGTAGAATCTATTGTCTGAGAGCCATCAGGACAATCAACATGTAAATTTGTTGATTCATCAGCAGGAACCACCTTTGGCATTGGATCAGCAGATGTTTCCTTTCTAGATGAGACTACATATTCTTGACCAGCAACAAAGACAGTATCTCCTGACTGAGAAGCATCAGTATGAGTCTTGTCAGCAGGAACATCACTCATATCAACATCAACAGAAGAGAGATCATCTGTCGTTTTATGAAGGTTTGCCAAATACTTTCTTCTAATATAAGACACTTTCTGATCTTTTGGAGTGGATTTATCAACAGAAGGAGCAGAGGTTGCAGGCCTAGAAATAGGAGCATCATGCTGATCACTCTCTAGAGTATTGGTAGCAAGAAGATGAAGTCCTTACAAGTCAAGTTTGTCAGACTCTGCAGTAACCTCTTCATCTGAATCAATCACAGCACCTTTTCTTTTCCTTGTTTTGAGCTTATTCTCCAATTTCTTGACTCTTTTAACTAGAGTCACCACAGCTTTTCCAAGTGTCTTCTTGGTGTGATTAAGCTCATTTTCTAAAGTATCCATCTTATGCACATAACTGTCCAATAAAAGGGACAAAGAAGTGAGAGTAACAGGACCTTCAGCTCCACCAGCAGGGATATCAGTGGTATTAGGAGCACCATTGGTCCTAACAAGAGAGTTATACCGGTCTGCATCTATATCAACATTTTCCTCAAAAGTAGGGCTTAAGGGACTTGGTGTGGGAAGTATTGTTAGTTGTGGAGATTATACACGTTGGTCAGGGCCAAAATCCTCAATAACTACATGCTCAGTAGGAGCATCAGCAGTTGGTGAAGGTATAGGTAATGGAGGACTAGGTGTGGATGGCCTAGGAGATAGTGGTGGTGGGGCATCAGCAGCAACTGATGCATTTGAATCAGGAGCAACTTCAGCCCTCTCAGGAGAATCCACTGGTGCTTGAACACCAGCAGGATCCTGACCACCAGCAGCTGCTCCATCAGCAGCATTGCCAGCTAGCAACATAGCAGGTAGTAAAGGCCTATGATCACCTTTATAATTGGTTTTCATAGAAGCAAAAAGCTTACTAGATAACCCATTAACAGGTAGATGGGTAGTATCAGTGGTCTGAATACCTAAAATTATTTGAAGAAACCTAGGATACATTAAATATTTAAGTTTGTTATCCTTAACATTACCAAGCATTTCATCAAATATATACTTAGAGAAATTAAAGGTTCTCCCCTGAGACAGGCATACAATAGCAAGAGCAATGTCTGTGGAAAATTGATCCCATCCTCCAGACTTAGAACTCATGCACTAAAGCAGAGTGTGTGTCAAGAATCTCCATTTAGGGCAAAACAGATTCTTGTACCAGACTTTCCCAATTCCACGATATCCAGCAGCCTTCAGACCTGCAAGTATCTCTTCCTTAGCCAATTCGTGTTCCCCACCTTCAGCATCCAATTGCAATTGAGTCCGAACCAATGACTCAGTGACAACACATTCTTCCCCATCAACAGTAGCCACAATCTCTGTTGGTCCATCTTCAACAGACCTTGTACGTGCCGTTCTCCAAAATTGTATGACCAATGATTCATGGATAACATCAGGATATCGGGTTAAGGCATAATGAATCTTGGATCTTTGGAGCAATTCCATCATCTCCACATAATGACCATTGCCTTTGCCACGACCCAAGAAAGCTTGCTTGTTATGATCACCTTTGAAGAGTAGTTCAGCCATAGATTTGAAAAGAGAGAGAGATGGGGTTTTGAGTGCTGAGAGAGGTTGAAATGGTTTTTGAAATTTTATAAGTAGAGGGAATCGATATTTAGACATGGGATTTGCACGTCTAGGTTAAATGGGGTAAGTTTCCAAACGTGGAGTGTAATTGGCAAGAATTGTGGAAACAATCTTTGACCAATAATTGACTATAGTAAACCCCCAAGTAAACTGACCCATCCGTAGGAACCAAGTCAAATAGCAGGAACCAATTGGTCAATCTGCATAATCCAATTAAATGTTGACTACGGTAAACCATTCCTTGTATCAGCAACAACCAAACATCAGGAACAGGTCATTAGTGGTAACCAAATTTCAGTGAAAATCTCTTTTAGTCAAACTTTCGCCCTTAATTATCTGTAAACCACCTTGCATTTATGGCAATAATTACACACGGTTTACTTGGCCTTATAAATACAGGGTAAAAATCCCCAAATCTCACCACTCAATTTTTTAACCAAATCCCTAATTACATACCCACCAACCAAGTAATAACCATGTCATCCAAACCAAGCATAATTAACATCTCTTCTGACTCATCTGATTCTTCAGAATCACTAACATCTCCACCACCATTAAGATTGCCAACCCTCCCATGGAGTCTGACTAAAGAGCAGGCCAAGAAGAAGCAACATGATGTACCTCCTCCAAATTCATCATCATCAGAGGATTTTCCACCTTAGCCTTCTGATTTAGATGATTCTGATGCGGCTAGAGAGTTAGAGAGACGATGGAATGCATTAGAGAAGGGTGAAGCCAGTAGAGCCCCCAATCCTGCTGTGTCTCCCTTCATTTGCACTTCTTCTGATGAAGATGATGATGAGAATGATGCTCTATACAATCCGCCTTCAACACCTGAGAGGTCCCAATCCTCCCGTCCAAGGCGACCATCAAGACCAAGAAAGTCAAATCCACCATTGCAAAAGACAAGGGAAGTGGTGATTGGGTTGCCTTGTCCCCAACAACAAGAATTCTTCACCAACAACAAGGGCAAGGAGAAGATGGCTGATGTGAAGGGCAAGGGCAAGAAAAGGTAGAATAGGAGGGTTAGGATTGATAGGCTAGTTTGTTTGTATGAAACTTTCAATCTTTCTCCTGTTTGTACTTATGGATGATCATCAATAAAACTTGTTTCCTTTATTTGAAATTACTTGATTGTTTTGCTTCTGAAAACTGTTCTTTCCCCTGATTTAGATATGCTAGCAGAAACTATCAGCAGGAACAAACTTAAGGATTAAGCTTGTGTTATCAGCAGTAATTGGTCAAACCTTAGTAACCTTCATCCGTAGAATCCATTTATATGGGCAACTTGCACAATTAGTAATTGCAACAGACTTAACTACCTTCCATTAAGTTACATTAACTCTCATTAATCCTCACTCAGGCCTATAAAGTTGTCTTCAAAGCACAAACTACCCAAAAATAAATTACACACTAATACCAACACACCAAAGTCTTCCCAAACACACCAGTCATGAAGCCAAATCCCAAAGTTATTGATATTTCCTCTGATTCTTCTTCTGATTCCACCTTTGATATTCCCCAAATACAAAGAGCATATTACTATCTTGGTGAGGGACCATCTGAGTTCTATCCATCTCCTTCCTCATCAGAGGAAACAGAGGAAGCTCCAACTCCTCTTGCAGTTGTTGTCCCTGATTTTACTCCAGTCACAGCATTCCTTACTAGTGAGATGGAAAGGGTTTGTGCTGATATGAGGAAGATCTCTGTCCCTAAGGAGCCACATTCCTCTCAAAGGAATAAGGGTCCATTGAAGGTTGTCCTTGAACTTGCTGCTCCTAAGCTCTGGAACAAGGACATGTAATCCAGAGGGGTCCACAAGAGGATGCCTAACCCCAAGGACATGGGAAAGGGGAAGAGGAAGATGGAGTAGGAGTTTGGGCTGTGGTAGGTGGTAGTGTTGTGGTTTTGAAGGTTGCTGGTTGTTAGGTTGTTAGGTTGTGTCTTTTGTAATCCTGTAATGATGTTTGGTGGTTGTGATGATGTACTCCAGTATCCAAATAATGAATGAACTTTTCATTTTGTCTTTTACCTCTTGTTCCACTGATATATGTTATGTAGATCTTTGTTCATCAGCAGAAACATAGCCTGCAAACCAAACATCCAAACAGAACACAAAAGACAAACATAATGATATACAGAGTTAGTAAGAAACCTGCAAAACAAAGTTAGTAAACATAATAATATACAAATTATACAGCATTAATTACAATCCTCCCCAAAGGCATATGCCTCCCCTCAAACATAGCATTCAAGGGTTAACCATCCCAATGTGGACAACTAAGTGGTTAAACCTAGGTCCATAAAAAGCTTTTGTTAACAAATCAGCCACATTATCATCAGTATGAATTTTAAGCACCTGTATTAAATGTTTCTCATTTGCATCTCTTATAAAATGGTGCCTAATTTCAATATGTTTAGTTCTTTGATGAAAAACTGGATTTTTAACAATGGAAATGGTACTTTGATTATCAATAAAGATTTTAGTATTCATGAAATTGAACCCATAATCCAACATTTGATTCTGAATCCAAAGTACCTGACCACAACAGTTAGCAGCAGCAACATATTCTGCTTCAATAGAAGAGGTGGCCACAATGGTTTGTTTCTTGCACTGCCAAGAAATTAGACTTCTACCAAGAAATTGATAACCTCCTGTTGTGGATTTCCTGTCCAAATTAGCTCCAGCATAGTCACTATCACTGTATGCTTCCAGCACAAATGGTGAATCCCTTGGGTACCAAAGACCTAGCTTAGGTTAGCCTTTGAGATACTTGAAAATCTTCTTCACAGCATTTAGGTGGGAAGTCAATGAAGTGACTTGATGTCTTGAGCAAGCACTGACAGCAAAAGTGATGTCAGGTCTTAAAGCTGTGAGATACATGAGTGAGCCAATCATGGATCTATATAAATGTACATTAACAACTTCATCTTGTTCATTTGGATTTTTAAGCTTGGGAGGTTCATAGGGAGTAGTTGTGGTCCTCAGTTATTCAAAGTCAAACTTTTTCAAGATATCTTTTACATATTTCTCCTGATGGATAAAGATCCCATCAGGTTGTTGTTTGACTTGAAGCCCCAAGAAAAATGTCAGTTCCCCCATTGCACTCATCTGAAATTCACCTTTCATCAAGTTTTCAAATTCCCTACACCATTCTTCCTTTGTGGAGCCAAAGATGATATCATCCACATATACTTGTACCAGAATGATATCCCTTGAGTTCTTCTTGATGAAGAGAGTCTTGCAATTGCTCCTCTTCTGTAGCCATGTTCCAAAAGGAATGTAGATAACCTAGCATACCAGGCTCTTGGTGCTTGATGAAGTCCATAGAGTGCCTTGACAACCTTATACACCTTCTTAGGATGTTGTGGGTCTTCAAAGCCTTGTGGCTGAGTAACATAAACTTCCTCTTCAATCTTGCCATAGAGGAAGGCACTTTTTACATCCATTTGATATACCACAAATCCCATGTATGAGGCAAAGGCCAAAAGTAACCTGATTGCCTCAACCCTAGCAACAGGTGCAAAAACTTCAGTATAATCAATCCCTTCTTCTTGTATGAAACCTTGAGCCACCAATCTTGCTTTATTTCTGACTACAATGCCTCTTGCATCCCTCT
Organism: Artemisia argyi; assembly: GCA_030686995.1. Classification (NCBI taxonomy): domain Eukaryota; kingdom Viridiplantae; phylum Streptophyta; class Magnoliopsida; order Asterales; family Asteraceae; genus Artemisia; species Artemisia argyi. Next base: position 102,958,782 of record CM060686.1, on the reverse strand, counting down.
TGCACTTTAAAATCCACTTGGTTCCAATAACAATTTTACCTGCAGGTAGATCAACAAGTACCCATACATCTTGATTTTTAAATTGTTGCATCTCTTCCTGCATAGCTTTAACCCAACTAGGTTCACTCAAAGCTTGTTTAATGCTAGTTGGTTCTACTTGTGATAAGAAACAAGCAAACAGACAATGTTTTTGATCCGTGTGATTGTCTCTCTTCTAATTAGACATATATGTGAAAAAGGCACATTGTCCAAACTGTGTCTGCTTTATTGCACTTCTGGTTAGAACCATAGCATTAGGATCACCAAGTATGTTATCTTGAGGATGAATGGTGTTGATCCTCTTAGTGGGAACATGATTAACATTAACAGAGGTTTCAAGATTAGTCAGAGTTGGAGCAAAGTCTTCAATCTTCATCATAAGAAGTTGATTGAAAAATGCCAGCACTTTGTTCATGATTTCCAAGATCTGAGGGGTTAGGAAACCTGCCAAATGGTTCTTCTAAAGTAGTGGATGTAGTAGTGGAAACAGGTTTTTCAGCAGAAATGCCTTCAGGAGAATTGGCAGCAGCAGCATCAACAGATTCATCAGCAGAAATAGATTTTCTGCTGGCATCAATAGCAGATTGTCTCAAGAGTGCCTCAGTGTTTTGAGCAAATTCAAGACCAAGCCTTTTAGCTTCTTCAGCAGCTGCATGCTCTTGCTTTTTGAGTCTAGCAAGATCTTCTGCATAAGTTGAGTTTTCCACATCATCAGCAGTTTTGGCATCAGAGGCTTCTTTGTTAGTAGGACCTGCAACATGAATAGGGAGAGAAGAAACAACAATAGTGGGTTCATCACATTCTGAATCACTGTCTGAGTCATCTTCCATGGTACCTGCAATATTAGTAGGTGACACTTGTGTACCTACAGAAGGGTTAGTTTTAAATCTTGTATATCCCAAATGATTTGTCAAGTAATCAAGGTCAAAATACCATTCATGACCTTTACCCTGAGCATTTTCATTGTCCTCCAGAAATCTCAGGTTAAGAGTCTCTTCAATCTTCTTTACAGCCAAATTATATACCCTGTAGGCCTTGCTATGAGCTGAGTAACCAACTATATACCATTCAACAGCTTTCTCTTCAAATTTGCCTAAGTGATCACTTGTTTTCAGAATAGTCACTTGACATCCAAAAGGTTTCAAGTATTCAATGGTAGGTTTCTTCCCAGTCAAAAGCTCATAAGGTGTCTTATTATGTGGTTTAGTAATCAACACCCTATTAAGCACATAACAAGCAGTGCCAACTGCTTCAGTCCAAAACATAGTGGGAAGTTTAGAGTCAGCAAGCATAGATCTTGAAGCCTCTATCAGGGTTCTGTTCTTCCTCTCTGCAACTCCATTCTGTTGTAGAGTCCTAGGATTGCTATAGTCCCTTTTTATACCCTTTAACCCACAGAGTTCAATAAGATTGGCATTTTTGAACTCTGTCCCATTGTCACACCTTATGCCTTTGATCTTCTTGTTAAGTTGGTTTTCAATGAAGGCCATAAATTCTTTAAGTGTCTGAAAGGTTTGGTCTTTAGTCCCCAAAAAGAAAGTCCAACTAAACCTACTATAGGCATCAGTGATCACCAAACAAAAGTACTTATGGTCAATACTCCTGATGGATGTTGGACCATAAAGATCCATATGGAGCAGCTGCAAAGGTTCTGAGATTGTGCTCACAGCAGTAATAGCTTTATATGAGGCTTTGTGTTGCTTTCCTTTGTTACATGCAACACAGTTGTGTTCATTAGTGAATATCTTGGAAGGAAGTCCATGAACAAGTCCATCTTTAGCAAGCTTGTTGATTACTTTGAAGTTAACATGTGCCATCCTTCTGTGCCATCTTATAGATTCATCCAAGGATGCTTTAGCCAACAAGCATGCTAGATCACCTTCTGGTTGGACATCATTCAAATTGAAGGTGTAAAGATTATGATTTCTTGGAACCCTTAGCAAAACATTACTCTCATCAAGCATTTTAAAATCAGGTGAAAGTATGAGACAATCCTCCTCTGTGAATAGCACAGGAATCTTTTTGTCACAGATTTGAGAAACTGAGAACAAATTGAAGTCTTGTAGTTCCTTCACATAATAGACATTCTCAAAATCCACCTTTGGAGTTCTGATGGTTCCTTTACCAGTGATTCTTCCTTCTCCACTTTCAAATTTCACTTTGCCTCCATTAAAAGGCACAAAATTATGTAGCTTCTCCTGATTCCCAAACATGCTTCTTGAACAACCACTATCAACAATATCTAAGTCTTTATTTAAAAGAGGATGTCCCTACATCAACAAAAATATACAACAATATGAGTACCATAGATAGACTCAAGTCTTGAAAGACTTGAGCCTGCCTTGTGGATCATTATTATGAAGCCATGTAGATGAGTTAGATCCACCATTGTTCCTGGAACCCCTGTATACATATGGTCTATTAAATATCCAAGAACAATCTGCTGAGGACTTCACAATGGAATTCCAATTTGCCCTTCCCAAAAACATTGGGTCATAACATCCAGGCCAATAACCATTTTGAAAATAAGTATGATTAAATCTAGAAAATGGTTTAGCAACATATCTATTCCTATCAGTAGTAACATATCTACTAGCAGAAACAGATCCACCAGCAGGAATAGACCTATCAGCAGAAACTGAGTTGGTTCTGCTGGTGGTGTGAGGTGCCTGTGGAACACAAGATGGTTTGGAATAAGCATTGGTCCACTTTGGTCTAGGTCAATTATGAACAACAACCCATCCTCTTTTCATGAAAATCACAATCCTTAATCAAATGCAATTTACTACCACAAACAAAACACTTCTTCTTTCTAGAAGATTTATTGAAACCAAAAGATGTCTTATTAAACACAAAATTATTCAAACAACCACCAGAAATAGAATTGTTTTGTAATGACTGAAAGGAATTGTTTTCAAAAGAAGTAAATAACAAGTCGTCAGAAGAGGCTGTCTTTGAAATAACTTCATCAGCAGCAACTTCAGAGTCTACAGACTTGTAAGATAACTTGACAGATAGCTTTGTTGAGGACTTGGGTGAGTCTGACTTGGTCTTGTAATCACAGCTGGCATAACTAGAGGTAGAGGTCTCTGAGTTCTTGTCCCTAAAATAGGAAGAGACATATTCATTAGAATCATCACTAGAGATACTAGAATCAGAGGAGTCAATGGTCCTAATGCCAGTTTGCATCTGTGATTCTGGTAAGTCCAAATGGTGGGATATGGGCTTAGAGGTTCCTATGGTAGTGGGTGAGTCAGAGTTATTAGTTTTACAAGTAAGGTTTGGCAAAGCATCAGACTTTTTGCCATACAAATGGTGTGATCCATCAAAGTCTGAGGTTTTGGAGGTAGGCATGAATTCACCCCTAATTGGTCCTGGTACAGCATGCATCTCACCTTCTTTTAAGAATTTTACAGGTTTAGGGTTATTCTTACTTTTCTTATCTAAATAATGGTGTGCCTCTGCATCAACATATTTCTTAAAACCTAAACCTATCTCAGATGTTACAAACTAACAGAGTAAACTAGCTAACTTATCACCTAAAATTAGCCATTCTTTATGCCTAGTCACTTCCTTAGCCAACTTATCTTGCAAAACTTCTTTCTCTGATTCAATTCTAGCTTTTTCTTTTTCAGTAACTTTTAACTCATTGCTAGTCATCTCTAAATCTCTTTTTAATACTCTTATCTTTTCCTCATAAGCCAATTGATTTTGTTGAAACCAAACTTTCTGTTTTTCTAAAGTTTTAACAGCTTCTTTATAAGATTGAGCTTCAATGAAGCTGGCATTATATTTTGGTTTCATATCATCATAAGCTTCTTTAAGAGCATTATATTTAATATCACACCCAAAAACACAATCAGATACCTGAGGAGATATTCCCATGAAGGCAAAGTCAACATCACAGCTAGCCAAGCAGGAGATTTGTTTAGAAGAACTGCTTGCAGCATCATTAGATTCATGCTCATTCCAATCAATGCAAGCATCTACAGCAGTCACCAAAGCCTTTGAATCTCCAGCCTCTACCTCCTTCTTCTTGTAAGCTGAATATCTGGTACTATCTTCAGTCTTCTTGGTCCTGCACTCTCTTGCAAAATGTCCAATCTCTCCACATGAACAGCACTTTACTTTTCTTCTATCAAAACGAGCTGCATCTGTTCCATTAACATTAAGCTTTCTTCCAGCCTTTTGCTCAAACCTTCTGACTTTGAGAGACAGCATTTCCATTTGCCACTTTAAGTCTAACTCTTCCATTGCTAGTTCCTCAATCTGCTCAAAATCTTCATAAGCTAATTGTTGCTATTCATCAACTTCAGCAACAAGTGAATGAAGTACATCTTCCATCACATTACTAGCCTTTGGATAAGTCTTGGGACTAGGAGTTGTGAAAAACAATGTTGTAGTGGAAGGACTTGGACTAGGAGAATGTGGCATATAGTTTGAATTAGTGCTGATAAATGCAGAGTGTGAAGGAGATGCTGCTTAAGAAGAGTGTCCTTTGATATCAAGTTCCAAGGCTCTGAGTTTGTTGTACAAATCATCAAATGAGAGATAATCTAAGCCACCTTTGGTTTTCAATGATATGCTGACCTGAGACCATGATAGAGGTAAAGCTCTTAGAAACTTGGAATTGACCTCCTCATTGTCAGGTCTGGCTAGAAGCTGATTCAACTGACTTAGAATATTTTGAAACCTATCATAACCTTTGTGAATGCCCTCCTCTTCAGATATTCTGAATTCCTGAAATTCTTGCTTTCGCATAGACTTTCTCGTCCTTTTAGAGTCCTCATTGCCCCCGAATCTTGTTTTTATAGCCATCCAGATTTCTTTAGGATCAGTCAGGTAATGAAAATCTCCCATGTGGTCATCAGGAATTGCTTGAAGCAAGATAGTTCTTGCTTTGTTTTCCATTTGTACAGCCAGGATTTCTTCAACAGATGATGGAGGAAAAGTAGTAATATTACCCTTAGAATCTTTTCCTTGCTTCTTAGGACTGTATCCATTTACTATCACATTCCATAGGTTAAAGTCGGCACTGGCAATCCAGTTCTGCATCTTCATGGCCCAAATCTCATACTCATCCTTCCTGAGATAGGGAAACTTGGATTTGCTATTAGAGAAAGCAACCTGTTGAAGTTGTTGAGTGAGAGTGTTGGCGTTTGTGAGAGAGACATCAGAAGTTTCTCCATCTACCATTGTTACTGAGTGAAAAGGTAAGTTTTATTACAGAGATTATCTTGTGGCTCTGATACCACTTGTAGGATCTACATTTGATAGATCTTGAGCCAATAGATTGTTAGTCTACTAATGTAATCACTAGTAAAACTAAATAGACAATCTCTGAGAGCTTATATTTATTGCGGAACATAAATACAAACTATATGCTAAACTCTTTGATCCTCTATGGATCGATATAATTCACTAACAATTGTTTTGAAAACACGTACATAATATAATGACCTTGGGTTCCTTTTATACTAGTGGAAACCCTAACCTTTCTTACAAGAAATGAATAACATTAAACTAATAAAAGATATTCTACATATCTTGTCCTAAAATAAACAAACTCTATCCACGGATTAACTATATCCGCAGGATGCATATATCAGCAGGAACCAGTCTTCAGCAGAATCAACTATATGTATCCGCAGGAACCTGTTAGTAGAATCCATCAGCAGTATCTAAATGCTGACTTCAATAATTCCTTACACATTCAATATGTATATGTATTGTTTGATTCTATCTTATGTTTATCTTTCTTTTAACATGTTAGGATAGGCTTTTATTGTGTTTGCTTAGATGTAGTGAACCCTAGATGTTGATTCTTGGTTGATTGTTTGTTTCTGATTGTTACGGATGATTGTATTCAATGTTAGGCTTAAGAAAATTGGCAGACTTCCATTGGTAACTTGCTTGAACGTCTTAAGAAACATGATCGGAGGTGTACTACGATTTTTGGTTTTATTTAATGCATAAGTGAATTCTAATGATCCCATGTTAGGAGCTTTTAACGGCTCGACATAGGAGTGAAGTAGGATCTTATAGAGTTAGGGAATATTGTACACGGCCCTACGACTGGTATTAAGGAATATAACCCGTCATCCATGCAATTGTAACAAGCTAATCAACCGGTAACAGATATCTAGAGAGTAATGAAATCTAAGTAAACACAACTTTTCTCATTATTGTTTCCACTACATTAGTATAATAGTTTAATTTTCATTTCTTTTATTTTAGTTTGATTGCATCTTAGTTAATTGGGTTAGTTGGCTAGCAACTAATTCCGCCCACTCCTTCAAAACCCGAGATTTTACTTGCATTCCATAAAATATAAAAATACAAAAAGAATCACCCCTCACCTCTAGACCTAGTTTAGTAGGCTTTTTAATCCTAGCGACACTATTCCTGAGTTGAACGATCAATCCCCCGGTACTTGTCACTATACTATACTACAACGATCAGGTACACTGCCTGGTGGGGGATGTAAGCTTCTCAAGATCCCTTGAGAGGTAAAACCTGTTGCGAGGGCGCAATTCCCACGTATCACTCGTGTATAACCAGCCATAGCATCACGGATCGTTCATTTAACACCTCGTGTATAACCATATCATCTCGACTCGTTCGTTTAACATCTCGTGTATAACCATAGCATCTCGGATCGTTCATTTAACATCTCTTCTATAACCATAGCATCTCGGATCGTTCGTTTAACATCTCATGTATAACCATAGCATCTCAGATCGTTCATTTAACATCTCGTGTATAACCATAGCATCTCGGATCGTTCGTTTAACATATCTTGTATAACCATAGCATCTCGGATCATTTGTTTAACATCTCATGTATAACCAACCATAGCATCTCGGATTGTTCGTTTAACATCTCATGTATAGCCAGCCATAGCATCTTGGATCGTTTGTTTAACATATTGTGTATAACCATATCATCTCGACTCGTTCGTTTAACATCTCGTGTATAACCATAGCATCTCAGATCGTTCGTTAACATCTCGTGTATAACCATTGCATCTCGGATCGTTCGTTTAAGATCTCTTGTATAACCATAGCAACTCGGATTGTTCGTTTAACATCTCGTGTACAACTATAGCATCTCAGATCGTTCGTTTAACATCTCGTGTATAACCATAACATCTCGTGAGACATGCAACCAACATTTGAAACCAATCGTTAAATTGTTTTTTATTATTTGTACTTGAAAAAAAGTGACCGTCCGAAGTGTCCCTGTAAATTTTTGAATGTGTTTAATTAAGTATAAAAATATTTTAAATATAAAGTATTTACTAAATTATTTAATTTTAAATATAAAAGTATTTAATTTTAAATAAAAGTAATTTATTTTTAATAATAGTAGTTTGTTTTTATTAATCCAAAATTTTTTTGAATGTGTTTAATTAAATTATAAACCAAAGTATTTAATTTTAAATATAAAATATTTAATTTTAATTATAAATTAACTAAAAGTATTTATTATAAATAATTTTTTTAATTTTAAATAAAATTATTCAATTTTAAATAAAATTATTCAATTTTAATTATATATTAAATAAAATAATTTATACTAATTAATGTTTTTTTAATTTTATAAAAGATAATAAATTTTAATTATATTAAAAATACCGACGAATGTGCGTCGGCAGTTTTTTGGAAAAATCCCCCGAAAATTTTTAAGTGCCCCGCCAAACTACGAAACGACAAAAAAAACTTTTTATTATACCGACGACGTGTCGTCGGTATTATTAAAAATATTATTAAAAGGACCCTAAAAGCAGATCTGGTATATCATCACTTTTATACTTAACAAAAAAAATCGATCTATCACCAACACCATTAATCCCAGCCGCCGGCGACCATTAATCCACCAACACCACCACCACTAATCCGCTAACACCACCACACCCTCACTACACCACCACATTTGCTACTTCCACCACCACACCGTCACAGTCACCACACCCGCACCACTATGCACTTCTTCCTCAACCCCTCTATTATTTAATTCATTCCGCAACCCTCTATTGTTTAATTCTTCCTCTTCTTCTTCCCCTCTATTTCTTTTTTACCGATTTTTTTTTTTTTTTTTTTTTTTTTTTTTTTTATTTGTTAATATTTTGATTATGTTAATTGTTAGTAAATGTTAATTGTTAAGTTTTTGATTTTTTTTATACAGCTAGCCGACAGCTGTGATAGTTGAGGCCGAGAGGCGAGGGTGAGAGCTGTGACAACCAAGACATAGGTAACGTACTTTATTTTATTTTTTTATTAACTTTTAGTATGCCGACGACATGACGCCGTCAACAGTTTTTTATCTTTATTTTTAACCAACCGTTTTTGATAGCCGAGGCCGTAGCACGAGAGAGACCACAGCCCGAGGAGACCACAGCCCGAGGAGACCACAGCCGAGCGTGACAGCAGTAGCCCGAGACAGTATGTTACATATCCGCATTGTTTTTTCATTTTTATGGTTATTAGTATTGCGTTTCGTTAATTAGTTATGTGGAATAGATAGGTTTTAATATATTGGTTAAATGTTCGTTTGCATTTGGTTAGTTAGCATTGCGTTTGGTTAGTTATGTGGAATAGATAGGTTTTAATATATTGGTTAAATGTCAGTTTGCGTTTGTGATGTGTGAGAATCGCACCAGGCTTTACCTCTCGAGGGATCTCGAGAAGCTTACAACCCCCACCAGGCAGTGTACCTGATCGTTGTAGTATAGTATAGTGACAAGTACCGGGGGATTGATCGTTCAACTCAGGAATAGTGTCGCTAGGATTAGAAAGCCTAAAAACTAGGTCTAGAGGTGAGGGATGATTCTTTTTGTATTTTTTATATTTTTATAAAAGCAATTAAAATCTCGGTTTTGAAAGAGTAGGCGGAATTAGTTGCTAGTCAACTAACCCAATAACTAAAGATGAAATCAAAATAAAATAACAAAAATGAAAATAAAGCTAATAACTAATGTGGTGTAAACAATAATAGGGAAAGTTGTGTTTACTTAGGTTTCATTACTCCCTAGATATCTTTTACAGGTTGGTAGTTTGTTACAATTGCATGGATGACGGGTCGTATTCCTTAATACTAGTCGTAGGGCTGTGTACAATATTCCCTAACTCTATAGGATCCTACTTCACTCCTATGTCGAGCCGTTAGAAGCTCCTAACATGGGATCATTAGAATTCTCCTACGCATTAAATACAACCAAAAACCATAGTACACCTCTGATCATTTTTCTTAAGACGTTCAAGCATGTTACCAATGGAAGTCTGCCAGTTTTCTTAACCCTAACATCGAATACAATCATCTGTAACAACTATAAACAAACAATCAACCCATAATTAAGATCTAGGTTTCACTACATCTAAGCAAACACACAAGAGATCTAGCCAAGCATGTTAAATTGAAGACATGTGTAAGATATATTCAAACAACACATAGACATATTGAATGAATTGAAAGATTACTTATCTCAATTGAACATGAAAGGTTTCAAAGGGTAAAAACCCTTGAAAAAAGCTGTGAAAATCAGACTAGGGTTTATCTCCAAAGTTACACCCTAATTTTACACACTAATGAATGAAAATTGCAAAACTATATATAGATTTACAAGGTGATGGCGTCAAGAAGAAAATTCTAACTCCGTCAACTTGCCGCCCAGAATGAAATCGGATTGCCTAGATCCACTTTTGACGCCGTCATGTGTAATATTACTCTGGGCCGTCAATCACATTTGGACCATGACAGCCTATGGTGACGCCGTCATGTCCATAGTACAAAACTCTTCTAGATCATCACGGACTTTATCCACTTCCACCTCTTGTATTACTCTTGACGCCGTCACTTGAAAACTCTTGACACCGTCAGGTACTGTTCCCAGCAAGAAAAATTAAGACTTTGCCGTTTTCTTCAGTTTTATGCTCCAAAAACGTCCAACATGCTTCCTTTTCCAGATTTCACTCCAAAAGTACCTAAAATGACAAAAGGAACGATTTAGGGCAATATTTGATCAAATAAATTCGAATCCGGGCTAAAATGACACCCTAAAAACGGTTCATTTTTTGGCTCATCAAATACCCTTACACTTGAGATTTGCTTGTCCTCAAGCAAATGCGCTTTTATTCTAATTAAAATACAAGTTAGGGGTCATTTACACTAATATAAAAGTAATTACAACAAATAATCATTCCACTAAAGACCAAAGACAAGCACGGAGGTCATACACTAGCACCTCACAAATAGTGTTTAGATACTCACATCTCTCGGGTGTAATAAAGTATATATCACAATATGGAAATGGAAAACATCTCTCACTACCTGTCATAGCAAAATAGATTACCATAGGCTTGGGAAAGGATCAAACCTCCACCACTTGGCGTAAGCACCTAGGATAAACTATCAAAGAGGTCTTTTAAAGGGTTATAACGTTAGGTGTAGGGATATGGAATACACGGTTTTGTTGGATAAAGGCAATATTTACTAGTGGTGAGTTAATCATCTTGGTTAATTACATGTACAATATGGCGTTGCTAAGCCAAGACTAGACTCGACTTAAGCTAATAAATCAAAAATAACAAAAACTTAAAACAAACATAAGGCGATTTGGGTGTACTTTAAGTGGGTTGTAACAAATTCTTCCTTTAAGTAAGATGTTTAAAGTTAGAAACGAAAAGATAGACTCGGAGGGGTGTACTAGGGGTTTCGTGTACTAAAAATGAGTACAACGCTAAGGTGTGGGAAAAATTAATTGACTTTACTAGCCAAGTAATATGACTTAAATGGTCAAGTAATTATGATACAGGTTTAACACAAGGGTGATCCTAATGCCTCTTATGATGTAGTGAATCCTACTACACGAATGTAGTCTCACTAGCGGTCTCGAGATGCATCACAAACGCAAGTTCTAGAATCTAAATGCTACCGGTACACTCATAAGCACTAATAGTGAATGCTTTTCCTATCAAATCTAAAGGCGAACCTCACATATTTGGGTGAAAATTTTTTCTAAATGATACGGTTTTGTGCTAGTCATACGACTCCTATCCATGAGACGCTTGCTAAGGCTAAAGTTTCACTCCTAAATGTTGTAAAAATTTTAAGTTTGGCGCTAAAATTACACTAACAAGTATTTCTCTTAGTTTTATTACACACCTACCATCAAACAAACAAACTCAAGTGCAATTGTATCCTATAAGGTTTCATCATTTACCCTCCCCTTACACTTAGGATGAACATTGTCCCCAATGTTCAATTAAAGAATGTAAAAGTAGAATAGGTAAAAGAATGAAAGCAAATACTCCCCTGATTCGTTCGGTGTGGATAGTGTGGTAACAAGGTTAGATCTTCCTCCAAGAAAATGAACAATCAAAGCTTCCATTCCAGAAAAATAAATCATCTTCTTGTCATATGTAACCTGTTAATCCTGAGAAAACAAACAAGGCAAGTTCACTTAAAATCGGCGGCAATCTATATATACTAACAAGGCCTAGAAAGCAAATTAAAATATAATGCTTGTGGAATGAATGTTTGCATATTTCCTGGAGTTTATAAAACTAAAGGATTAACAAAAACTTCAAGACTCCGTTAGAAAGACAAAACTAGCAAAATTTCCAGAATTTTACACATGACGCCGTCAGGAATTAATTCCTGACGCCGTCAGGAGTGACCTGCAAAAATCTTTACGTTAAGTTTCCGGAAAATTTCTGGAAAAACTTATGTCCTACTTCCTGGAAAATCCTGCAAAACATCATTATGACTCGATACACGCATTTGACTCTAACAAATACTAATACACATGTCCATTTAATATTGTGGAGAATCATGATCAATTTCGTTCTTAGAAACAAATTTGGGGTTTCCCCTTACACTTATCTTTTTGCAAAATACCTTTATATGAAGTTAAGACGAAGTTAAACAACAAAATAAAGCATTTTCACAATTTAAGTTTGAAACATGATCTGCCAACAATAAAAATAAAGCATGCATACGGAAGCAAATAACAATCAAACAATTAAAAACACATAAAACATGGGTTGCCTCCCAAGAAGCGCTTGTTTTTGTTCGAGTCACGAGCCTGACTCTACCCTTATTTCACGGATAAAGGTGAGGTTTTCCCTACACTTAGGATTAAGTGCGGGTGATTGTAGCGATACACACCATCTCGGTGGAAGTATGCCACGTGAGTAAAGAGTGGTGGATGAATTATATGCTCAGAGGGTTGTGCTCCTATCATCATAACCTTACCTAATTCAATCGGATTAATGGGTGGATTAAGATTCTCCTAGAAAGGGATCATTTTCTATCAACTTTGAAAGACTCCTAGTTGGGGATCCATCTTGACCTAATAAACCTGGTTTAAACCCATAATGTTTCTTGTGATCAATCATAAATGGGTGATGTAAGCATGTAAGGTCATTTTCTACTCCTATATTGGCTTCCTCTCTACAAGGCTTAGAGTCCACTACCTTTGTCCTAAGACTACCCGGACTATGTGGTTTGATGGGAGGATCGGAACCTATTTCAATTCCTAAATTTTCATCCCAAGGATGGAAGATTAGGTAACGGTTTTGATTGAGGCTCTGGTTCATCAAAACTAGGAACTTCCCTAGGACTAAGAGTATGGTTATCATTATAAGTATTCAAACCTATATCCTCTAGTTGTGTTTGGTTCAAAGGTTCTACCTCAATTGGGATTCCTAAAGTCTCATCTACTTCATCCGAATAAGTCACGGGCGGTGTGTATGCCTCAAATGATGGTAGGACTTGTGGGGTACTTGGTGGGCTTAGAATTTCAACTATATCCTCCATCTTATCAAGATTACCAATGTGCTCAGCTTGTATTGTGGTGAAATCAAACAACTCCGTGCACCCAGTTATCTCATCTATAGGTTTATTATCCCCAAACAAACTTCTTCCTTGTTCCCTCAAACTTGCTATCAATTGATCCGTAACAGTATTTGTTGGGTTGTCCATTTTTTTGGCAAGTATGGCATAATTCTCTATGGGTTCCCATGCTTCATCAGCACTTAATCCCCAAAGGTCCCCATCTGCGGTGTGGTCAATGTCCATTTTGGTATAGTGGTCGACACGATGGTAAAATATATCGAAATTATGATGAGGGACTATTCGGAGTAAATATTTAAAACGAGCCCATGCATCACAGATAGGTTCATCTTCATGTTGTTTGAACATCAAGATGTCATTTGGAGTGGGTGAATTTTGTGGTTGGTATTATGGTGGATTCGCGTTCTCTATAATGGCAAACGGAATAGTCAATGAAAAGGTTTTTACGAACAAAGACACAAAGAAAAGATAGACTAAAGAAAAAATAGAAAATAAAAATAAAACCTTACTAGAAAGGAATCTAGCAAGTAGACCTAATAAAAAGAAATCCTAACCTAGACAATAACTATTCCCCGGGCTGCGGCGCCAAAAATTTGATGTGTGGGAATCGCACCAGGCTTTACCTCTCGAGGGATGTCGAGAAGCTTACAACCCCCACCAGGCAGCGTACCTGATCGTTGTAGTATAGTATAGTGACAAGTATTGGGGGATTGATCGTTCAACTCAGGAATAGTGTCGCTAGGATTAGAAAGCCTAAAAACTAGGTCAAGAGGTGAGGGATGATTCTTTTTGTATTTTTTATATTTTTATAAAAGCAATTAAAATCTCGGTTTTGGAAGAGTGGGCGGAATTAGTTGCTAGTCAACTAACCCACTAACTAAAGATGAAATCAAAATAAAATAACAAAAACAAAAATAAAGCTAATAACTAATGTGGAGTAAACAATAATAGGGAAAGTTGTGTTTACTTAGGTTTCATTGCTCCCTAGATATCTTTTACAGGTTGGTAGTTTGTTACAATTGTATGGATGACGGGTCGTATTCCTTAATACTAGTCGTAGGGCCGTGTACAATATTCCCTAACTCTATAGGATCCTACTTCACTCCTATGTCGAGCCGTTAGAAACTCCTAACATGGGATCATTAGAATTCTCCTACGAATTAAATACAACCAAAAATCATAGTACACCTCTGATCATGTTTCTTAAGACGTTCAAGCATGTTACCAATGGAAGTATGCCAGTTTTCTTAAGCCTAACATCGAATACAATCATCCGTAACAACTATAAACAAACAATCAACCCATAATTAACATCTAGGTTTCACTACATCTAAGCAAACACACAAGAGATCTAGCCAAGCATGTTAAATTGAAGACAAGTGTAAGATATATTCAAACAACACATAGACATATTGAATGAATTGAAAGAGTACTTATCTCAATTGAACATGAAAGGTTTCAAATGGTAAAAATCCTTAAAACAAGCTGTGAAAATCGGACTAGGGTTTATCTCCAAAGTTACACCCTAATTGTTACACACTAATGAATGAAAATTGCAAAACTATATATAGATTTTACACGGTGACGGCGTCAAGAAGAAAATTCTGACTCCGTCAACTCGCCGCCCATAATGAAATCGGATTGCCTAGATCCACTTTTGACGCCGTCATGTGTAATATTACTCTGGGTCGTCACTCACATTTGGACCATGACGGCCTATGGTGACGCCGTCATGTCCATAGTACAAAACTCTTCTGGATCATCACGGACTTTATCCACTTCCACATCTTGTATTACTCTTGACGCCGTCACTTGAAAACTCTTGACGCCGTCAGGTACTGTTCCCAGCAAGGAAAATTAAGACTTTGCCGTTTTCTTCACTTTTATGCTCCAAAAACGTCGAAAATGCTTCCTTTTCCAGATTTCACTCCAAAAGTACCTAAAATGACAAAAGGAACGATTTAGGGCAATATTTGATCAAATAAATTCGAATCCGGGCTAAAATGACCCCCTAAAAACGGTTCATTTTTCGCCTCATCAGTTTGGTTAGTTTGTATTGCGTTAGGTTAGTTATGTGGAATAGACAGATTTTAGTATATTGGTTAAATGTTAGTTTGCGTTTCGTTAGTATGGTATACTAGTTTGATAAAAGTGATTATTTGAGTTATGTTACAGAAAAAATATTGTTTTGAAAAAGCAGGTTAATTAAGACATTATGTAAAGTTCTAATTAATGTTCATTGAAAGTGCTTAATGTTTATTGAAAAAGCAGGTTATGATATAATAAACTTGTATATTTGATTTCGGCATATATTTGTTATGTGAAAGTGATTTTGCATTCAAACTTATTTGATTTCGGTTTATATTTCATAAGCTTCAATTTTCCGGCTTATTTGGAGAGTTGTGGGCTTATATAAGTGTATTATGATATATTAAACTTATATAAGCTCACAAGTCTCCAAATAAGCCAGAAAATTGAGTCTTATGATATACAAGCCGAAAAACCATTTATAGAAAACTATTGTAAATGATTTTAGGATTTTAGGATGTCGATTTAGTAGATTGATCTTAAATTGTATCTTGTAAAACAACACTTATTTGAATGAAATTGTTATGGATTGTTTAATTGTGTATATTTATTTGAGTATGTATCTGATGTGTGCATGCTTATGTTAATTTGTTCATGAATTTCTATATGTTATTCAACTTGTGCTTTTACAGATGGAAGCAGTTGCACGCGGACACGGTGGTGATGGTGCTGGTGACCCACCACCCCCTTTTCGTCCGATTGAGAGCAATCATCGAGGTAAGAATTTTTAAAAGAAACTTAAACTTTGTATTAGGTTACTTGTTATTTTAATTATGACGTGTTTTCACTCACTTCAATTTGTAGGAACTGTCCCCCGAAGGGGTAGGGGCAGGGGTGAAGGGAGAGGTGGCGGCGGCAGGACGGGTGTGCGTAAAGCCACCAAAAACGTATCCCTAAAGAATGTCGTGCGTGATTTTGGCCCGCATCCTATTGAATTTGACTACAATGATCAGGGGACATTCACTCATGTTGGCAACAACGCTAAGTGGTTCAGTAACTACTGTGGTGACCTGATTAGGGAGTTCCCGCTGTGGTACGACTCCTGGCACAAAATTGAAAAGGAGAAGAAGGCGCATGTCATACCTCAACTCTCGGTCAGTTATTCCATTTTCCTTTTATATTGTTTTGTTATCGTGTTTATGTAGCACCCCCAACTCAAAATACGGCAGCAGACATGCTGGGGGCACTACGCGAATCGAAACCAGGCACCTTTATAGCTAACGACCACAACACGGGATGTTTCAAAGTGCCTCAAAACACATCATTCGTTTTACAAACCATTTTAGAGCACATAGCCTCTTTAACAAATAGAAGCGGAATAGAAATAAAAGTTTGCAGCGGAAAATGACAAAGTTTAGCAGCGGAAAAACCAAGTGTAGTAGTAGAAATACAAAGTTTAGCAGCGGAAAGTAAATATGTTTAACAGCGGAAAAATATTAAAGACACACCAAGGTTTTACAAATGACATGAAAAATAAAGATAGTAAAAATAAATAAGCTGCCTTGACAGAAAACTTCCTTCGTCCAGCCACTCCACCACGCCCAAAATCATAAAGCTCCAAAAATTAATTTGTAGTAGTACCTGAGAAACACATGCTTAAAAGTCAACACAAAGGTTGAGTGTAATCCATAGGTTTAAAATAATAAAGTTGAGTACAAGGGTTTTAATCATTCGATATAAGCAACAAATGCAAATACCAGGGTAATCAAGGTAACACCCAATATGTCGAGGCAACACTTGCATACATATGGTTGATGATACTAAGCTCGTGACACGCAAGACGTTAACCAAACCAATCGACAGTAACTCTGTACTGACATAAAACAATAACCGAGGAATTTCATAATATAAAGTGCCCCCAAGGCCGGGTACTTGCCAATACCCAGCAAAACGAAAATAGTACACTCGCATGTCAAGCCCTTGACAACTACGAATGGGATGGTCAATCCTAATAGGCCTATCTACTAAGTTCGCCCTCACCCGCAGGTGAATAATGGCTCATGATCTGAGGGTCTTTCCGGCAAGACAAGCTACTTAGTACATCGTCAGGAAATATATATATCATTCAGGAAAAGCATACCAAAAATAATACTTGTGCTCAGAAAACATTTAAAGCATGTGTCTCACCCCATGGGTTTATAAACAATTAAAATATAAAAGCGGGGCTATGAATCACACCTTAACAATAGCAGCAGGAAACGAGATATAGCAACCAATCAATAATGCGTCACAGCAAAATGGACCTCAGCACAACCTAATCAATATAAATGGCATAACTCAGAACTAAACTCGAATATCTCCATAAACAATGCTTGAGTAAAAGTTTTGTAAATACAATGGCATTTGAAAGAAATAGATTTCGTAAAAGTCTCGCATGGGAGACAAGAAAATTAGAAAAGAAACAAGTCGGCGAAACGACCAAGTACGCACAAAGGACGAAAGAACTCCTCGAAGAAAGTCGTCGAAAAGAAATGGAAAGAAAAGAAATAAAAATAGAAGAACTCACTCAAATAAAAAAAATAAATAAATAATAACACATAACAATAAGTCTCGGATTTTACCCGTTTTCCCAAAATAATGTTGAAATAAAAGGTTTTGAAATAGTAATAATGTTTGGTAAAATAATTTAAGTTTATAAAGAATTTTATAAAATTTCGGCATGACATGCCCATTTATATAACGTTTCCCGAGTCAACGACTCTTTATTTTTAAGTAATCCTAACATACAAATAAATATGATTGGATATATCATTCGCGTAGTCCATTAATTGTTTAGGTTTTATCGACCATTTTATATTTGTTCAGGTTCCAGGTACGTTAAGATCTTTACGGGCCTAACGTACCCTACCGTCTCGTGTACCAAAGGGTCCATAATATCCAAATAACCAAGGCCGTAAATCCAATACGTCCAATTCAAGCTCACAATGTAATGAGAACGGAAATATGTCCGATATCAATCCACTTAACTATTAACAATTTCATTTTAGATTTCATATATATTATTAACCGTTTATATTATTAGTTACCGTTTATAAAACAATATGTCCCGAGACTTGTAACCAAACCCAAAATATTAACCACAACAATAATAATAACTCTAAAAATAAATCCCAAGTCAAATAAAATAAACCCAAAACCAAACCAAATCCAAAACGAGCCATATCCGTCTCGGCTCACCAAATCCAATCCAAACACTACCTAAACTAATCCAAACACTTCAAACAACAACAACAAAAATATATATTACCCTCTCCCACCACCACCCATGGCTCGGTGGTGGTGGTTCTCGGCTGTCGAGCCACAACAAAACCAAACGGACCCTCGAAATTCAAACCACAACCAAAAATATACTCCCTTCGTCATTAATATCAATCAACAACAACAAAAACATCACAACCCTCACCGAGTCACGAGTTGACTCGGTGAGTCGAGACCAAGTCGCTGCCAAACGGGTCGAACGAGAACAAGGAGAAGATTCGACACAAGTTTTAGGTTTAAAACAATATCAAAAACATTTTTGTAAAAGATTTAATAATGAAAATCGGTTTTAAAATAAAAATCAAATCTAGGGTTTTAGTAGAAATGAAAATAAAGAGAAGGGTGGCGAGTGGTGATGCTATACCGGCGGTAGGAGGATGGTGGAGGGATGTGGTGGTCTCGGTGGTGATCGGTGTCGGCGGTGGTGGCGCGTGAGGGTGATACGGGGTGTTTGGGGGTGCGGGGTTTGCACGATGGTGTTGAGGGTGTCCCGATCTATCAATCGGTGTAAGAAAAGTGGGGTGGCCGGAATAATATTCCGGCGAGTCGCCGGATTCTGCTGCTGCTCCGGTGGGCGGCGGCCGGAAAATGCAAGGAGGGAGAGAGAGAGATATTTGTGGGTGTGTGTGTGTTTTTATAATTAAAAATGAAATAAAATGGGGTGTTGAGGTATTATATATGGGTAATATAGTATATGGTAGGTTTTGTCTTTAAATAAAGTATAGGGTAAGGGTAGGGTGATATTCTAGGGACCAATGTTGTCAACGTAATTAACTGCTAACAATAAACGCTCCGGGGCTTGAACGACATAGCAAACAGACTCAAAAATTTACGAAACTTGTGCCATTGTTTACGAAATAATTTTTCCAATAAGATCAAGCATAAACTTCAGAGTTTTTCCAAAACTCAATATAATTCAAATAATTTGGCAAATGCAATACAATTCGAGTGTTCTAGGTTGTGCTGAGTCAATCAAGGAATAAAGTTCTCGTTTCCAATATATCTCACGTTTCTCAAGCCCAAATAATCATAAATAAAAGTTTTAATGTATCTCAGGTACGAAAATAAATATTTTGGCTAGTAATAAGTTTAGAAAAAGTACCGGGGGTTACATCACATACATCTTATTTAGAAATCCGTCCCGGATTTAGTTTGAGTTTCCAGTCCCGGTTTTGAAAAGATTTGGGTTCTTGCGTTTAAACTCGTCCTCGCGTTCCCAAGTATACTTTGGTCCTCTCTTGGAATTCCAACGAACCTTCACAAGAGGAATACGACTCTTCTTTAATCGCTTAACCTCACGATCCATAATTTCAACGGGCTCCTCAACAAAATGCAATTGCTCATCAATCTCAATCTCCTCGAGCGGAATTACAGCGGTCTCATCAGTCAAACACTTCTTCAAATTCGACACGTGGAAAGTAGGGTGAACTCTACTGAGCTCAGGCGGCAATTCTAGCTTATATGCCACAGGACCAATCCTCTTCACAATCTTAAATGGTCCTATATAACGGGTATTCAACTTTCCTCTCTTACCAAACCTGATCACACCTTTCCAAGACGATACCTTCAACATAACCCTATCTCCTACCTAAATTTCCAGGGGTTTATGTCTCACATCTGCGTAAGTCTTCTGTCGGTCAAGAGAAACTTTCAATCTGTCTTTAATCTGAGAAATCTTCTCGATCGTCTCACAAACTAAATCTGGACCAATAAGTTGTGCTTCTCCCACTTCATCCCAACATATAGGTGATCGGCCCTTCCGACCATAGAGTGCTTCAAACGGTGCGGCCTTAATACTCGCATGGTAACTATTGTTGTAAGAAAACTCAATCAAGGGCAAATGGACATCCCATCCATTCCCAAAATCAATCGCACATGCACGTAACATATCTTCCAAAGTCTGGATGGTTCTCTCGCTTTGACCATCGGTCTTTGGATGGTAAGCGGTACTCATGTCAAGGTTCGTGCCAAACAAATCTTGAAGTGACTTCCAAAAATTCGAAGTAAATCTGCCGTCTCTATCTGAGATAATAGACACTGGCGCTCCATGTCGAGATACCATCTCTTTCATGTAGAGCCTGGTCAACTTATCCATACTATAGTTCTCTTTGATATGCAAAAAGTGTGCGGATTTAGTCAATCGATCGACTATTACCCAAATAGCATCGAATCCTGTCGAAGTCCTTGGTAGCTTGGTGAAAAAATCCATTGTTATTATTTCCCATTTCCATTCTCGGATCTCAGGTTGTTCTAGTAAACCAGACGGTTTCTAATGTTCAGGCTTAACCTTGGCACACGTAAGACACTTACGGACATAATCTGCAATCTCAACTTTCATATTGGGCCACCAATATAATTTCTTCACATCCTGGTACATCTTGTTAGATCCTGGGTGAATAGAATACTTTGACTTATGAGACTCGAGCATAATCAAGTCCCTCAGTCCTCCGAACAAAGGTACCAAACTTCTTCCTTTGTAACACCAAGCTCCATCTGAACGTTTCTCAAGTTTGTCCTTTCTAATCATCCCATCAACTTTCTCCTCCTTAAGCTCTCCTCTTTTCACGACTTCCTCTTGTGCTTGCAGAATCTGAGCAAGTAGATTCGAGTTAATCGTCAAAACTAAAGCTCGAACGTGTAACGGTTTCAAACGTTCCTTGTGACTCAAAGCATCGGCCACATCATTTGCCTTTCCAGGGTAGTATCGTATCTCGCAATCGTAATTGCTCAACGTCTCCAACCATCGTCTTTGTCGCATATTCAACTCCTTCTGATCCAAAATATACTGTAAACTCTTGTGATCGGTAAAGACAACACACTTGGCACCATAAAGGTAATGTCTCCACAACTTGAGGGCAAAAACCACGACTCCTAACTCCAAATCGTGAGTGGTATACTTCTCCTCATGAGTCTTAAGCTGTCGGAAAGCATATGCCATAACCTTCCCTCGTTGCATCAAAACTGCTCCTAACCCTTGATAGGAGGCGTCACAATAAACCACAAAATCTTCTACTCCATCTGGCAAAGCCAATATCGGTGCACTACAAAGCTTCTGCTTCAAAGTCTGAAATGCCTTCTCTTCATCTTCTCCCCATTCATACTTCTTATCCTTGTGAGTCAATGCAGTTAACGGTTTAGATATCTTGGAGAATCCCTTGATGAATCTCCTATAATACCCAGCCAATCCTAGAAATTGACGAATTTCTGTGGCGTTAACCGGCGTTGCCCATTTCTCAATCGCCTCAATCTTAGCGGGATCCACATGTAATCCTTCACTATCAATCACATGACCCAAAAATTGAACTTTCCGAATCCAAAATTCACACTTAGAGAACTTTGCGTACAACTGCTCGTCCTTGAGCAACTTAAGAATCGTAGCCAAATGCTGTTTGTGCTCTTCCTCGCTCTTTGAGTAGATCAAAATATCGTCGATAAAGACTATCATGAACTTATCTAGATAAGGCTTGCATACTCGGTTCATAAGGTTCATGAACACCGCAGGCGCATTGGTCAAACCAAAAGGCATAACTTGAAACACATAATGACCATAACGGGTCCTGAATGCAGTCTTGGGAATATCCTCTTACCAAACCCTAAGTTGGTGATAACCAGACCTCAAGTCAATCTTAGAGTAATAACTCGATCCTTGCAACAGATCAAACAAATCATCAATCCTCGGTAACGGGTAGCGGTTCTTCACGGTTAACTTATTCAATCCTCGGTAGTCGATACACATCCTAAAAGATCCATCCTTCTTCTACACAAACAACACTGGAGCTCCCCAGGGCGAAGAACTCGGTTGAATAAATCCTTTATCCAACAGCTCTTGCAATTGCTTAGATAACTCCACCATTCTGATGGCGCTAAACGATATGGTGCATGCGCAACAGGTGCAGCTCCTGGAACCAAGTCGATGCGAAACTCCACTTGTCAGGATGGCGGAAGTCCCGGCAAATCTTCAGGAAATACTTCAGGAAACTCACGCACTACAGGAACATCCTCGAGTCGCTTCTCTCCTGACTCCTTCTTAGCCACATGTGCTAGGAATGCGTGACATCCTTTCTCAAGATATTTCATGGTCTTGATACATGATATGATATTCAGGCGAGTTCCACTCCTATCACCTTGAACAATCAAAATCTCATCATTGAGAGGGATATGAACAACTCGTTCTCCACAAACAATGCTTGCTCGATTCTTGGATAACCAATCCATTCCAACTATCACATCGAAGCTTCCGAGCTCGATTGGCATCAAATCAATACTAAACGGGTGATCTAAGAGATTAAGGGTACAGCCACGGATCACGGTGCGGGTGTCTACTAGGTTACCATCAGCTAACTCAATGCTATAGCTAACGTCTAATAAAGTAGGGGTAAGTTGAAGTAACGGCGCAATCTTAGAAGACACAAAACTCATATCAGCACCCGAATCAAACAAAACTTTAACACGAAGGTTGTTGAGAAGAAACGTACCAGTGACAACATTCGGATCTTGATGCGGCTCTCCATTTCCCATCATGTACACTCTACCTCGAGCACCTACATTTCCTTGTCCAGCATTCTTTGGGCATTGCCCCTGTAGTGTCCACGCTCTCCACATCCAAAACATGTAACCACAGGCTGAGCACTTGCTCCTGTCGACACAACTCTGCTCCTACAAAACCTCTCAATATGACCAACCTTCTGACACTTCGTACATCTCACAATACACGGTCCAGTATGATGCTGGTGGCACTTCCCACAAAGAGTTTGCTGTCCAACATTCGCTCCTCCTTGTGTAGCCACAAATGCCTTAACAGTCTCCTGTCTCGTATTCTGTTGGTGATGGTGATTGTTGTTACGATACTGATTGTTGTTGTAGCGGTTGTTGGGGTTGTTATAGTTGTTGTTCCTTCTGTTATCCTCCCATTTTCTCTTGTTGTCAAAGTGATTACTCTTTTGAACAGCACCATGCTTAGTCACCTGATCTATAAGGCGTTCAGCCATGCTAATAGTATCATCTAAAGTCTCAGCATTGTACGACGTCACATTTCCTTGAATACTCGCAAGAAATCCACCAATAAACTTCTCTAGCAACTTCTCATTATCGGGCACCATGTGAGCACAAAACACCTTCAACTCTTGGAAACTTCGCACATAAGTAGCAAGATCAGAACCCTTCACAGCCAAATAATAGTACTCAGTATCCAACTTCCTCAAATCACTACGAGAACAGTACTTCTTAACCATAGCTTTCTTGAAATTTTCCCATGAAGTATTATAAGCATCCTCCATTCCCTTTTCCTGAACATAAGCATTCCACCAAGACAAGGCATGCTCCAACAATGTGCCTGTCGCATACTTCACCCTATTGTTCTCAATACAATTACTCCTATGAAACACCGATTCCACTTTCTCAAGCCATTGAGTCAATCCAACAGCTCCTTCAGTTCCCTTGAAGGTAATGGGCTTACAATCCATGAATTCCTTAAAAGTGCAGAAATGGTTGTTGGGAACAGCTTGAGCTCTAGCCGGTCCAACATTTTGACGAACACCTGCATGCCTGGCAAGCGCTGCTGCAACACCCTCATCAATCAACTGCTGAATCGCAGCTGGGGTCATCTTCCTAGGAGGCATAATTCTATCAATCAATATAAAGCACAACACTTGCAAGTATTTGATTAACGTGTCAGAATTATAGCACAAGATAAAGCATCGTCACATGAATAAAATCATAATATAGCATAAGTCAACATCAATAATAGTACATCACCATAATACATCATAGATTTCATACTTGACATTGGTCTTACAAGATATGCAAAACAAGTACAAGTTTCGAGTAAAATCTACCAACTGAAGAATTCAGTTTAGCATATACTAGGTAAACTACCATTAAGATACTAACTACTATAAATGATCTAATCACTGATCTCCTGAACGATCTCCATACATAGCCATCACATCAATGTTGTCATAAGATCTAAGGCGGGTCATCCTCTCTGCATAGGCCTGTCTCTGCATCTCATGCAACACACTCCATAACTCGCTGATACTAGTATGATAGTGTCAACTATCATCTCCTGCATACAACTCTGTCTGAGACAACTGCCTCGCCATTCTCCCAACCTCTATCATCCTCCTATCCAAAGAATCCAAGCGTCCCTAAAACTCAGCATACGTTTCCTCCACAGGGCTCATCCTAGCACTCTGCCTATATAAACCAACCTGCAACTTATCTGCTACCTTCTTCCCTTCCTTCTTCTCCTTCATCAATTCCACGACAGTAGATGGCCAAAAACACGTACTCCTGGCTCTCGACATGTATCGACCCTGACACCAGGTCATCTCCTCCCTCAATCTGCTCAACTCGTCCCCAATCACTGAAGACGCAACGCGTGGGTCTGCTGACGACTCCCCAACCTCATAAGTGGACGCTAACTCTGTAGGCACGACCTCTGTCGACGTCACCTTGGTAATCATAACATGCTCCAAACTCTCGGGTGTATCCAACTCGTACGTCACATCCGACACAACAGGCGAAGGCGGTGGAGGAACATCCTGATCCTCCTCCATAAACTCCTCATCATCATCCTCCTCGTCATCATCATCGTCATCCATCTCCTCAACTCCATCACCCTCAATATCAACATCATCCTCTAAACCTACCTCATAATCTAAACCAACATCAACATCCAACTCAACATCAACATCCAACTCAACATCATCTCCTAAAGGCAATGGGTCAACAACGGGTGGGACCGGAACCTGATCACGGGGAACTGGGACAGACATGATACTCTACAAGAGTATCAGGAAACATAAAAATACTAACCAAATTTTCATGTAAAACCATTTTATAAGCCAAAGCATGATAGTGGAAAAAGTCCAAACCAATCTCAATATAAAACATATATATACGTAAAGTTTAAAAGAATAACAGGGCGCGAAGTGGCATGGAAGGCTGTCGGCTTTCTGTCTCAAAACATTTTGACTCCAGGAAAAAGTTTATAGTCGAGTGCGAGCTCGTTCTCTATAAACGATGTCTCTGATACCATTCTGTAGCACCCCCAACTCAAAATACGGCAGCAGACATGCTGGGGGCATTACGAGAATCGAAACCAGGCACCTTTATAGCTAACGACCACAACACGGGACGTTTAAAAGTGCCTCATAACACATCATTCGTTTTACAAACCATTTTAGAGCACATAGGCTCTTTAACAAATAACAGCGGAATAGAAATAAAAGTTTGCAGTGGAAAATGACAAAGTTTAGCAGCGGAAAAACCAAGTGTAGTAGTAGAAATACAAAGTTTAGCAGCGGAAAGTAAATAAGTTTAGCAGCGGAAAAATATGAAAGACACACCAAGGTTTTACGAATGACATGAAAAATAAAGATAGTAGAAATAAATAAGCTGCCTTGACAGAAAACTTCCTTCGTCCAGCCACTCCACCACGCCCAAAATCATAAAGCTCCAAAAATTAATTTGTAGTAGTACCTGAGAAACACATGCTTAAAAGTCAACACAAAGGTTGAGTGTAATCCATAGGTTTAAAATAATAAAGTTGAGCACAAGGGTTTTAATCATACGATATAAGCAACAAATGCAAATACCAGGGTAATCAAGGTAACACCCAATATGTAGAGGCAACACGTGCATACATACGGTTGGTGATACTAAGCTCATGACACGCAAGACGTTAACCAAACCAATCGACAGTAACTCTGTACTGACATAAACAATAACCACGGAATTTCATAATATAAAGTGCCCCCATGGCCGGGTACTTGCCAATACCCAGCAAAACGAAAATAGTACACTCGCATGTCAAGCCCTTGACAACTACAAATGGGATGGTCAATCCTAATAAGCCTATCTACTAAGTTCGCGCTCACCCGCAGGTGACTAATGGCTCATGATCTGAGGGTCTTTCCGGCAAGACAAGCTACATAGTACATCGTCAGGAAATATATATATCATTCAGGAAAAGCATACCAAAAATAATACTTGTGCTCAGAAAACATTTAAAGCATGTGTCTCACCCCATGGGTTTATAAACAATTAAAATATAAAAGCGGGGCTATGAATCACACCTTAACAATAGCAGCAGGAAACGAGATATAGCAACCAATCAATAATGCGTCACAGCAAAATGGACCTCAGCACAACCTAATCAATATAAATGGCATAACTCAGAACTAAACTCGAATATCTCCATAAACAATGCTCGAGTAAAAGTTTTGTAAATACAATGGTATTTGAAAGAAATAGATTTCGTAAAAGTCTCGTGTGGGAGACAAGAAAATTAGAAAAGAAACAAGTCGGCGAAACGACCAAGTACGCATGAAGGACGAAAGAACTCCTCAAAGAAAGTCGTCGAAAAGAAATGGAAAGAAACGAAATAAAAATAGAAGAACTCACTCAAATAAAAATAATAAATAATAACACGTAACAATAAGTCTCAGATTTTTCCCGCTTTCCTTAAATAATGTTGAAAAAAGGTTTTGAAATAGTAATAATGTTTGGTAAAATAATTTAAGTTTATAAAGAATTTTATAAAATTTCGGCATGACATGCCCATTTATATAACGTTTCCCGAGTCAACGACTCTTTATTTTTAAATAATCTTAATATACAAATAAATATGATTGGATAAACCATTCACGTAGTCCATTAGTTATTTAGGTTTTATCGACCATTTTGTATTTGTTCAGGTTCTAGGTACGTTAAGATCTTTACGGGCCTAACGTACCCTTCCGTCTCGTGTACCAAAGGGTCCATAATATCTAAATAACCAAGGCCGTAAATCCAATACGTCCAATTCAAGCTCACAATGTAATAAGAACGGAAATATGTCCGATATCAATCCACTTAACTATTAACAATTTCATTTTAGATTACATATATATTATTAACCGTTTTTATTATCAGTTACCGCTTATAAAACAATATGTCCCGAGACTTGTAACCAAACCCAAAATATTAACCACAACAATAATAATAACTCTAAAAATAAATCCCAAGTCAAATAAAATAAACCCGAAACCAAACCAAATCCAAAACAAGCCATATCCGTCTCGGCTCACCAAATCTGATCCAAATCCAATCCAAACATTACCTAAACTAATCCAAACACTTCAAACAACAACAACAAAAATATATATTACCCTCCCCCATCACCGCCCATGGCTCGGTGGTGGTGGTTCTCGGCTGTCGAGGCACAACAAAACCAAACGAACCCTCAAAATTCGAACCACAACCAAAAATATACTCCCTTCGTCATCAATATCAATCAACAACAACAAAAACATCACAACCCTCATCGAGTCACGAGTTGACTCGGTGAGTCAAGACCGAGTCGCGGCCAAACAGGTCAAACGAGAACACGGAGAAGATTCGACACAAGTTTTAGGTTTAAAACAATATCAAAAACATTTTTGTAAAAGATTTAATAATGAAAATCGGTTTTTAAATCAAAATCAAAACTAGGGTTTTAAATATAAATGAAAATAAAGAGAAGGGTGGCGAGTGGTGGTGCTATACCGGTGGTAGGAGGATAGTGGAGGGCTGTGGTGGTCTCGGTGGTGATCGGTGTTGGCGGTGGTGGCGCGTGAGGGTGATATGGGGTGTTTGGGGGTGCGGGGTTTGCACGGTGGTGTTGAGGGTGTCCCGATCTATCGATCGGTGTAAGAAAAGTGGGGTGGCCGGAATAATATTCCGGCGAGTCACCGGATTCTGCTGCTGCTCTGGTGGGCGGTGGCCGGAAAATGCAAGGAGGGAGAGAGAGAGAGAGAGATATTTGTGGGTGTGTGTGTGTTTTTATAATTAAAAATGAAATAAAATGGGGTGTTGAGGTATTATATATGGGTAATATAGTATATGGTAGGTTTTGTATTTAATTAAAGTATAGGGTAAGGGTAGGGTGATATTCTAGGGACCAATGTTGTCAACGTAATAAACTTCTAACAATAAACGCTCCGGGGCTCGAACGACATAGCAAACAGACTCAAAAAATTTGCGAAACTTGCGCCATTGTTTACGAAATAATTTTTCCAATAAAATCAAGCATAAACTTCAGAGTTTTTCGAAAACTCAAAATAATTCAAATAATTTGGCAAATGCAATACAATTCGAGTGTTCTAGGTTGTGTTGAGTCAATCAAGGAATAAAGTTCTCGTTTCCAATATATCTCACGTTTCTCAAGCCCAAATAATCACAAATAAATGTTTTAATGTATCTCAGGTACGAAAATAAATATTTTGGCTAGTAATAAGTTTAGAAAAAGTACTGGGGGTTACAGTTTATATATTTTAATGTGTATATTTATTTAAAAAAAATTAGTTAACAACATTTTTTATTTATTTAGATGTATATATATTAGTTAACAAATATATATATTAGCTAACATATTAAAAAAATTAGCAAATATCAAAAAATTAACTAAAATAAAAAATTTGTTAATTTTTTAAAATTTATTTTAGTTATACTTGATTGAAGCAAATGTTTGATCTGAAGTCCCACCAGCGTACACCCCGGTGGAAGACCATCAAAGATGGCATCAACGAGTATCTCGCAGCGACGGGGACAACAAGTACGACGTCAAGCGAGATCACTGGACTATACCAAGTGGGGCTGATAAGGTGGATGAGATACGAAGGTAAATTTTTTGGTTTGTTAATTTTTTAATATTTGTCAAAAAAATTTTTAATATGTTAGCAATTGATATATGTTAATTTTCTGCTTTTGTTATTATGCGTTAGGAAGCCTCCTCCTAACATGGAGCCGTTTGTGTGGGATAAGCATATTGAGCTCTACCTCAGTGAAAAGCATGCCAAGAGGTCCAAAATCAACAAGGAAAACAGGCAGAAGAACAAGAACACTAGCCGCCACGGATCTCGGTCATTGGCCGCATCTCGCCACCAATACGTAAGACACATTATGATTATTTTACATATAGCTCATTATATATGGTGTTTGATTTGTCGTTTTTAATTTGTTTCACCTTATATGCCTGTGTGTGTATATATATATATATATATATATATATATATATATATATATATATATATAGTTTCAGAGGAGTGAGAACCGTCAGTACCCCTCCCTCATACAGAGCTTTTACGACCAGCGTTGCAAGAAAGGTGTATGGTTAAAGGACGAGGCTCGTGTTCAATACGTAAGTACCATTTTATTTTTATTTATTTTATTTTATTTTATTTTAATTTATATTATTTGTTTTTTTATTTTAATTTATATTATTTGTTTTTTTATTTTATATTAATTTTATCATTTTTTTTTTCAACTACATAGGAAGAGATGTGCGCACTGCAGGATCTGGGAGCTAACACGCCTATTGGGAGAGCCTACATAGAGGAAGAGATACTTGCAAAGGTTTTAAAGGGCAAGCAACGGGGTTATATAGCCGGTAGGGGTAGGGTGGTACCAGGTATTGGCAAGACAAGGTTACCCATGCCGCCAGCTTCCGATTCGTACACCACACCCGAGATTGACAAGATGTTTGCCGAAAGATAAAAAGATCAAGGAAGTTGAAGAAGAATCTAAGGAAACTAAGCGCCCACTCAAGGCAGTTATGAAAGTAATGAAGACAAACCCCGATCTGTGGTCCTAGTTGATGAGCCAGATGGAGTCTCAAACCGAGGCAGGATCGGGGAGTGGGACTGGCGTGGGCGCGGCAGGATCGGGGAGTGAGAGTGGGCGTGGGAGTGGTAATGGGAGTGGCTCGGGGAGTGACGAGGCTGGCTTGGGGAGTAGTGATGAAGACAGTGATTGTGATGATGACGGGGGACAATGAGGTATATTTGTATGGGTTATTTTGTACACGTTAACATTTTCTCCATCCTTGTGCTTGATCCTCATCCGTATGTTGTACACTCTAACACTTAACACCTTGACTTTGTCCATCCGTATGCTATTTACTCATCCGTATGTTATTATTGTAAACTTTGGCATTTTGGCAACTTAAACATTGCGGATATAGCAACTTTTGTGCTATTGGCAGCTTGATAACGCCCATTTTGTATAATTTGAAAAGTTTTAATGTATTTGAGGGTGTTTAGCGATTATATATAAGAGTTTTAGCCGTTACAAGTTGTTTTAGATTGTGTATACAGGTTTGGATTGTGTAGATTTTTTCTGGAAAAATCTGGAAAACGGCTACAATGCAGGCTGCTATGCAGCCTGTATAAACAAGAAATACCGACGACATGTCGTCGGTATATTATGAGCCAATTTTGACTTTCATGTTGGACTCATTTGACTTTTTTAGTTTGACATTTTACATACCGACGACATGTCGTCGGTATTTAAAAACATTGACTGTTTGACTTGTTGACTTATTGACCGAGTAATTAATGATTTTTGTTAATTGTAATTAAAATACCGACAAATGGATGTCGGCATATTATTTGTCGAACCAAGTTTTCGTTTGACTGAAAATGGCTGTGGGCCCCACCTCAGCGTCGGGAAATATCGTCGGCACAGTAAGCCCCGACGAGGCATTGTCGACTAACTCAGGCCGACGAAGTTTCGTCGGCATCACATAAATACCGATGTCATGACGTCGGGACAGTCGAAAAAAAGTCGTCGGGAATTGTCTGTCATGTACTAGTGACTAGACGAGTACCCGTGCATAGCAACGACATTTTATAGCGGCTTATAGTTTTATGATAAAAAAAAAGTTTATGGTTTATAAATGAAAAATAACAAAAGTTTTAAGGATTTGGGGATTAAACATAATATTTTGAAAATCGGTTCGACCCGGGTGGTTCAACCGGTTGAACCGTTTCGGTCAAAAAACGGGTCAATTTAAACCTGGTTAACCCGACGGGTTAGGTAAAAAAAAAAAAAGTGGTCAAATTAAGCAGGGTCAACCTGTTAGGTTTGAAGCATCTCAGGTCAATCGAATTTTCGATGTGTACTAATAATATTATTTTGAAACATATGTTTTCAACATTTTCTTTTTATTTTCAACATTTTATCTCTTACTTTTTGACTTTTACATATTGTATGATATTTGTTCACCTTCAGTTTTTTTACTCCATTTATGCTTATACTAAACTAGCAGGGTACCCGCGCGATGCGGCGGCGGGTACCCTGTGATTATATTTTTTGGTAATGTGATGTTATGCGGCCATATTTTTTTTAATGATTAATTTACAAATAACAATTATTTTAGGGTTGTATTAGTTGGAAAACCCCTTACATCTTAACATAGAGGTCAATGGTTCGATCCTCACTCCTTACAAAAGGCCAGAGATCCTTTCCAATCTTAGATAGAACTGGAAGCAGTCTCTCTACCTTATGTAGGGGTAGGCATAGTAAGGCGACCGACATTTATATTTTTATTTTTATTTAAAAAAATCCATCTTTTTTACACTATATATATCCCCTACATTTTCATTTTTAATTTACACTATTCACATGAACCAAATATCAAAATTAGCCCAAAATCAACTATATCATACAAATAATATACGGCTCAATTAGTAATTAGTCTAAAACCATTTTCAGCTTAAACAAACTTTAATCATCAATATCTATTAAGGCCTATGATAAAACTACCAAACAATTTGTGATATCATTTAGCCAGCCCATTAACAACCAAACCGTTATATAACCAAAATGTTAGGACTTATAAATACGTTTACAAAACTTAAATTACCTCATTACTGCCCTAATTTTCCTCACAAAAATACGCAGCCATGATTTGCAGCCACACAAACATCACATACTCTTTCTTTCTTTCTTATCTTGATAACCGAACATAACCAACAATCTATTTTTGCAAGAAAATTATACCCTTTTCTTGAATATCAAACGAAAACTCTCTCTAAGGTTTTAAGTTGTGTTGACCGTGATGGTGATTTTGAGATGGGGTTAGAACTGAGGTAGATGTAGATATTGGGTTTTATTGTTGCTGTATACTTTCTGTTCGTGGACCATAGATGAAATAAGTTTGATGTTTGTTTTGGCTTGATTGATGATTGTCCTTTTCTTCTTTCGTTTCATCTTCGTTTTTGTCTTGATATGTAACGGTACATTTTTTTTCTTCTTTTGTGGAAAGCATTAATTGTTCGAGGGGGTGACTGGTTTGTGAATTTTGGAGCCGTCCGACCTTCATCGATCTTGTGGTTGTAGTGGCGGCGACTCGGTCAGCGCAAAGGTGACCGGTCCGGTCGAACGACCACTGTGCCCAGCCTAATGACTTTATTTTCAAGTACTTGGCTTAGTACCTTGATTAGCTTGTAAATTATGGTTAAATGATTATATATTTTGGTGAATGGGTGAATTAATTAGTGTGTTAATTATATATGTTGAATAAATTGTTAACTTTAAAATCATTCTGCTTTACATATTTGTGCTTTGTGTTTTATAACTTGTATTTACTTAAAAGTTATTGTACATTGTGCTTAAATGATTGTAATTTTTGGTAAAAGGGTGTTTTTAATAGCATTAATATTGTTTGGTAGAATTTTGGTTTTAAAATGACATCACGCTGTTTTTTGTTGTACAATATGCTTACTTTGTTATAATTTTGAAAATTAGGTGCATTAAAGTGTTGTAAACCATGTATTATTTCTTGTAAATCTGAAAATTTTAGAGAAAGAGTGCTTCATGCATTATATGTAGTATAGATACTCTATTTATGTCTGCACCAAAAAAAAAAAAAAAAAAAAAAAAAAAAAAAAAAAAAAAAAAAACTCCATTTGTCACACGTCGACAACTGATACGATTATGTTAAAAAAAAAAAAAAAACTGATACGATTTGAGCTCCTATTTTTATAGTAAGAAAAAAAATATATATATTATTATTATAAAAATGAGTAGGATTGACCAATAATACTTTATATTTTTTTCTTGACCAATAATGCTTTATATATTTTTTTTACCAATAATACTTTATATTTTTTTTTGGACCAATAATGCTTTATATTTTTTTTTGAGCAATAATACTTTATATTTTTTTTTGACCAATAATGCTTTATATATATAGACAACAATATGTTTTAATATTTGCAGAGTGTGAAAAATGGCAGGGTGTGCTGAGCTTCCCCTTATTGATCTTTCATCATCTGATCGCATCGCCACGGCTATTTCTATTCGCCAGGTCTTTACTATTTTATTTATGTTAACTGTCTGAAATTATCTTATACGCAGTTCATTTCGTGCTATATTGTATTTCTGCATACATAATATGATATATTTGAACCAAAAGGCTTGTAGTCTAATGGTACCACATTTGGGTGTTGAAAATGCTCCCTAACCGATTGTAGGTTTAAGTCATGTCTAGGACACGTGAGATAATTAGTTGTCTTTCAAAAAGGATGATATTTTTGCAAGCTTTATTTTCTACCATAATGAACTCTTTGCTAATCATATATGTAATAATGTCATATGCTTACTAATACTACAATTTACAACTTTGCATCGGTAGGCTTTGAGCATATGTGGTTCTTGAATTTTCATGATTGCAAACATAATCAAACTTTGCATTGAGTTTTGGAGTAGAAACGTAATCAAATTATATGACATACTTTCTTCTGGCGTTATATGCAAGATGCTTATATTTCATACTATTGTGTGTAATTATGTTGGTCATTCGCAAAATGAAGATATGATGCATTAACGTCTGTATGTTACATACCATGGAAAAATCGAAGTATGTTGTCTACCATGAGAAAAGGATGAAGTGTGCTACATTGTGTTTCGATTATTCCAGCCCGCGCATATAAAGTTATTGATTTGAAAGCTGATCCATTTGTTAACGGCATTTACTTTTACATTTCTGAATTAGGCCTGCATGGAATATGGCTTCTTTTACCTCATCAACCACGGGGTAGAGGAAGAACTGTTACAGAATGTGTTTGATCAAAGCAATAATTTTTTTTCACTTCCAATTGAAGAGAAGATGAAATTGGGTCGCAAGGATAACTTTGGCTATGCACCACTCTATTCTGAGAACCATGATCACGCAATTAGTTCTAAAGGTATTGCTAGTCAAATACAAAATCCATATTTATTAGAATTAAAATGGTTATATAAAAATTGTAGCTTGCTAAATTGTGATATATGAATTGCTTGACGATTAATTCTTATCTACTTATTCAACTACAGGGGATTCAAAAGAAACTTTCCATATCGGCCCTTTAGATGGTGAAGAGAGTCTTCAAAATCAATGGCCTTCTAAAGGTACTACTACTATATGTTTTGTATAGCTTACTAAACTTGTTTCTTGAATTTCGGTCTTATTTTATGGAAACTGCAGAGTTGTTACCTACTTGGAGATTCGTAATGGAGAAATACTACAAAAGACTCTTGTAAGTGTTGATGATTCTACTTGTTTGCTATGGTTTTTATATACTTATGGACGATCATTGACATTCAAGATGAATAAATTTATGTTTTCATTGATTTTTTAATACAAGCATCTTTTTCATTTTCTTTAATTCAAATGTTCAGAAGAGCTCTAAATGCTAATTATCTTATGGGACGGCGGTGCCATTAACAGGTCTACCGGGAAGAGGTTGAGCTCTTTGATTGCGCTGGCATTAAATTTGGAGGAAGACTTTTTTGAGAAAATAGGGGCTGTGGATAGACCATCGGCTTTTCTACGACTGCTGCACTATCCAGGTTAATCCTCAAGCCATGCATGGCTTGCAATACAACTCAAACATAACCAACATGAAGTATAGCTTTAATTTATTGCAGGAGATATGGGGGTTTCTGATGAGGTTGTATATGGTGCTACTGCACATTCTGACTATGGAATGATGACTCTTCTTGTAACAGATGCAGTTCCTGGCCTTCAGGCAACATATACTGATGCTTTATCTTTATAAGATTTCTTTTGACACTCCCTTATATGTAATTTCTAGACGTTTTTCATATATATATTTTTTAATATTGACAGGTTTGCAGGGAAAAGAATAAGCACCCACGAACGTGGGAGAATGTTATTCATGTCAAGGGGTAAGTTTATGAACAAACGATTCTTTAACTCATTGTCCTCCCATAAAAACACATGAGCACCTATATGTATATTTGTCTTATATATATATATATATATATATATATATATATATATATATATATATATATATATATATATATATCTCATAAATAAACACGGCTTTGTCCAAAAATAGTTGCAACAGTTTTCTTGTTGGCTAGGTTACTACAAAAGGTTACTTTGCCAATTCAATATACTTGTTATACAAATTTTGACACACAAATCCCTCTACTTTGTTCTACTTGAAGTTTTTTTTTTTTTTTTTTTTTTTTTTTTTTTTTTTTTTTAACATATTAAACCGTATCTAATCAAATATTAGCCTGAAACTATTCCAATTTAGCCATCTTATATTTCACTCCATCTTGTGCTTACAAGTCTAAAGTATTTTGTGGTTAGTACATAATTTTTGGTGCGTGCAGGGCGTTCATTGTTAATCTTGGTGACATGATGGAGAGATGGACTAATTGTCTATTTCGGTAAAATCTCCTGAGCAAAAACATCTTTTGATCTTCATCATTTCAACATTATGAATCAAGAACTGAAGTTTATCTTTGTACTAAATCTATTGCAGATCAACGTTACACCGGGTTATGCCAACTGGGAAAGAACGATATTCTGTAATTACTTCCTAATTAACCAGTGGATTACTTATTACTTTTTGCTAATGTTATGATGTGGGTCAATGAGAAGAAAAAATAGTGATTCGTTTCTTTTAAAGAAAAGATTGGATCCGTAAAATAGTACTGTATACAAATAGCACTTTATTTATTTTTAATAACAAATGATATACAGGTAGCGTTCTTTATGGATCCTAACCGGAATTGCATAGTAGAGTGCTTGAAAAGCTGCTGCAGTGAGTCATCTCCTCCACGGTATGTTAACATAATCACTTTTAGGAATTACGAATGCTCTGTGCATGTAATGTCAATTTCGTTCATCATATTATAGAACTAAATAATGTTATTCAAGTTACATAAAATCTAATAGCTAGTAATATGTTTCTTGGTTTGTAGATTTCCTCCGATCCTCAGTGGAGACTACAAGAGGGAGCGTATCCATGATGCGTATTCCAAGTAATAGCCAGCAATTGCAGGTCGAAATGTATATGAAGTATCATTCCATACATGCCGCTTGTTGAGGTCCAGATCAGTAAACAAGCAGACCATTTAATTGGCTTGCACTATAAGACTGTCTGTTTTTGTCACTTTGTAAGGATAATTTAAATATTTATTTTGTATATCAATTATCAAGTGTTACACTTTGCATTGCTCCAGTATTATAACGAGAGCATGGCTATTTGATCTACACGATCACCTATTTTGTTGAAAACCAAGCCACGCACAAGAAGTATATGTCTTCGTTGATGACCTATATATGGGGTGTACATGCCCCTAGAATTTTATGGTTGTTATGCAAGGGTCCTCGATAGATGGAGTTACGACACTCCATTTAAACAAGCTAAGGTTTTATGGAACCATGTGTGGCACGTGATATGTATTTGGAGGGAAAGTTAATTGTTGGGCTTTAAATAGCAGTTTCCGCCTATTAGTTTGTTAGCTTGATTGTTAATGTGTATCTTTCTTCCCCAATTCTCTTTGTAAATCGTATGAATCCTAGTTCGTATAATTGATGCTTTTTATTTCGAACTTCTATTTCTTTCTCTTGAATTTCCGATATTTAGCTTTGATCTTCTTCCAATCGGCGTTCGACTCAATTTTGAACAAATTATGCTAATACAAAGTCAATGAACTAACTTTGTAGGTTGGTATTGGGTCTTAAGAAACTCATTTTCCCTGTCACAAATTTATCTTGCATATAGATAGAGGTGACAATTTGTGCCCGAATTCAAAAAAATGTGCTAATTTTGACTATTTTGTAAAATATTTGGGCACATTTACCCCCCCCCCCCCCCCCCCCCCCCCCCCCTTTTTTTTTTTAAATGGGCACATATAGCCCATTGAAATTTTAAGTGGCCACTAACGGGCACATATTTTTTTCTCAATCGGAGAACATTATGATCGTTTTTAAAGAAAAACTTGTACAATGATATAATTAAGTTTTCAAATATAAATAAGACTAGCTTAAAGACCCGTTGACACCGGGTTATTTTTTAAAGAAATAGAGAAAATGAGATGATAAGAAAAGCAATAACGTAAATTTGTTCCATTAATAATATCAAATAAACAATGACATAATTTTGGAAGGTTGGATGACAATAAATGACAATTTAGAATAATAAATGTCCATTCCGATGTTGTGTCCAAATCTGAGCATTAGATACGATAATACGTGATTTTTTCGATAAACAGGTAGATACGATAAACAACTTAGTTTGTAAATAGTAAGCAAATAAATGTGCATGAATCATATTGTCCACCAGGTAGATGTGTTGAATAGCAAAGGTATGCAGTTAACGTCAAACAATTGAGAAATCCATGTTTAGTCCATGAGAAGGTAAAAATGAAGAAAATAAAAAGTAAGTTGTTGATAAGAGTCTATGTAAATTGTAAGAATGGTATAAAACGTAAGTTGTTGATAAGAGTCTATGTAAATTGAATTGGAATTTAATTTTAATCATGCTTTGTTCATGGGAACTTTTACAGTTACATGTATTTCAACTGGGGTGCCGTCGTGCCGAGCATTCTTACATTTTGGCCAACGGTGATGGCCTACATCTGGTGGTTGATCAATCTGCAAGTACATAACAAACATACATTAATCATTTTTTACTTTTAAATTATAAAAAATGTCAAATTAAAACCCAATTGACTCAGAAAAGTATAAGATTAGCTCATTCTATCAACAATAATTATAAGATTTGGTGTTCAATATATATATATATATATATATATATATATATATATATATATATAGTGAAGCGTTCAAATGAGAAGCTTAAATTTTGTGAGAACGCGAGAAGCAATCCAAGCCACTCATTTTATCCTCCTTTAATTTTAGTCTAATGGCTAATATTAGTAAATCAACATTTTAAAAATTTCTTAAAAAATTTTGAAAAATTTTAAAAAAAATTTCGAAAATTTTCAAAAATTTTTCGAATTGTTTTTTTTCAAATTTTTTTTTTCGAATTTTTTTTTTCGAAAATTGTTTTTTTCGGAAAAATTTTTTTACGAATTTCCGAATTTTTTTTCCGAAAAATTTTTTTTCGAAATTTTTTTCCGAAAATTTTTTTTTCGAAATTTTTTTTCCGAATTTTTTTTTAGAAATTTTTTTCCATCACACGTGAAAAAAAATTTGGAAATTTTCATGAAATTTTTTTTGTCACGTGTGAAAAAAAATTGTCACATGTGAAAAAAAAATTTCGTCGCATTTAAAATTTTTTTCGTCACATGTGAAAAAAAAATTCCGTCACATGTGAAAAAAAAATTTCATCACATGTGAAAAAAAATTTGGAAATTTTCACGATTTTTTTTTTGTCACGTGTGAAAAAAAAATCGTCACACGTGAAAAAAATTCCGTCAACATGTGAAAAAATTTCATCACATGTGAAAAAAAAATGAAATTTCCCGAAATTTTTTGTCACGTGTGAAAAAAAAATTCGTTACATGTGAAAAAAAATTTCGTCGCATGTAATTTTTTTTTTTTCATCACATGTGAAAAAAAGTTCCGTCACATGTGAAAAAAAAAATTCGTCACATGTGAAAAAAAAAATCGAAAATTTTTCAAAAAAAAATTTGAAAATTTTTTGAAAATTTTTCAAAAAAAGTTTCTGAAAATTTTTCAAAAAAATTTTCGAAAATTTTTCAAAAAAATTTTCGAAATTTTTTTGAAATTTTTTCGGAAATTTTTTGAAATTTTTCAAAAAGAATAGTTAGCTAATAATAGCCATAAGATCAAAGTTTAAGGAGGATAAAATGAGTGGCTAGGATTTGTTCTCGCGTTCTCACAAAAATTAGATTTCTCACATGAATGGCCCCCTCAATCATATAAGTCATACAATTTTGGAAGCATTAAACTGCTAATCAAGTTGGTTCCAGGGAACTCTCGATTTCCATAACTACACCATTTCACACAAACATCTTCACCCAAGGCAAAGGAAATAGAGAGCAACAGTTAAGTTATGGTTTGACCCAACTGCCAATTTCCACAACTACACCATTCACTGGAATTATTCGAACATAAATATGTTGTCTTATACCAAGTATCTTATTCGAACAAACTTAAACATTTTATTGTCTCCATTTGTATGTCCAGGCAACATATCACATCAAAATCGATTATACTAAAATTCACTAAGAACCCATAATTAACTCGGTAGTAATTAGCGACTTGGCTTTATAGTGTATAGCAAACTGTTAAGGTATGTGTGAGAAAAGTGAACCTTGTATCCGTAGAGCTAAGAAAACATAAAAAAAAGGTTGAAGGATACCTGGTGACAAAGATGGTGGTATGGTAGTTTTGGTGTGAATTGAGTGATAAAGACTAAAGAGGACATGCAAAGTCGAATATGCAACTATCCTTTCAATTGTCAACCACACTATCACTGCGTGCCACATCTAAGAACATGCAAAGTGTAAGTCACAATACCAACATAATATTCCTAATGACCCTAAATTGACAAAACCATAACTAAAATCACCTGAAAAAGGAAAGTATGATGAAGGCGATGGCGTGAGAGTTCTTGTGTACCATTAAGCTGACTCCAGTCTCATCCAATTCTGTAAATAATCATACAGAATCAGGGCCTTCATTGAGACTTTTTAGGAAATTAAAACAAATGAATAAACAAATACAAATGCATGTAGTATACTGTCACACCCCCAAAATCGGGTCCAGCGGAAGCATACATGTAGCTGGGGTGTAACTCAATTGGTATTACAACACAAGTTCAAAAAGGGTTTTCACTTGAATCATTTAGAATAAAATAGCTTAATTAAAAATGTTGAATTTACATTTTTAGTAGTAGTGCGGAAGTAGGCTCTTAAAATAGTTTAAAACGGTCCCCAAGTGAATATCAGAGTCTTCTATGACCATGCCATGCCCTGCCAAAACCTCCAGTAGCGTTCCATTGCTTAAAACCTGAAAATACATGCTAAAGAGTGTCAACACGAGGTTGGTGAGTTCATAAGTTTGTATAAAAACAATAGTGTTGTGAGTACAATAGAGAGTTTTGTGACCATTGTGTAACTCACAATGTCATAAAAATAAAGTTTACCATACAGTAAAATCAGGATTGTGGACCATGAGTAGAGTGTGTGATCATTACAACAGATATAATATCACATAGAAAAATAGTCTATTACGCTAGCGCTAAGTTCATGCAACCGAAGCTACGACAGTGTGCATGCTCAAGAAGCATGTTAAATATAAAGGCCCGGCAAGTGTTTATCCCGTTACACTTGTAATTCGACATGTTATACGCTCGCGTTTGCCTATCCGGTCAAACCGAACGGGGGAGTCACCACCA
Organism: Artemisia argyi; assembly: GCA_030686995.1. Classification (NCBI taxonomy): domain Eukaryota; kingdom Viridiplantae; phylum Streptophyta; class Magnoliopsida; order Asterales; family Asteraceae; genus Artemisia; species Artemisia argyi. The sequence continues at coordinate 102,918,103 of CM060686.1, read as the reverse complement.
ATAGATCTATTTATAACATTCGCGCTTCCCAGCAGGAATTGACGGTTCATGAGTTTGGGCATAGTGGGATTCAAGGGCTTAGGCTAATCCGCGTAATAGTGTAAATAAAGCATAAGTTTCAGTGTGGTCCATAAAAGTGTTTGCATAAAAGCAATAGTTCACAAAGTGTGTTGCATAAAAGCAAGAGTTCCTAAAGTGGGTTGCATAAAAGCAAGAGTTCATAAAGTGGGTTGCATAAAAGCAAGAGTTCATAAAGTGTGTTGCATAAAAGCAAGAGTTCATAAAGTGTGTTGCATAAAAGCAAGAGTTCATAAAGTGTGTTGCATGTTTATAAAACGCTTGTGTATGCGAGAAAATAGTCAAGTATGCAACCGATATACACATAGGTGCATTTGAATAATCAATCAAGCCTTCCAAGAAACAGTAGTGTTTAAGTAAACAATTGCGCATTCAAGCATTGAGTTTAGTAAAAAAACGAGCATGTATTCTCCCCCAAAACAGTCATAAAAACAAGTAAAAGTAGGGGGTATGAACTCACCTGGTGCGATAGCTATGATGACAAAAGTGGATACACTGAAATGAGGCACGATCTCTAATCGCAACCTAATATGAATGATAGTTTCTAATGTAAGAAACGAAATGATGCTACACATGCAAGTACGTATGTTATCGATACCACTCGTTAGTTTTGAAAATAGTGTTTATCGTCAAAAATACATTTTTGACGTCTCGTTAAGTTAATATCCACTTTTCGTTTAAATATGTTGAAACGGTACTCCACGATCCTTGTTTGGTGTTCAATCGGCAAATATAAGGTTTTCGTCGCACAAATAACATTTTCATAACTTGAAAATATGCCCAAAATGGCCTCGCAAAACAAGTCGCGAAATGTTGTACGTTAAGGGTTGGTGATGAAACTCGGCGTTTTTGAAAACCTTATAACAATATCTTGAAGTCGTGTCATTTAAGTTTTGGCTATACGGGTCTTGATCAATGAGAGAATCGACTCTTATTGTTGCTATTTGAAAATATTATGTTCAACACTTAGCAAATTTCATTATAGCAAAAGCTGTCAAAATATATATAGTTTATCGGGTATATAGATGAGGTCGTAGTTTATTCGTTACAAGTCCAATGATCAAACGGCCAATTGATTTGAAAAGCTAGCTGAGAGATCTTGATTTCATAAAACTACGGCTCGGACTCAAACTGATCCGATCATAAAGAAAAACAGCCGTGAAAGTGGTGTCTCGCAAAGACAGTTTACGTCAAAACTCTATTAGTGTACAAAGCTGATAGAAATATATATATATATTGTCGGATTTCAAACACTTGTATCTTTTTCGTTATAAGCCCGTTTTCTATGTTCTTTATATCCCCGCGAAGGTATTCAAGTATACTTTAGGTTTTTCAAGGTCTCGGCTAGTCAAGATATCATTTAATCTCAGTTTTCCTAGCTAGAAAAATCGGGACAGATTCAATATTTCAGAAAATATAGTTTTCGTCGTAAATCTTGAAAATAGCATATCTTTTTCGTCGTAACTCGGATTTTATCCCCGTTTTCGGCCATAGTTTCGTCTCGGAATGTATTTTCTAAATATTTGGTCCAAAGTTACACCCTAGACCCTGAGTTTCCCACGTTTTACAGAAATGGACAGCAGCTTTGAAAGTTTGTCAAAATCAACTTTTCTAGTTCAAAGGTTGTTCAAAGCTTAACTAAATTATCTCAAATCAACTCCACAAGTACCCAATCCTACCATACACCTTCTTAGAGTGTCATGGGTTCCTAGTCTTCACCAAAAATGGTGGATCTCATGAGATTGTTAATAAAAATTATAGATCTATGTTTATAAAAACAAAATGAGTAATAAGTGGTATGGATCTTACATACTTGCATGTTTTATCAATATATCTTGAAAATACATAAAAATATAAAGTAAATGAAAGTATGAAAAGATCAAAAATGTTTTTGAAGCTTACTTGAAGATTTGAGGTGATTTGATGAGAAATTGATTAATAATCTTGGGTTTTTACCACAAAACCCCAACTAGATCTTGATTAGGACTTGATTCAACACTTGATCTTGAAAATTTTATGGATTCTTCTTATGTTTGTTTCTTGGTCGATCCATACACACAAGGATGGGGAGAAGAGAGTGTTTTTGGTGCTAGATTTTGGTAAGAATGAAAGAAAAATAAAGTAGAAAAAATATCATAAGTATATATATATATATAATTTGGTCAAAGTCTTGGTCAAAAAGTGGTCCAAGGGGGGGACATGGGGAGGCAAACATGGAGGGAAAAGGGGGGCTTGTTGGTGGCTCATTAAATGAGCTTGTCCCCTATTTTAAGTATTAGTTAGATCTTTTGTGTTTTAGGTGTTATCGGGTACCGAGTTAACTAAAAATAAATGTTACCGAGGTAAAATAAAATACGACGAAGTTGTAAAAGTTGTAAAATATTATTCCTGAATGATAATCGGGTGTTGAAATAATTATCGTTTTGAAATAACTCAAACCGACGGAGTAATAAGCTCCGACCGTAAAATGTAGCCATTGGTTTCAAAACACCGGGTAAATTAATAATATAATTTTTATATTATTATTATGAGTATGTAAATATGTTAGGATCATAGTCGGGAGTATTGGGTATACGTTAGTAGTAAAACTGAGTGTATCGTTAATTACCAATTAAACATACGTAAATGGAAATAATGCATATCCGTGTAGGTTCTCAAGTGATGATGATGTGTAGACTATTCCAGTCTATATCAAGTGTCATTAATGAATGATGCATGAATTCGCAGCTAAACCTAACTGGTTACGCGAATTTAAAGACTCGTAAACTCAGTTTACGAAAAGACGAACGATGATCATGAATAGTGATTTCCTTTCGGGAATGAATAGTGTCACATGAATAGTAAATTTTCTAAACGCTTCTCGGAATCACAAACTGACTCCGAAAATGATGAATAGTGACCGGTGAATAGTAATTGATGAATAGTAACCGATGAATAGTGAATAGGAGAAATGTCCCGAAAATGCGGGTTGTTACAGTCTCACCCCCTTAAAAGGAACTTCGTCCCGAAGTTCAGTTTGTGTTGGTCTCTGAAGTTGTATTGTTGAAAAGATGATGATTTTTATCGTGTAAGCTATTGAGCTCTAACAAGGTTCAAGTCTGACGGCCACCAGGCCTACTCTGTCAGAAATGTTGAATGGTCCAGTGTATATCGGGTTCATGAATGCTTACTGGACTAGAGAGTTGGGCTTTTCCCAATTTCAATCCGTCAATGGATGTTGGCACTTCGGCCATAGAGTGCTTCAAATGGTGTAGTCTCTATCCTCGTGTGGTAACTAAGGTTGCAACTGAATTTGATTTATGGCAAATGGTTAGTCCAACCATTTCTAATGTCAATCACACCCGATTTGGGCATATCTCCCTATGTTTGAATCATTCTCAAATTCTGACCATTGGTCTACAGATGATAGGTGGTGTGGTTCCAAAGAGATCTTAATGAAATCATTAGGAGTTGAGGTGAATCAAATTCCTTTATTAGAAATAATTGAAATGGATATCTTGAATCTTGTTTTGGAAAGAATTACAAGGTTAAGTCCGTCAAAGGGTGTTGTTGGAAATAATAGATTAGGATAAGGTTGTGATCCTCCTCAGGATGTCATGAATTGAGTCTTTCTCCACCTACGATGCTTAGTCTCCATTACTAAGATTTTCCCCAAGGTCTATGTCGTCCAAATCACAAACTCCTAAAGGTATACGAGATGTAATATAGTGATTGATTTTCAAAGTTTGCTTTGAGATTGTGTGTTTTGTTCATAACCTTCCCTGAATAAATAAATTTACAACTTTAAGCAAACGGCTTTTTAAGTAACATTTTTCTTGATGTTTCAAAATTTAATAGTTATGCAAGATAGGACAATTTTCAACATAAGGTAGATAATATGGTTGACCAAAGATTGATGTTTAAAATTCTCTAATCATTCAATAGTGTTGTGAAAGATTAACCAAAAGGAATTTGCTTGTCAAAATAAGTGCCTCAGAAAAGTGTTTTGTATAACGGTAGTTTGGAGAAAAATCCATTTAAAGTGAACGTATCAAGAGGATAAAAATAGCCAGGTATGTATGTCTGCACAAATGCATAGGTGTCTAACATGTTTGAATAAAGTCTATTGGTGAGGACATGTTCAACTGAAGGTTCTATAGTCTTGGTTAGGAGGTTGGATGTATCTCTATAGTGTTGCTTAGTGAGCATTCGTATCGAAACAAATCTTGCAATTCAGTCAAGCCAATACTTTCCAGATGGGGGAATTGTGGCAATCAGGCCAGTGATAGTGGTTCGATTGGTTTTGTGGTATCCTGAGATTTCTGTTGAGTTTTGAATGGTTTCAATGTACCGAGGGATCCTCCTTATAGATGGTATGGAAAGTTTTTCCTAGGGAGGTCATTGATAATATCCACTTATCAATATAGGGAGTAGTGAGGGATGAGTGACATCGGAGTGTATAGAGTGTTAGCTAATCCCTTATATATGGGGATGAGGAAAGGAAATGATAATGAGGGTGAGAAGGGGAAAGATTGTGACAACTGCGACAAAATGAGATTGTGATAAAAGAAAATACTGTGATATAAATGTATCGTGCATAGACGTAAATGTCTATGAGATGAAATGACTAGTTTGCGTGCTTCCAATCGGTGGTTAACGAGATGGTGAAAAGTATGAATGTTCTGCCAACGAGTGTTTACACACACGTAAATGAAACATTTAGGAATTGAGTAGAGAATTCAATCCAGACAGAATTTTATTATAACCATTCTCAGTATTGCAAAATTCATTTCTGAGTCAGACATAGGTGGTCAGCCTATATCTCACTATCCCAGGTTGAATATAGATGACCAGTCTATATTCCACCAAGGTTCCATGAATTTTGAAATACTCAGCTCAGTTATACTAAGACTGTGTCCTTCCCAAATACCAAGACGTTCTGAAAGACAAAAGCAAGTGACCAAACTCGAGGTCAAATTATGAAGCTATGCAAGGAAAAGCATAACGTGGTGACATATACGATACATGAGCATGCTTAAATGAAAGACAATTATAGTAATCAACTATAATAAATGAATATAATATATCAGATAATGAGACACAAATCTCATCACCTAAGTCAGCAACTAACCACAAATGAGGCTTCAGCTTGGCAGGCAGGCACGTGACGGTCATAGGGTTAAGTTTTCGTAAAAGTAGCTATAGTCTAGGTTTTAAAAACACTTAGTTCTCTATAGCCAAAGCTCTGATACCAATCTGTCACACCCCCAAAATCGGGTCCAGCGGAAGCATACATGTAGCTGGGGTGTAACTCAATTGGTATTACAACACAAGTTCAAAAAGGGTTTTCACTTGAATCATTTAGAATAAAATAGCTTAATTAAAAATGTTGAATTTACATTTTTAGTAGTAGTGCGGAAGTAGGCTCTTAAAATAGTTTAAAACGGTCCCCAAGTGAATATCAGAGTCTTCTATGACCATGCCATGCCCTGCCAAAACCTCCAGTAGCGTTCCATTGCTTAAAACCTGAAAATACATGCTAAAGAGTGTCAACACGAGGTTGGTGAGTTCATAAGTTTGTATAAAAACAATAGTGTTGTGAGTACAATAGAGAGTTTTGTGACCATTGTGTAACTCACAATGTCATAAAAATAAAGTTTACCATACAGTAAAATCAGGATTGTGGACCATGAGTAGAGTGTGTGATCATTACAACAGATATAATATCACATAGAAAAATAGTCTATTACGCTAGCGCTAAGTTCATGCAACCGAAGCTACGACAGTGTGCATGCTCAAGAAGCATGTTAAATATAAAGGCCCGGCAAGTGTTTATCCCGTTACACTTGTAATTCGACATGTTATACGCTCGCGTTTGCCTATCCGGTCAAACCGAACGGGGGAGTCACCACCAATAGATCTATTTATAACATTCGCGCTTCCCAGCAGGAATTGACGGTTCATGAGTTTGGGCATAGTGGGATTCAAGGGCTTAGGCTAATCCGCGTAATAGTGTAAATAAAGCATAAGTTTCAGTGTGGTCCATAAAAGTGTTTGCATAAAAGCAATAGTTCACAAAGTGTGTTGCATAAAAGCAAGAGTTCCTAAAGTGGGTTGCATAAAAGCAAGAGTTCATAAAGTGGGTTGCATAAAAGCAAGAGTTCATAAAGTGTGTTGCATAAAAGCAAGAGTTCATAAAGTGTGTTGCATAAAAGCAAGAGTTCATAAAGTGTGTTGCATGTTTATAAAACGCTTGTGTATGCGAGAAAATAGTCAAGTATGCAACCGATATACACATAGGTGCATTTGAATAATCAATCAAGCCTTCCAAGAAACAGTAGTGTTTAAGTAAACAATTGCGCATTCAAGCATTGAGTTTAGTAAAAAAACGAGCATGTATTCTCCCCCAAAACAGTCATAAAAACAAGTAAAAGTAGGGGGTATGAACTCACCTGGTGCGATAGCTATGATGACAAAAGTGGATACACTGAAATGAGGCACGATCTCTAATCGCAACCTAATATGAATGATAGTTTCTAATGTAAGAAACGAAATGATGCTACACATGCAAGTACGTATGTTATCGATACCACTCGTTAGTTTTGAAAATAGTGTTTATCGTCAAAAATACATTTTTGACGTCTCGTTAAGTTAATATCCACTTTTCGTTTAAATATGTTGAAACGGTACTCCACGATCCTTGTTTGGTGTTCAATCGGCAAATATAAGGTTTTCGTCGCACAAATAACATTTTCATAACTTGAAAATATGCCCAAAATGGCCTCGCAAAACAAGTCGCGAAATGTTGTACGTTAAGGGTTGGTGATGAAACTCGGCGTTTTTGAAAACCTTATAACAATATCTTGAAGTCGTGTCATTTAAGTTTTGGCTATACGGGTCTTGATCAATGAGAGAATCGACTCTTATTGTTGCTATTTGAAAATATTATGTTCAACACTTAGCAAATTTCATTATAGCAAAAGCTGTCAAAATATATATAGTTTATCGGGTATATAGATGAGGTCGTAGTTTATTCGTTACAAGTCCAATGATCAAACGGCCAATTGATTTGAAAAGCTAGCTGAGAGATCTTGATTTCATAAAACTACGGCTCGGACTCAAACTGATCCGATCATAAAGAAAAACAGCCGTGAAAGTGGTGTCTCGCAAAGACAGTTTACGTCAAAACTCTATTAGTGTACAAAGCTGATAGAAATATATATATATATTGTCGGATTTCAAACACTTGTATCTTTTTCGTTATAAGCCCGTTTTCTATGTTCTTTATATCCCCGCGAAGGTATTCAAGTATACTTTAGGTTTTTCAAGGTCTCGGCTAGTCAAGATATCATTTAATCTCAGTTTTCCTAGCTAGAAAAATCGGGACAGATTCAATATTTCAGAAAATATAGTTTTCGTCGTAAATCTTGAAAATAGCATATCTTTTTCGTCGTAACTCGGATTTTATCCCCGTTTTCGGCCATAGTTTCGTCTCGGAATGTATTTTCTAAATATTTGGTCCAAAGTTACACCCTAGACCCTGAGTTTCCCACGTTTTACAGAAATGGACAGCAGCTTTGAAAGTTTGTCAAAATCAACTTTTCTAGTTCAAAGGTTGTTCAAAGCTTAACTAAATTATCTCAAATCAACTCCACAAGTACCCAATCCTACCATACACCTTCTTAGAGTGTCATGGGTTCCTAGTCTTCACCAAAAATGGTGGATCTCATGAGATTGTTAATAAAAATTATAGATCTATGTTTATAAAAACAAAATGAGTAATAAGTGGTATGGATCTTACATACTTGCATGTTTTATCAATATATCTTGAAAATACATAAAAATATAAAGTAAATGAAAGTATGAAAAGATCAAAAATGTTTTTGAAGCTTACTTGAAGATTTGAGGTGATTTGATGAGAAATTGATTAATAATCTTGGGTTTTTACCACAAAACCCCAACTAGATCTTGATTAGGACTTGATTCAACACTTGATCTTGAAAATTTTATGGATTCTTCTTATGTTTGTTTCTTGGTCGATCCATACACACAAGGATGGGGAGAAGAGAGTGTTTTTGGTGCTAGATTTTGGTAAGAATGAAAGAAAAATAAAGTAGAAAAAATATCATAAGTATATATATATATATAATTTGGTCAAAGTCTTGGTCAAAAAGTGGTCCAAGGGGGGGACATGGGGAGGCAAACATGGAGGGAAAAGGGGGGCTTGTTGGTGGCTCATTAAATGAGCTTGTCCCCTATTTTAAGTATTAGTTAGATCTTTTGTGTTTTAGGTGTTATCGGGTACCGAGTTAACTAAAAATAAATGTTACCGAGGTAAAATAAAATACGACGAAGTTGTAAAAGTTGTAAAATATTATTCCTGAATGATAATCGGGTGTTGAAATAATTATCGTTTTGAAATAACTCAAACCGACGGAGTAATAAGCTCCGACCGTAAAATGTAGCCATTGGTTTCAAAACACCGGGTAAATTAATAATATAATTTTTATATTATTATTATGAGTATGTAAATATGTTAGGATCATAGTCGGGAGTATTGGGTATACGTTAGTAGTAAAACTGAGTGTATCGTTAATTACCAATTAAACATACGTAAATGGAAATAATGCATATCCGTGTAGGTTCTCAAGTGATGATGATGTGTAGACTATTCCAGTCTATATCAAGTGTCATTAATGAATGATGCATGAATTCGCAGCTAAACCTAACTGGTTACGCGAATTTAAAGACTCGTAAACTCAGTTTACGAAAAGACGAACGATGATCATGAATAGTGATTTCCTTTCGGGAATGAATAGTGTCACATGAATAGTAAATTTTCTAAACGCTTCTCGGAATCACAAACTGACTCCGAAAATGATGAATAGTGACCGGTGAATAGTAATTGATGAATAGTAACCGATGAATAGTGAATAGGAGAAATGTCCCGAAAATGCGGGTTGTTACATATACTTTGGCGATTGAGGTCAATAACTTTTCCAAGAATGTTGCTTGAATTCATCCTGAACCTGATAAATATAGAAAAAGATAACAACTTATTACTGTTAGATTTTGTATTTCCTGCTCTTTCATTAATTGCACACTAAGGAGTAATATAACTTATGAGTTCGTCTTATGTGGTTAAATTGTGTTAGTGACTTCTAATATGCTCTTCAAGTTTATGAAATATAACTTCTGAGTTTATCTTACGTGGTTAAACTGTGTTAGTGACTCCTAATATGCTTATTTTTCAGATTTTCTATTTAAGGAATTAACATGTTTTAAAGTTTCATTTAATAGATTTGTTAATATAAAATCTAAAAGATAACAAAGAGTTAAGTTGTTGAACCCCACTTAACCCAAACATTTTGAATGATTTTCAGAACTGACCCATTTCGACCCGTCCACCAACCCACACACGTTTACCCTCTTTAATATACTTACCTTGCATATTACTCATTTCTCTAACGATCCATTCGTCATTAGACATACACGTTCTGTTGTAATATGCTTACAGTTCCTTTTCTTTTTAGGCTTTACCACCAAACATACACTGAATTACAAACAGAAAAATGACATCTCTACTAAACTTAAAATAAAAAGGTTGATTATTTAGCAAAAATTTAATAGTGTAATAAAGTAAAACTAATCAAATCGTGCTTATCTGCAACCTGAACGTATCAAGACCCACCCATTTAGCCACCTCGGCATTTGAAATACACCTCTTTGGCATCTAACATCCAATCGCCTATCCGCTTATAAACCGAGTAATCCATTCAATGACTCGATCATAACATAAATTGGTAAGAAATATAATCAAAATCTGTTATGCGAGTATGTACTAATAGCATAGCTTTTAAGATTAATACATTGACACCGGGTAATTCTTTAAAGAAATAGAGAAATGAGATGATAATAAAAGTAATAACGTAAATTTGTTCCATTTAAAATATGAAACAAAGAATGTGACAACGCGTCATTATAAGATAAGAAATTTCTTATGTTACAATTACACTAACAAACGTCCAAGCTTAGGGTCTCCAAAATTTATTGTGTTGAGTAGGCAAAAGATGTGTGTGAGCGCCCATCGATTTACAAACATAGCATTGGCGAATCTAAAATAGATTGAATCGAACATAAAATGATGTGCGTGAGCGCCTCTCGATTCAAAACCCAATCCTTGCGATGATGATAGACCTTCAAGTACTTCTATACATGTAGATTTTTTCCTATGTATATGATACATTTTTAATCTTTTATTTGTTTAATTGGTATGTAGTTGTGAGATGACCATATGACACAAATTGTAAGTTATGTGATGCATTTAATTAGTATCTTATGGAGCATATGAATAGTATAATCAAGCTCATGTTTGTCAAATTTGGTGAATGTGAATGAAATAGTGACGAAACAACTAATAAAATATTAATGAACCAAGAAATGTAAACTTGTTAATATATTATAATGAGAATATGAGAAAGAAAAAGTGGTGTGTGTATTTTGCATATCTTTTGAAGTTTGATCATGCTTTTCAAGGATGCTAATTCATGCTTTCCTACTTGTTGGAAAATCTTGCATTCGATAACTGAACTAAAGTAGTTGGGTATAAGACTCGAAGATTTAAAGAAATAAGGAAATGAGATGATAAGAAAGCTGATAAAGTAAACATCTTCCATTTAATATATGAAAGAAATAATGAGACAATGCGTCAATTAAACGATAAGCAATTGAGTTTGTTACAATTATACTAACAATTGTCCAAGCATTGACGAATCTAAAATTGATTGTCTCGAAAATCAAATAACATAAAATAAATTTATAGTGGATTCTCTAACATAATATCAAATAAATTTAACCCCACACTTCTCTAGCGACTTTGTTGTTGTGACGAATATTTTAATTTAGACATAGAACTCATTTTTTAAAGGTTTATGATGCGCCAATTTGGATTTGATTCTGTCCACTTCAAACTTCTTATATATTTTTTAGAAGTCCATAAACTTTAGAACATGTCACATAACATAAGCTACAATACGTATACAACAACTTTCCTAAGTAGATTTTGCAAGGAATCATTCATAAACACTACTCAAGTACTCAACTTAATTTGCAAAAAGTTATAGTAGTACATATCATCTCAACTGGAGTAAAGTTTTTTTGTGCATGTCCTTCTAAAAGTTCTCTACTGCACATGTTCACTGTTTTATGGTGCATGTCCTTCTAAAAGTTCTCTACTGCACATGTTCACTGCTTCTAAAGTTCTGTATTTTAAATTTTTGGTAACTTTGCCCCATCGTCTATTAGTATGTGCATGATCAAACCGTAATCTTTGCGCTTTGTATTTTTCTACCTTCATGGTGCATGTCGTGCTGAAAAGTTTTAGTCAAGCATATTACTTCTACTTTATTTAAAGTCCAAACATTTCTCAAACCAAATAGGGCAGATTGGGAAAAATAACTCACGTGGTCTAGTCAAATTTTACTCTTCGGGCCAACTAATTAGTTTTCACACTCCAAAAAAGGATTTAGCATACATAACCTTTTAAATAAGACAAAATTATAAGAATGTCATAACCTAAATTAAGAAATAGCAAACAGTCAATTGCATTTTTTCAAGTAGTGGAGTCAAAAGGACCAAATCAATATGAACTTGAAAATGCCTTATAAGGTCAGGTGTAACCGGGTCTTGAGATGTTATCGGGTTGTGAGAACCTGACCCGATGAACCTGAATGTTTGAAATTAGGTTCTTATTTTTTTCTTATCGAGCTATCATATCGGGTCAACCCAATTATGCTTGCTTCCATTATGTCAATCGCTTCTTAAGAAACAAAGTGGCCACAACTATCTTGAGAAAAGATTAAACGTACTAATTACCCTTTCTATCTCATAAGCACTTCTGTAAGTGAACTCACTTGAATCAAGAGGATGGTGTGACTACTGTAGATGGCATTCAACTGCACATCCCAGTCCAATTGCCTTTTAAGAGCCAAAGAGACCTGAATTTGCGAGAAGTTCTGGGAGCCTGCCCAACAACACTTGCATACATATTCCTTCTCATTTCTTGGGCTTTCATTTTTGGATTTGTCAGTATTTCATCCCATATATATGTTGACTTCTTGTTTTCCAGATTCATCAGTTGGAAAAAAAATACTCAAGTATTTAACGCAAATAAATTCGGTCCAATAATTGTACCCTATCTAATCTTCAATAGAAAAGTTAAAAAACTATTGATGAAAAGACTATAATGTATCAGGAAGTGAGTGCAGGCACTACAACAAATATGTAGTTACTTGCAGACACATCAGGATAATGAACTTATGTCTTCTACAAAAGGAGTTGCCTAAAAATAGTTTAGTACTTATAAGTTTGTGAAAATAGCATAAACTACACACTTATATCATTCCTCACAGTTGTTAATAAAGTTACACACCATTAAATTTATGAGGTGTGTAGGATAATTAGTACCACACAAATCTAAACGACATGCTGCTCTAATTAACTGGGAGGAAAAAAATGACTATAAGGATATATTACATACTGTAGTTGAACTCAGAGGCCACTTTGATTAGTCTCTTTTCATATCAGCACCGTAAAGTTACCCGTTCCAACCCAGTCCTTTTACGGCTGTCGCTTCCTGAGAACAGAAGCATATATAGTGTCACAAAATGTTGAAAATATAGAGAGTGAGACAAGCTACACATACAGTCAAAGTTTTGCCCTGCCACAATGCTTCCACGTCTATAAAAATGCAAATCATGTTTACCATAAGCTATAAACTTTTGAAGATACTGATATGGTCATATTGCATTTTTTTTTAAATAAAACCTTAAGCAATTTGGTGTATGCTGTAGATTGCAGTGAACTCTTTATTTGGGTCGTACTGCAATAATGCGAATTTTAACTAATATACATGATAGAAATGAGAATTTTAAACATACATGTACAACATGGTATTTGTAGCTGAGTTGAGCAGTAGCCACCATGGTTGAAGATACATTTCCATGATTTCCATTCTAAGTGAAATTCTATACGTCCACCGAGCATTTTTTACGATGTACCAACAGGAAAATTATATTAAATTCTAGCAAGCATCTTCCTGGTTAAATAACAACCCCTTTATTAGATTCCACTGAGTATCTCTTTACATTAATCCCAAACACTCATTAGTTAAGCTATTGAAAGGAGTTCCAAACACCCCTTAAATCAGCTATAAGACGGTTCCAAACACCCATGAACTCGGCTATTAGAAACAGTCCCAAACACCCTGTGTACATATAAAAGTATTTGAGATATGCTCAAATTGAAATATGTCCAAACTGATGTATGTCCCAATTTGTCTACATATAGAAGTATTTGAGATATGTTCCCAATTGAAATATGTACCTTAATGAGTTAAAAAAAAAAAAAAAAAAAAAAAAAAAAAAAAAAAAGAAAAAAGAAAAAAAGAAAAAAAAGAGCATATAATGTAATTCAGATTTGATGCAATAGGAGTGTTTGGCACTAACCTTTGTACCTTTTTTTAGCCTTCTCTTTAGCCCACTCCATTTTACCTTGAATCCCCGCTTTAGTAATTTCAGATTAGCCTCCCTCTTGCTGCAACCAATTCAACTCAAATTAGATAAGGCTGGTAGTTAATGTTTTATCTAAAAATAAGCTTATAAATTCACAAATCAAATAGCTTGAAATGACAATAAGTAATTCAATAAAGTAGACTATCATCGGACTTGTGGATATGAGACCTGCTGATAAAAACAACTTCCCATAAAAATTACTTATGCTCAATTCTTAAAGTCCGAAAAGGAAAAAGGGGACTAAGATATACATATATTGATTAAGGATGCATACAAAAATACATAAAGTGGAACATTATAGTATAGTAATTGTGTGAATACATGATCTATATTTTGTTCCCATTTCTCATGGCAAAATCCAGTAGATTTCTTTCATGCTTTACAAAGGAAAAGCTTATGGGTTTTGCATTGGATCTCTAAAAGTCACAAAGCAAGCTTTTTCTCTATATATTTAGTTCATAATGCTCAGGGTACATTCTTTTCTCAGAATATAGTAACATACCTCCAATGACTGCTCTCAAAAGTCTGAAAGAACATGCGGGTCCGATCCGTATCAATACATTTCGATCCAAGAAGCCCAAATGTTTAAGGCTGTGGTATAAGCATCCATGATTGGCATCCAAGTTTTAGTCTTCCACCGACCTTAAAATAACAACCACTGTCGAAAAACCAATTCAAATACTTGGTGCATAAAAACATCTACACAAAAGGGGTAAAATGGGTCGGTTTACGGGCAATAACAAATTCCGCTCAAAATGGCTAATTATTGGGGTATAATGTTGCGGCAAGGGCTGTTTGGTACTGAGGTTAGTGCTGCAGCAAGGGCTTTAAGTAGCTTATAATTGCTTATTTATAGGCAGAAGGTGAACAAATAAGTAACTTGAACGCCAGCTTTAAAAGTTCAAAAAACAGTAACCTGATCAAGCACTATTGGAACAACCTTAGCACGTCCTCCACAAAAACCACACATCAGTAGTAGTTTTTGCATTTAAGTGACTAAGGTTGAGGTTTTGTTTTGGTATTATCATGTGATGGTTAACTCCCATTTCCATCTACCAAGTTCCAACTCTGATTCAACCTTTCTCTACAACTTCAAAGAAGAATTGCATCTTCTCCTCACTTAAATAGCAAGAATCCACCTGCAGGTGACAGAAATAAGCTGATAATAAGAATACTGTATATTATTACATACACATGACTTTTTACACCCTTAAGTAGTTAGAATGCAGATTATAAATTTGAATTCCATACAGAATGACACAAATCTTATATTTCATGACAAAACTTTTGATTGAATTGATACAGAATGATAAACTTGAATGTGACTTGGGCATTGAACACTATATAATAGCAACATCAAATCAAATGTGATATAACAAAATAGAGTTGGATACCGTTAAGCTTCTAAAGGCCATGCCAGCATCTAAGTGCTTCATAAAATGAACCAAACAAAAATACTTAATTTTTAGAATGGTATAATGAAAACTGAAGTACCTATTGAAAAAGCTGGTGACGTTCAACTTCATGTATTGTTCCTATTGAAAAAGTTGCTTCACTTGCATTTCCTAACCAATGAAACAAACAACAATCAATTACATACAGATTTACTTGGGCACAAATATGAGAACTAAATTGCCATATGGTATTTATGAAGCTATCGTATGAAAGGAGCATAAATACTTGCAAGAACACTTACGTTTTCAAAACCACATCACTTCCTTCAGCATAATCTTCACTTCCTTCAGCAGAATCCAACAACGCAAACAGCCTGCTTCTACACCAATCGCCAAATGTAATGGACCAAAGACATAAAGCACTCGTCCATCATAAACTCGTTCTGCATAAGCAATAACTGTAAGTCTGTAACCTATAAGAAGCACTTATGTGACCTCATAAAGGCAAAGTAAAATATATTTTTAAATATTTTTGGACATAGTTGAATACATTCAAAGGAGCAAAGAATTTACCTTTCCTGTATCAAAGAGGCTTTTGTATTTCCAGGTCACTTCTTTCGTACGCAGCTCAAAGCAAATAGCATTCTTGAATCAATACAAAGCCCAAAAGGGATTCTAGGAAAATAATTAAACTAATCAAATCAAAATCATAGAGATGAAAATATTAATTGATAAATGCAATTAGATTACTCAAAACGTAAGAAAAGGGGATGAAAGCATTATGAATTACATCTTTTTGGACTACTAATGATTTTATTAAAAATATTGAAATTCAACTAAGCAATAAATTGGGAAAATAATCAAATTTAACAGCTTAAATTTGACTGGGTTTTATTTTTTATTTTTTATTTTTTTCAATTTCAAGAAAATAAGGGGTTGACTACAGTGTATGCACTGCACATTAAGAATGACATAGCATATTAAGATTATTTATTTATAATCAAGATACCTGATGAACATGAACAAAGAGAATATATTGCTTAATCAACCCATGATTGGTTCTTATCTAAAAAAATAAAGAAAAACATGTTCAATCTTAATTAAAATATCAAGTACTATGAAGGAGGAGATGGAGAATAACCGGAGAACTAATCAATTTGGTTGAAATAGCATAACAATCAATCTAAAGTTTACTGCATATTTAAAATTTTCCAGCTTTATATGTTTACAATGTATAGATCATTTATCAAACTGAAAAACCTAAATAACATAGTACACAAATTAAAATTACCACCCACAAATTTAATCCGCATAATACATAAATTATTTAAACTAATTCATGCAATTATTTTTCCCCCGATTTTTTTCTAGGGTTTTGCTAAAATACTATTGAATTAAAGTTGATCAAAACAAAATATATTATAAACTAAATCGAATTAAATTTAAATTGATTATTAAAACAAAATATATTACACCCTTAAGTAGTTTGCAACTAACAATTCCAATTCTATAAAAATTATAAATTATAATTAAAAAGCCTAAATAAGAAATGCTTACCAATTTTGTTTAACCAAAACAATACCATTTGAAGCAAATATGATGTTTCATTCTGTTTGAAATTCCAATCTCCCTACGAATCTTTGGTCGAATTGATCTGAAACAAACAGCACCAATTGAAACCCATAAATCTTCCAAAATAAAAAACTGAAATGGCAAACCTATAACTAATGATTTGGGCAGCTTTGTCCTCTAACAATAGCTACCCATAACTAATGATTTTGGAAGCTTTGTCCTCTAACAATAGCTACCCATAACAAACGATTTGTAAAAAAAAATGTATTATAAGAAAAAATAACAAAATGAAGGAGAAGATTGAGAACCTATTAGAAAGGGGAAAAAAACCTCATTGAGTTGGATTTGACTGACTTAGAGTGATGATAATCCTTGAATCAAACATATATAGACCGATTGGTAGGTTATTAAATGATGAATTGAAACTGATAATCAATTGATTTATATTGGGATGATTTATATTGATATTGAATGATGAATTGAAACTGATAAACAATTGAAACTGGTAGGTTATTAATGAGAATTGTAACTTATTTTGGGATGATTTATATTGATATTAAATGATGAATTGAAACTGATAATCAATTGATTTGGAGCATGTTTTGTATCGATTGAAAGGGAGCGTTTTTATGAGTATCCTAAAATACTGGAGTCAAAGGAGCTAATGAGAAGTTTGACTTTGTCATTTTGAGTTTAAAAGTATAATGCATTGGGATGGTTGTACATTGGCTCTAAATATGGAATTTTAGAGGTGTAATTAATTTTATTTTTTAATGCTCCTGCTTTGGGGCGCTTGTACAAAACCTTATTTTATTAGTTAAAATAGATATTATGTTTAAGAAATTTATTTCATCATTTAAAATCTTTTATAAAGCAATTTGTATAACATGTGTCTGTTTAGCCCGTGCCCGTTTAGCCCGTGCCCATTATAGCCCGTGTCCATGCCCGCCCGGCCCGCCCGTTTTGCCACCTCTACATATAGATATATTTTAGAGGTCTTATATCATATTCATTAGTTTCATTATTGTTCTATCATTGAATTAAGATGATTGGTTAGCTAATAATATAATGGAAATAGAACTCAACTCTTGAAAATAGTAGGGTAACGTAAAGAATCATAAACAAACAATTAAAGACAAGGAATGATGAGGTTATACTAATTATACCTATGAGAAAAGTTCAATGCAGAACCATTTTTTTCTAAAGATCAAACCACTTGATCTCAACCACCCATCCAACTTCAATCCAATGGCTAAGATTAATTGCCATTTTAATTTAATTATTTAACGAGGGGCATTTCGGTAATTCTATTATCTCAGTAACTCAATCCAGGGGTCAGTTACACGCACACATTTCTCATTCACTTAATTCACCGGTTACACACACTACTTTCACACACTAACCACCACCAACCCACCGTATCAAACCCTAACCGATATTCTTGCCAAATTGATCAAAATAAACGCTTTTATTGGACCGTCAATCAGACAGTTAAACGGAATATGATTCAATCACAGCTCGATTCAAGCAATTTTACACTCCTTCTGGTAAGGTTTAATCATTACTATGTTCGTTTTCTGTTAGTTGATTCATCATCAGTTTTTTGTAGCTAGGCATAGTGAATTTTGATGATGTGAATCGAAGAAAAGTTAAAGCTAGGTTAGGCTAAAAGAAAAGTTAATTCATCATCTAAACTTTTGTTGAGTTTATGTGACTGATTTAGCTGAATTAGGCTATTGGTGGATTAGTTAATTATCTGTTTCCTTTTAGGAACAACTTATCGAGAGAAGCCGATTTATCGAAAGGTATTAATTTCGGAGTCCTTTTGAGTTAAGAAGTCTGAATATTTGTTCGATAAGTTGGTTTTCTATTTGGATAATTGCCCTGGTAATGCAGCTGCTTATATTCTCATCGCAACTTATTTATTTTTAGATAGTGTTTTTTGTATTGCTTATTTGTCAGAAATTTTGAAAATAGTTGTATCCCATATCCCCATGATTATGCTTGGGTTTCACAACATGATAATCGTTTGTTTCCATTTTGGGCCATTAGCAGCATTAACTACAAATGCATTTTGACGTGTACTGCAGGTTGTTTTAAGCGGCAAACGTCAAGTTTTATTGAAACTATATCAAAACAATGTTGTAGTTGAAATTGTCAGAACGCATAAGGCACTTAGTAAAGGTACACTCAGTTGCTTAACAAACTTTTTTTGATTCTTCACCATGAACGGCAGATAAGATTTTTTTTTTTGGTACTTGAAATTAAGAACATTGCATTGTTGTGTGATGTATTGGCTATACAATATTGTTGTGTAGCTGATCTAGAAGTTTGTTTAGGAGATAGGCTTGTTGGCACTCTCTGTAGCGCTTTTGGCGATACAATATTGATGTAACATATATAACTTGATTCATGGCTTGTAACATAATGAGCATTGAGTCCAAATGCAAGTGTGAACAAGTGCTTTTTTAATATTATATTACCTACAATATTGCTATGCAATCTGATGTATACTTGAGCAATCTGATGTATACTTGAGCATTCACTGTTAAACCCGAGGAAAACTTGTGCTGTGAATATTGTTTAACAATTGCCGCTTACTAACAAATACTTTTGTTGCTACCAAAGTTCATTTTCAGTTATCTCCACATTTTGTATCGATTTTATATGATGTTATGTGTGACAGTAGAAGGAATTTGGTTTGGTCCTAGAGGCATAGTATTAAATTGAGGAACATTTATATTGATGTCCACGTCTTCTAGTACAATGTGTTATCAAAAAGTAGTAAACAAAACCTGATAGGTTAGTGGTAGATGCGTGTGTTCCTTTTCTATGTGAGGTCACATGTTTAATTCCCACCTACATTCTATAAACAAACGTAAACACTTGCATCATTTGACACTAACAGATACACCTTGGCTTACTCGTTATAGTTTAACCTTTTGATATCTGATCATGAATGTGCCAAAGTTTTAACTTAATCTGGACTACCTTTTTATTGACTGAAGGTTAGTTACTTATAGAATAATTACGGCTTTTCAAATAGTAAGTGTTGTAAAACATGGTTGTAAGATATTGTTCTTCTCAAAGTTATTCACTACGGAGTATTAAACATTCATTAGATGTTAGCACTGATGCATTCAACCTTCCAGCCATCTTTTAATCAACTTCATAGTTTTGATTAAAGAGAGGTAGTGTGCAAAATTTTAACGTTGTGTTTCCCGTATTAGACCATAAAGAATTGTTTCATTTTGATCTTGTAGTGAGATATTATGAGCAAGCAATGTTAAATATTAACCACTTTAGGTGTTATTATGGTTCCTGATCAGATTCTCTTTCTGGAAATGGCAACATAGTGGGTTGGGCAACATAGGTGGGTTGGATAACAATTTTTGTTGTGTTGAACAGAATCTTGAGCATGCAGTGGCAGCAATTTTTGAATGCTTCGGCATCACCTTCCACCTATATTCATTGGTTTGAGCTCTATTAGAAGGTAAGTTTATAATTTTTGAAGCGCAAATGTCATGCAGATCACATGTGATTTGTACTGAATCATATGTGATTTGTACTCAATCACATGTGATTTGTTCTCAATCACATGTGATTTTGTAGTATAACTTTGAGTAATGATTTAAAATTACATGTTACTAACTTACATATTTGTATGTAGCTAACTACATGTCTTGCTTAAAAAAAGTTGAAGAAAATACTAAGTCGAAGGTTGAGTCTAAGCCTATTCAGAGAAAAAGGAAGTTATTAGATTCCGACGAAGATTCTGAAAGTGATGAGCGTAAGAAGGTGTCAAAAAAATTCAAGGAGAAGATGATTAGGTTTTAGGTATTTTATGTGTTCGGATATTTAACTTGTGAAGCCGTTATCACCAAATGTTATTGTATGATTAAGTTTTAGTTACTTTATGTACGTACGAGTGATGATTATTGTTTGATATGAATGTGTTGATCTTAGGTGCTTCTGGTTTTGTTTGTTTTTTTTTTAATCATAAATGAGTAAAGACAAGTGTAACTCATAAACCTTCTTTGTTGCTTTGTTTGTTGTATTTTAAAGGGCTGATATGCAAATCACATGTGATTTTACCTCATATTAATTGTTTAAGGTGAATCACATGTGTTTTACATACGAATCACATGTGATTCATACAGAAATCACATGTGATTGATACACGAATCACATGTGATTTGCATGTGATTTAAACTTGATTTGATAACATGTTTCTTTGCAAATCACATGTTGTGTTTTTTTGGACAATTTATAAAAATGTACTCTCTTACATTCAAACATAATACAAATACTAGAAATGAGCATTCGGTAAACAGTTTTGTATTAAAGTAAATGAGAATTTCTTTGCAAATCACATGTTGTGTTTTTTTGGACAATTTATAAAAATGTACTCTCTTATTCGAATCACATGTGATTTATTCTCAATCACAAGTGATTTTGTAATATAACTCTGAGTAATCACTTACAATTACATGTGTTACTAACTACATTTTTGTATGTGACTAAATACAGGTCTTGCTTAAAAGTTGAAGAAAAGCCTAGCCAAAGGCTGAGTCTAAGCTTATTGAAAGAAAAAGGAAGTTATTAGATTCCAAAGAAGATTCTGGGAGTATTGAGCATAAGAAGGTGTCAAAGAAATTCAAGGGGAAAATGATTAGGTTTTAGGTACTTTATGTGTTAGGTTATTCAACTTGTGAGTTTGTTATCACCGAATGATTAGGCTTTGGATACTTTATGTACGTACGAGTGATGATTATTGATTTATATGAATTTGTTGATCTTAGGTGCTTTTAAAAATTGATAAATGAATAAAAGGCAAGTTCAAGCCATATGCCTTCTTTGTGGTTTTGTTTGTTGTATTTTTATGCAGATTGATATGCAAATCACATGTGATTTACCTAACATCACATGTAATTTTCACATGAATCATATGTGATTTTGACATGAAAATCATATGTGCTTTTGACATGAATCACATGTAAAATCACAAGTGATTTTGAGATGAATCAAAAGTGATTTTATTCATCGTAATACCAAATCAAAAGTGGTGGTGGTTTAGCGATGGTGATTCGCCGGAGAATCCATAGATGATGTGGCGGAGAATTCGTCGGAGAATCCATAGATGACGTGGCGGTGGTTTCTTGACGGTATTTAGCCGGAAAATGAGGTGTGATCGTTTGATTCGCCGGGGATTTTTTTTAACATGTGCATATGCCTCTCTTGAGTGTAAAGTGCATATTACTCTGTCTTGTGACTTTTTTATAGCTAGAATACAAAGAAAAGAAAGAAAAAAAAAATAGATTGATGAACTAAAAAGATGAATTGACGAGAGATGGAAGATTATTTGTACTAAGAAGATGAATTGGCACTTTGTAATCATTACATTTGCACTTAATTTGAAGTTATTGTCTTGAAGTGGTATTTCATTTATAAATAAGTGGGTCATGACTCTAAAAGACTCTGTTTATATGGAAGTTGACTTCAAAAGTTAAAATGTCACTTTTGAAAAAATAAAGATAGTAAAAAAAAGAAAAGCATGCAACTTTAGCTTTTAAAAATTATAGTTTCTGTAGACTTTTACTCTTTTTCACTCTTAAAAAGAGTGAAACTTTTATTGTTCGTTTAAAGTTCGAAATTGTAGTTTCTTTAGCTTTTGAAAATGATAGTCTTTCTAATCCCTTGTGATTCACATAAAATCTTATTTGATGTCTCAAAGAATCACAACAAAAAACAAAATCTCATGTAATTCTTTGACGAATCACATGTGATTTACAGACAAATCACATGTGATTTACACACGAATCACAACAATAACAGAATCACTTTCTAGGTTAAAACAGAATCACATGTGATTTACACGAGAATCACATGTGATTTACACACGAATTAAAAAAAATACCACATGTGATTTAATAAAAAAAAAATTATTATTAACATTTACTTTAGTATTTTTTTTAACTAGACTTCTTGTAGTTAGTTTTATGTATTTAGCTTGTTTTGGATCACATGAAAGTGAACACATGTGTACTTTGAGATGTTCGGATTCTGAATGAATGCACTCTTTTGTTGTTCAATTGAAATTTTGTGTTTTCTTTATTTCATTTTTTTGTTAGTTTTGACCAAACCAGAATGTGAAAAACCAAAAACAAAAGTTATGACGTTAATATTTGTTTGTATAATGTCTACGATGATTAAATCACATGTGATTTTCACACGAAATACATGTGATTTACACACGCATCACATATGATT
Source organism: Artemisia argyi (assembly GCA_030686995.1). Taxonomy (NCBI): domain Eukaryota; kingdom Viridiplantae; phylum Streptophyta; class Magnoliopsida; order Asterales; family Asteraceae; genus Artemisia; species Artemisia argyi. The sequence goes on along the minus strand of CM060686.1, from coordinate 102,895,239 downwards.
TACACACGAATCACAACAAAAAAACAGAATAACGTGTGATTTACTACTTTCTAGATTAAAATAGAATCACATGTGATTTACCCCCGAATCTCATGTGATTTTAGCCGGCTCGCAATGCCGAGTCGGAAAACCAGACTAAAAAAAAAAAAAAAAAACATGTGATTTTTACAAATCACGTGTGATTTTTCTGAATCACGTGTGATTTTTCTTAACGAAAATTTTGAAAAAAAAAATCGTCGAAAGTATATACTAGTGCATATCTATAGAAAGATAATTTATTTCTCGTCGCGACGGTATATTTTTCGTAGCTTGAAGATTTACCGTTTGCAAGATATGTCATTTTTAAAAAAAAGGTGGAAATGGGTTTTTACATAATTACATTTCTGCCATTACTTTGTTATTTATTGATTTAATCTCTACCATTGAATGAAATGAGGTGCATATCTATGAATCACGTGTGTTTTACACATGAATCACATGTGATTTACACACGAATCACATGTGATTCACCAAGTGATCCACCTATAGCCTAATGAACAAGACAATGACGTGCATTAGAGATGTCCAAACATCAATTGATGTCGCTTTCTGTACAATTGTTGTAGCTTTTTGTACAAATGTCTACAAGAACTTACCACCGACCCATCTTCTATAAGATGTAGTACCTTTTTCACAACACAATAAACAAAAAAATTGGTTACTAGAATCACACATGATTCACCTCAGAATCACATGTGATTGATGTATAAGAATCTCAAAACTAATAAAGAGTACACTTTAATATTTTTATGAGAGACTCGTATGTTATCCACCAAAGAATCACATGGGATTTTGTGCAAATCACATGTGATTCCTGTAAAAACAAATTAGAACTAATAAAGAGTAAAAAAAAAATTTAGAACAATAAAGAGTATATATTTAAAATTAATTGTTTTGATTCTGTAAAAAATCCCATGTGATCTACAAAAGAATCACATGAGATTTTTATACAAATCACATGTGATTGATGTAAAGAAATCTCGAACTAATAAAAAGTGTATAGTTTAAATTTTTATTAGAGAATCACGTGATCCACCAAAGAATCACATGTGATTTTTGGATAAATCACATGTGATTGTTGTAAAAGAATCTCAGAACTAATAAAAAGTGCACAGTAAATTTTTTTATGAGAGAATCACACGTGATTAATAAAAAATCACACGTGATTCACAAAGAATCACATTGGAATTTTGTACAAATCACAAGTGATTGTTGTAAAAAAAATTTAAGAAGTAATAGTGTATAGTTTAATATTATCTATTTTGATACAGTCAAATTTTTTATTCAATTTACATTTTCTTTTGACAGCACTAAAAAATAGAATCACGCGTAATTTACTCCTTTCCAGATCAAAATACAATCAAATTTGATTCAGTTTACATTCAAACTTGATCAAACTACAATCATATCATTAGAAACTAAAAAAAAAAAAAAAAAAAAAAGTCCCAAATAATTCATATACGTAGTTCTTGTTTTGTCAACATATAATAATCCACATGTCCCTATCATCAATTATCAATTTTTTATAAATAATAAAAAGTACAAAAAATATTACAAACCAAACAAATATCTGACAACTTTGATGAACGAACAAACCAAAACCAAAACAACTTCCATTTCATTTTCATTTCATTTCTCAATGGCGTCATCTCCATGCTACTTCACCGGAAAAACTTTCCGATCTCACCTTCGAATCCAACGAGTTCAACACTGTTGCTGATCTCACCTTCGAATCCAACGAGTTCGACATCTAGAACGTCACAACGTCATCTTCACCGAAACCGACGCGCCTGTTCCGGTTGATTTCACGATGCTAAAAATAGAAGGTTATTTAGAAGTTGCACTTGTTTATCATCAAGAAACAGCAACAAAAATTACATCATTTTGGTGTGTTTGTTGGTGTACAAAATTTAGTGCATAAAGTACAAGCCAATAAAGCAGTAGTGATTAAGAAAGTCTTACCAGCACTTGATTACAATTTTTGACTTTTTTGAATAATATATCTTAATAATGGTTAACAATGGTGAATTTGTTTGATTTTATTGGTGATCGACGGTGATTTGGTTTGATTTTTCCGGTGATCGACGGTGATTTGTGTGTTTATACGGTGATTTAGAAGGTTAAACGGAAGTTTTACGGTGATTTAAAAGGTTAATCGGAAGCTTTTCCGGTGATTTAGAAGGATTCCGGTTAACCGGAAGTTTTGATTGAAGAGATATTTTGGGGAAGATGATATTTTGGATTGTTGGAGACTTGGAGTAGGTTTTATTTTGGGGTGTTCACGTGAGAGAGAAAGTGACGCTTTTGCCCTTGTTTTGTTATTGTTTTATTTTATATCTGCCGTCGGATGAAAGCGGGATGTACGGCTGAGATCTTATGCATTGTTCTTTAGATAGTAGGTGATTGTCAGGGATCTCACCTCTTATACCTATAGTTTCTTTTGTACTTGTTGATGATTCCTTTATACTCCGTAATTCTTTGTACTACCAAACAAAAGAAACAAGTAAGCAAACTTGATTACTCATCTCTATCTTCCATTTAACTTATAGTTCACACATCTCCATTTGCATTATAGTTATTCTCTATTCAGTTCCCATGAACAATACATCAAAGAGAGAGAGACATATACTAGAATTGGTGTTTTTGGTTCTTTTTTTCAGTGTCAAAATTCAATCCAAGTGTACCAAAGGTTGCAATCTTGCTTTGGCTTCATATTACGTCGCACAAGGATCGAACCTCACTTACATAAGCAGGATTTTCTCTCTATCAATCACGGAAATCCTTAAATACAACTCTCAAATCCCAAGAGGCGATAGCATAGAAACTGGAACTAGAATCCCGTTTTCTTGCTTATGTTTGAATGGTGATTTTTTGGGGCATACTTTTCCATACCAAACACAAGTTGGTGATACTTATGGTAAGATTGCTAGGGATGTTTTCGCAAATCTTACTGATGAGTATTGGGTTCAACGGGTCAATTTGTTTGCACCAGCCTTCATACCTGACTTTGCTTATATTAACGCACCATGAATTGTACGTGTGGTAACAAACATGTGTCAAAGGATTATGGTTTGTTTGTGACATATCCTCTTCAACCCAGAGAAGATTTGCAATCCTTAATTATCTAGCGAGTCAGGTGTCGCTACAACGTTGTTGGAGCAGTTCAACCCAAGTTCCAACTTCAGTGGTGGTTCAGGATTAGTGTTTGTACCGGCCAAAGGTTAGCCAGCTTCATAACTGTTTTGATGAATTTGAATAAAGAATAATTTGGTATGCAAAGGTTTGATTAGTGACTTATAGATAATTGGATAGAAGTTGCATGTGTATCACCAACATTGTGTACTTATATAAGTTTTTATGCATAAATATTAGGTAACTAAAACAAAAATGTTCCATAATATGTAGACTGAAAACTCCAATAGATGATGTCGAAATGCTTAAGTGTATATTCTAATAAAATACAGTATGGCAATAGTGTCACTAGACAACATGGTACTTTGTCTCATCCTTCATAGGCATATCACAACTTAGTAATTGTGTGTTTAATTTTAGGGATAATCCATAATATGCCTCGATTGCCCAATTGAATTGCTTTTTTGTCCTAAAATTCGAAGTTTTTGTATTTAGATCAGGCAACTTGGCAACTCGACTCGTATGACGCAAGTGTCCGACATTAGGGCCGCCAGTTGCCCAAAAGTACACAAGTTACCCAAAAAATAATCCGAAAAGTGACACTTGCCACTTAAAGATTTCAGTTGCTCAAAAACTACAGGTTGCCTGGTCTAAAAACAGAAACTCCAAATTTTTGGACAAAAAAGCAAAATAATTGGCCAATCGGGGCATATTAGGAATTATCCCTTAATTTTATATATACTTTATTTGAGGCCAAAGTCCACTTTATTTTAATAGAATAGTTTGCGGGCATTTTGAGAATCCTTTAGGAATTATTCGTTCAGGTTTATATGCTTAGACCATGTCGGGAAGAGATTCAGAAGAAAAATAAAATAAGAAGAGAGAAGGATTTTTAGCCAAATATTTTAAATAATAAAAAGAAATTTAAGGGAAAATTCAATACTTGCGAATACATCTGAAATCCGTGATTCTTTCTCATTTGATCTTAACTTTAAATAAGTGTCAATTATAATTTTGTTTCATATCATAAGTTTATGTAACCTTTAGGTCTATCCAAAATTATGACAGATTCGGTGCGAGGTTCAAGAATGTCCTTGGATGTAGACTGATTTATGCATCTCCTTTCAACATGCATTTATGTTGCACTTATTTTTAACTTAACGTATTTTATGAAGCTATTTTTAAATCTAAGACTTTTTCTAATGCCAAAGTTACACCCTCACATACGATACAAGACAATTCTTACACACTCTTTAAACTATTCTTACACCATCGTCTACCATTTTGTTTCAATTTTTATTCTTTTTGTATCGTATGCATCACAACTCAAATTTATTACGAACAATATTTATAAACCTTAAAAAGCGAAAAATTTTAAAAAATTTTATATTTACCGAATCGTTTCGAATAAAAAAACCGGTTCATACCGGGAACCACAATTTATCCGTCGTAAACTTGCAACTAGCTGGAAAAGTTTTCATAAATCTGGAACTTGCCGAAAGGTCTCTGGAATCTAGTCAAATTCACCGGAAGAATGTTGAATATCCTGAGAAACCTTCGCGTCTCGCCTAAAACCTTTGAATATCGCGTGAAACCTCCGAATCTCACAGGATACATCCAAACCTAGTTTGGAACCTTACCATAAGTCCGACTAGTCGAACCGGGAACCGGTTCATCGACCAGTTCGGTTTTGAGAACATAAGTTGCCACTCACAAAATCCACTAAAATAACCAAAAAATGACAAAAATATACTCCTTTTGTCCTAAAATTATTATCTCTAAACAAACCAAACAATTTATAAAAATTGCAATCATCACACAAGGTTTTACCCTCAAAATTTCTGATTTCGGATTTGTTTTTATCTTTCCAAAGTTTTGGCATTCATAGAAATGAAAAAAATAATATGAAAAAAAGGTCGACAATAAATATAAGAAAAATAAATTATTTTACTACCACTACTGTACACGAATATAATGCTAGCTTTTGTAAAAACTAGACGTGTACCCATGCATAGTGATAATGATGGTGATAAAAAAAATAAAATAAAAAATAAAATAATAATATTAATAATAATAAAATAATAAAAAAACTGTAACCGAAATATAATAAAAGTTAAGAATTTTTAGTTTGAACACGATTTAAACTGAATAAAAATAATATGGGTTATAGGTAATAAACGAAAATAATAATAAAATTTTATGATTTCTATGTATAGATTAATTTTTCACTTTCAAAAATATAATTTTATATACTAGTAGTATTGATACAGATAGACGCAGTTTATTCTAGGACTAAATTTCTAGATACGTAACATACTTTTTCAAAAGTACTGAAATACGTAACCTACTAAAAATAGTCCTTATATCGCTAACAAACTTTCAAACTTGGCTAAAGATACGTAATGTTGACCGGATTTTTACCTGGTTGACCGGTTTGTAGGTAAACATTTAAAAATATATACATTATTGGTCCCTGTGGTTTGCGTCTGTTTTCACCAGTCATCCTTTAACTTTATTTCAGTTATAAAAGTTACAATAATGGTCCTTGTCGTTTGGGTTGACTTTCACCTTTAGTCCCTTGACTTTATTTTCACTCTTTCGCCCGTGTTTACACGTGTAAAGTTCGTTTTTGCACGTTTTCGTCCATTTTTACAAGTTTTCGTCCGTTTTACACGTTTTGGTCCGTTTTTACACGTTTTCTTCTGTTTTTCCACTTTTATAAAAAAAATCAAATAAAATCTTATAAAAAATATTTTTCTAAAATTTTTTTAGAAAAATATTTGAATAAAAAAAATATTTTTCAAAATTTTTTTAAAAAAATATTTGAATAAAATATTTTCGAAAAAAAATATTTTTTCTAAAATATTTTCAAAAAAAAATATTTTTTAGAAAAAATATTTTTTTTCGAAAATTTTTTAGAAAAATATTTGAATAAAAAAATATATTTTTTTGAAATTTAAAAAAAAATATATTTTTTCTAAAATATGTTTGAAAAAAAATATATTTTAGAAAAAAAAAATTTATTCGAAAAAAATTTTATTCGATTTTTTTTTATAAAATATTTTTTATAAAATTTTATTCGATTTTTTTTTTATAAAAGTTGAAAAACGAAAGAAAACGTGTAAAAATTGACCAAAACAGACCAAAACGTATAAATACGGGCGAAAAAGTGAAAATAAAGTCAAGGGACTAAAGGTGAAAGTCAACCCAAACGACAAGGACCATTATTGTAACTTTTATAAATGAATTAAAGTTAAAGGATGACTGGTGAAAACAGACGCAAACCACAGGGACCAATAATATATGTTTTTTTTAATGTTTACCTACAAACCGGTCAACCAGGTAAAAATCCGGTCAACATTACGTATCTTTAACCAAGTTTGAAAGTTTGTTAGCGATATAAGGCCTATTTTTAGTAGGTTACGTATATCAATACTTTTGAAAAAGTATGTTGCGTATCTACAAACTTAGTCCTTTATTCTAACAAGCCTGCAAGCACAATTGAGCCATATATGATAGTTTACGGCTTTAGAGACCCGTTCAAACAAGAAGAATATGAAAAACTCTGTTGTCAAAATCAAAGACTCATCGTCAAAGAGTCAATCAATTAATTCCAAAGAAACTATGATTCCTATTAACAATTTCCACATTGATTTGACATGTTAAGTCATCTCAATCACCACTTTAGTTACCATAAACCATATTTCTATATTCAACCCAAATGTACATCTTGGTATTGTTAATTCCTCTAACTTTTTTTTTTTTTTTTTTTTTTTTTGAACGGCGGGATAGTTGTAAAATGTTGGCTCGAGTTAGTGTCGCATCCTCGGGCAGAGATACCAACCGCGAGCCTCTCCTTAAAGGATAACCCCACTCCTATTCCCGATTCTCCTGATATCAACTTAGTTAATTCCTCTAACTTAGTTCTAGTTCATGCAAATCCGACACACATTTCAATTTTTTTCTTGTTATTTTCACTAAATTATGTCAAATTTAATTTTCTAGTATTCACTTTGATAAGTTGTACTATTAAAAAGTAAAGTATGCAAAAAACCAAATGTACACTTCAGTTTTTGGTGTTATTTTTTATGGTTACGCGTATCGAATCAAGTAGTAAAGAATACTAAAGATAAGTGTACTTCTTTAGCTTCTTATCGCATGTGGAGAAAATCAAACATAACATTTGTTGCTCAAATATTTTCGACTACAATCCCAGTTATTCAAAGTTACAATCCTCAAATAACGAATACAGATGTAGTTTCTGAGGGTTCCAGAGTAAATGTCCCGTTTTCATGTGCATGTGATGATCGTGGTTTTCTAAGTCATAGGTTTGTTTATAATGTTGTATCAGGGAATACTTATTTAGTGATTGCGGATACTTATTATTCCAATGTTACAACGGTGGATATGTTGCGGCGTTATAATGGTCAGAGTGTGTTTAACTTACCTTTAGGTAGTCAGATTAATGTTGTTGTAAATTGTACGTGTGGGAATAGGCGTGTATCTAAGGATTATGGATTGTTTGTTACGTATCCGATTCTAAGAGGTGAGAATCTGCCACAATTGCTAATAAAACTAAGATTGATGAAAATTTGTTGAGGGGTTATAATCCAGGGTCGGATTTCTTGAGTGGGGATTTGGTGTTTATTCCAAGAAGAGGTAAATATTTGGAAATTTGGTGCTTGTTATATTTTTCGTTATTACTAGATTGGTATCAAGTTTATATGTTGCTTCATGTCACATATCGACATATCATAAGTGTAAACTCCCGTAAATTTCTCTATAAATAGTAAAAGTAAAGCAAAGACTAATATATCATTTCGTTAATTAATAACGTTTTTACCAATGACAAAATTTTTTTTATATATATTTTAGTATCAAATATGTTATGTTACTTAAAATTACTACGATATTCATGATTCTTTTTGCTTGGAACGATGCTCACACATGTGCCACTATAGTCTAAAATCGCGAGAATATTAAAATTTTCCTTTATTCATTACGAACCTGCATTTTCGAGACATTTTTCAAAATTAATATTCATCGGTTACTATTCATCAAACACTATTCATCATTTCACTATTCATCGTTTTTTGAGTCAGTTAGTGATATTGAGATGTTTTTCAAAAGTTTTACTATTCTCACTAAATAATTACTAAACTTTTCACTAATCATAATTAATATTTTTACTAATTATAATTACACCAAACCGGACCCTTAATTTCACTCTAAGCCCAAAACTATTTCTCGGCCTGTTACTATTCATTGCCCACACAATCTAAGCCCACTTCCCTTCTTTTATTTTCGTAACACTCGACTAGACCAAGTAAGAAACGCACGTCGTATGACCAAATCATACACACGACACACACTTATTTTTACACATTCTCGTTCCTCCCCTAGCCAACTTGAGTGTGTCGACCCTTAGCTTCCCACGTCAAGTCTAAATACATTTTTATGAGGCATATCATCTTGTCCAAAAACAATTCATACGATTTGTAACTAATCCAAAACTAAACCGTTTTGAACCACGTTTGTTTCTATTAAGTCCTAAAAATATTTCTAACACAATTTCAAGTCTAAATATTACATTTGATCAATCATCACCAAGCCTAGCCAAGATTTCAAATCGCTTACAACTAAAAATTGGTGGTCAACATGCAATTGTAAAACAAAGATGGTACTTCCCCATTTCAAGCTCACACAAGTATATATAATAAGTTTCTATGCAAGTACTAGTTTATTTTTAAAAGGGAAACAACAAGTACCATTCCATTTTTAAAATCAAATCCCACGTTTTCTTTGAAACTAGATAGCATGTCGACAAGCTAGAAACAAATGAAGAGAAAGCATGTTGCGTCTTACACTTCCTCAAGACTTTTGAATGCAAGTAACCATCCCATCACATTAAACTTTGGCCACTAGGATACACTAAGTTTCATATATAAATGCCATGCATGCATGCTTTCTTTTTACACGTTCATGCAAACCAAAAACTCACCAAAAATATTAAGTCCTTAGTCTAGTTCTTCGGTCGAAGCACTTGGGTAGGATTTCAAAGTAATCGGGTGGTGTTTAGGAGGAACAAGTCGTTGTTTGTGAACCTTGGTCGAGTCTACACTCACGTTACACACTCATACTACTCTCTCCTCGACTCTACGTCTCGTTTTACCCCACCATTTTAGTGTAGTAAGTGTCACACAACTTTTTCCAATTCTTACTTAAATGTACATTTGATTTTTTTCGTATAACTTACAAACACTTGCACTAAAACTCTCGTAATCTAAATAAACAACACATACGTGATTTACCTTCGTCTATATATTTACCACCTTAACAATCAAGTAATATAAAGATTTAAACCTTAAAAGTTACATACAAACTATTTTCGAATACTTTTCTAACGTATAAAAACAAGTCGTGAAAACTCTTAAAATTTTTATAAGTCTATTTCTTATAAAAACTCGTTCCATGCTACCCATGAAACGCACGTATATCTTTAAAATCTACTTAGCGAGCATACTATTTTATGTCACAAACTATTAAACCCCCTGACAAAATATCATTTTCGTGTATAACATTTGTAATAAAAATCACGTCGCGACCCTGATGAGTGTGTAAATACTCATCATTTTTATCGTATCTGAACTGCCAAAACATCCAAAAACACCCAAATACGCATCAAAATACACAATTTATCCCAAAAGTGTGTTTTATATGTTTTAGATGCAAAATGTTTAAAAACAAATGAAAAACGAACAAAGTTTGCACAATTGGCAGTTTCAGTCCCTCAAGTTTCAAAATTGACGAAACTGGTCCCTGAAAGTTTAAAATGAAAGAAAAGTCAACCCAAGGCAAAGAAAAGTAAAAAATTATCAAAATAAGTCCTTAGGTGAAAAAGTTTGAGAAAATTACACTTTTATCCCTCAAAATCCAAAATTGACATAAAAGGCCCCTGAACTTCAGATTTTGGCAGATTTGGTCCCTGGTGGGATAATTTTGAAAGAAAGAATCATTTTTGGTCCTTAAAAATCATAAATTATCAAAAATGATCCTTTGGTGTGAAGTTTGAGGAAATTACATGTTTGGTCCCCGAAGTTTGGCAACTTGTCGCATTCGGTCCCCGGGAATTTTAAAAGTGGAAAATATTGTTTATGGTCCTTGGGTTATTACACTATGGCATAATTGGACCCATGAGTTAAGTTTGGAAAGATGTCATAATCAGCCCTCAAAGTTAGCCAATTTACAAAATTGGTCCTTGATTAACACCAAACGGACCCTTCTTGTTATTTACTACTTAACCCAAAACCAAAACTGATCCACTCCTTATAACTCCCATTGGCCCAGTCCACCTCACACCTCAGCCCATTCTCCTCACAAGCCCACCACCAATCCAAACCTCACCCCGTAATATTACTCCCCCACTTTGACCCAGTCAACCCCAGCTCATCCTCCACCTCTGCTACAACCCTCCAAAACCAACACCATCATCACCCTATACCTGTTTTCCCTCCTACACACTCAACACTCCCCCTTGGTACTCCAAAACAACAACTAAACTCCAAAACCTCACCCACTGGCATCAAATAATCTCAAGAAACAGACAAACCAAGTTGGGCGCCAAAATTTTGAATGGACGAGATTGAAGTAAACTGATCCTATGGTCCAAGTTGCTGCTGGGAAAAGCTCAGAGGGCCCACAAAACCCTACTTGTTGATTATTTAAGAAGCCAGAAGCAAAGGATTAGTGGTAGTAGATTTTTAGTTAATTTTTAGTATTAGTTTAGTTTTAGATATCATGTAACTTCATTACCAGTTCTCATTTCAGTCTTCAATTTGTACTCTTAAGATCTTTTCAGTGTATCTCAAACCATTTTCAGTCAGTAATTGAAGAATCATTTGGTGTTTCAGTTTTTGCTCAAGTTGCTTAATTTCTCATTTTCACATAAATATTGTTAAATAGTGTATGGTTACTGTTTCAGTCACTCACTTTAAGTCCATAAGACTCATTTAAACCTCAATATCCAGTTGTGTTCATCTTACTTACACACTCAAGAATTGTTCAGAAAATGCCAAATAATTAATGTGGAAATAAAAAATTAGTTTGGTAGGAAGAAAAAGCATTGGAGTATGGTAAATTTGGATTTTGCACTGGTTTAGAACTCCAAGGGGAGTATAGGCTTGTGTGGTGAACTCAGTTGGCACCATTGACTGCAAAGAACCTTTGTAAGCTCAAATTTCACTTTTGCAATTTTACTGTATATCAACTTGTAAAGTCCATATCTGTGTTGTTTGGTGTTTATCTGGTTCATAGTGGTGATATTATTGCTTGAGAATACATGCTTGCTCATTAGCTTTTATTGTTGCAAATTTTCTCTTTTAAACCGCCAAATTAAGCATTGCATGTTCCAGTGATAAGTTGTGGACTGGATTGGTATTGGTGTGCTATTGTGAACTTGTTTCATCATGTTATACCCTTGTGGACTGGTTTTATGGACTGAATCAGGGAATTCCTTTGAATGTTACTAAAAATTGCTTCATAAAGGGTTGTTTGGAATAAGGTGGTAAGCTGTGTTTGTGGTTGCTTCTAGTGTTATATTCAGTTTAGATAGACCATATAGGGATAGTGTAGTGTAGAGATGGTATAAATTTCAGTGTCCTTGCATTAAAAGTCAGTTTCATTTTTACTCTTCATTTTCACATAACTGTTTAGAAATTAGAATGGTATAACCTGTATTTTAGTTTAGAACTTGTTAAATTTGCTAGAATTAGTCTTATATTAGCTTATCACTTCATTATTAGTAGATTAGAATCAAGCAAACCTCAAAAAAAAGTCAAAGCTTCTAAGAAATTTAAAAAGTCAAAATTGCATAGGTAGGTAGAAACCCAATTATTGAGAGATTTTTCATTTGCTCATGTTTAGGAATTAGGACCTGTAACTTGGGATTTATGATGTTTGGTATCTTGTATTTAGTGTACAAATTTTAGATTAATTTTCAGATTTTTTTTTAGCTAGCTTATCAGTGCTCAAAGTTGACCCATTGGACTTGAATCTGCCCTGCACCCAGCTTTTTCAGTTTTGACCCATTTTCTTTGGGTCATAACTTGCTTGTTAATTGATCATTTCCCTTGATTCTTATTGCATTGTGTGCCCACTTAGGCTGTCTTTATGTATGTGCTTTTTGTTTCCCTATAAGTACTTATTTAGAGATCTTATTTGTGCTCTCAATAAGCCATTTTGGCTGCTGCAGTGCTACTGCTGTTTGATCTCAGAACAGCTGAGCTTGTTTGATCTTTGCATGTTGATTGATATTCTTGTTGCTTAAATGATGATTCTAGTTTATCAAAATGATGTATGAGATTGTGATTGCTGATGTTCATTTTAGTTTTGGCTATTTAGAATAGTTTTCAGCTTATTCAAAACTCATTTTAGCTTGAAAATATTCCACTGTTGGAGTATAAGCTTGATATAAGCTTCATTATATCTTCTCATCCAAAGCTCCTTCATAAAACTTGTCTATTTTGTTAGTTAAAATCTTTTGCAAAAAGAAAAAGTAAAAAATAAAATGTTTTGCAAACAATGGACATAAGCAGGGTTTGAACCCCTGACCTCATGGGTTGACCTGGTCAACGCCAGACCTAAAGGGTGCACCAACTGGACCAAGTGTATGTTAGTGTTTTATGTTTTCCTTTTTATTTATATAGTGGTGCATGTTCATTTTAGCTTAATAAGCTCATCAGCTTATTTCCAGCTTATTGTATAAGCTTTTTGTCACTTTTATATTTTTCCTAGCTTAAGTAAACTACTTAGTATTTTTATAAAAATTTTTAGAATTTTCACTTTTCATTTAGTATTTTTAATAATTTAAATTAGTATAATTAGTTAATAAATAGTTTTTAAGTAATAATAAATAATTAAAAAGTCAAAAAAATAATTTTCTTTTTCTCAAAATTTTCTTGTCTCATTAGGATCGTAAAAATATAATTTTCATGTCCCTAGGGTTTGCGTAGCGTAAATTTCACTTTTTATTTCGCGCACTCGCGTTTATTTTTAATTTTAACTCGCGTTTTATTTAAATAACGTTTACGTTTTTAAATTTAGGTTACGTTTGTAAAAGTAGTTTGAAAAACCAAAAATATAAATAAAGTGATAGCTTCTATTTAAGCCGCTTGGCTTATTTTTCTGCTTATTTATAAGCAAATTCTGATTTTAAATTCTTAGATTACGTTTTAGGTTAATTTGGTTTCGCGTTATTGTTAATATAGTTTGTTTACATCGTTCTCATTCGTATTTACTTAGCGTAATCATTCTAATCACTCAAAACCTTTTCCTGTCCAAATTCACCCGATCAAATAACCGTTTTGATTACAATTCACACCTCGTCGGGACAATACGACCCGGGGAAACCCTATACTTCCACGGAGCATTGACTCTAGGCTGTTTGACTTTGTTGACCATTCCTTGGTCAATATAAGTTAGGTGGTTTAGGCTCAATCAGACCCTTTAAATGAAGCAAAGCAAATTGACTTGAAAACTATTTTTGAAAATAAAGGAATACCGATCGGGCCTTAAGGCCCAATCCTTTGAAAATAAGCAAATCGTATAAGCAGTCTAATAAGCTGTCTCGAAATGTTTTTAGCATCCTAAAATAAGCCCAAAACTAAGCCCAAAACCCTTATAAGCCCAATGGATTTAAAAGCTTAACGAGCCCTAGTATTTTCGTTAAAAAGCCCATTAAGCTATAATAAGCTCTTTTCGATAAATAAGCAGTTTTGAAAAGTTCAATAAGCTATTTTTAACTTATTTAAGAAATAAAAACACTAAGTTTTGAATTTGGTGAATTTTGGACTAAATTTGCAAAAATTATAATTTTCGGGTTAAAAATGTCACTTTTATGAAGTTTAGGTAAAAATTGTCATTTTACAAACATGAGGATGAAAAACTAATTTTGTAAACTTTTGGATGAAAAGTGTAAAAATTATAAAGTTTTGGACGAAAAACGTAAATATATTTTACTTTGGACTAACGACGTAGCGCTAACACCGTTAGGGTAAAAAGTGTAAGGGAAAATACCACCAAAATGTAGTGAACTTGTCACCATTTTCAATTCTGTGTAGTGATCTTTTTTTTCTTCTAAAAAAGTAACAAACTTTCTAAATCCGACTATTTTGTGCACTCGTTGGCTGCCCAACTTGCCCGTGCCACGTGGCATATACACGTGTATTTTTTTCATTTCTTAAAATTCCACCTAGATTTTCCACCGAAACAAAATTCCACCAAAATACATTAAACTTGTCAAATTTTGTAATTCAGTGTAGTGATATTTTTTTTCTTTCTAATACAAGTAACAAACTTTCAAATATAACTCTTGACAAATTGATAAGCTTAGCCGAACACCCTCGAAGTGTTACATGATTTTTCACTCTTAAAATTTTAAAATTTAGGCCTAAAATATATTCAAACAGGACTAGTTTGTGTTACAAGTTTAGTCTCTATATTAGCTTATTGTTAAGTCCACGGGTCTTAGTGTTAATGTTTAGTCGTCATAGCTTAAAGAGTCGGTTTGGTTGGCTTGTGTCCCAAGCCCAACCCGTGTCCTTGTAACAGCCGACTATGAGTCTTGTTAGAGTCGGTTTACCCTCCCCCTTATCTCTATAAAAGGAGGTGAGGAGGGGGGGGGGGACGGACTTGGTACGCATTCTTTCTATACTAATCAAGAATCGATTAGGGATACTTACTTGTGCATTGCTCATTCTTTTCTTGTCGACATCTTATCTTCTCGATCGAGTTATCCGTGCTAGTGACCAGGGGTTGTAGGTTACCGATTCCTACAAGTGGTATCAAGAGCCCAGGTTCGCGGGTGTCGCTGGTTATTAGGATCGATCAAGAAGGGTTTAATTGTTGTTCGATATCGACAGTAAGGGTTCTTGGATCTTCGATTGTTCGGGTTTGTGACAAGGTATAGAAGATCTAAGGGATTGTTGGTTTTTGTGTATCGGAGATCGAAGATCGGTGGTTGTTTTTCCCTGATGTGATAAAGGAAGAAGAAGAACAGTACCACATCTGGTTGTTGCTTTTTTTGTTTAAAAGTCAACACAACTTTTTATAATAAGACCATATATTTAATACTTGGGTTCTTTTGTTTTATTTATAAAAACAAAAGGTTATTTTAATTAAGAGGGTATTTCACAAGGACTTTATTAGTTTGTGATTGTGAAGGTTTTTTACAAGGTTTAGCAAATTAATAAAGGGATTAAAGAATGACGGGAGCCAAGTTTGAAATCGAGAAATTCGATGGAACTGGTGATTTCGGGTTATGGAGAGTCAAGATGCGTGCTTTATTAATTCAACATGGATGTGAAGCAGCTCTGGAGGTTTTACCCGAGAATATGGATGCTACAGCAAAAGCTGAGCTAAAAAAGAAAGCTCATAGTGCCATGATTTTGTGTTTAGGTAACAAGGTTCTGAAAGAGGTTACCGGGGAGACGACTGCAGCGGGGGTTTGGTCCAAGCTTGAGACTTTATACATGACAAAGTCCTTGGCCAATAAGTTGTACCTAAAGAAGAAGTTGTATACATTCTACATGCCGGCTGGACGTACGATTTCCGAGCATATAGATGAGTTCAACAAAATCGTTCTTGATTTAGCAAATATTGAGGTAAAATTTGAGGATGAAGATCTTGCTTTATTATTACTCACTTCTTTACCAGCATCATACGAACACTTTGTGGATACCTTGCTCTATGGACGGGAAGCTTTGACTTTGGAGGATGTGATGGCCACACTGAATTCAAAGGAAATCAAAGAAAGGTCTAAGGCGAAGGGGGATGATGGTGAAGGGTTATATGTGAGGGGAAGAACTGATCGCAGGAATTCGCATCAGTCCAGGGGAAAGTCAAGATCGAAGTCTCGAGGTGGAAGACTCAAGTGCTTTATTTGCCAATCTGAGGAGCACTTGAAGAGAAACTGTCCGAAGAATAATCGCAAGAAGTCAAATGGTTTTGTCAAGAAAGATGATCAGCCAAGCTCTAGTGGTTCGATTTATGACGGTTCTGAGGTGATGAGTGCAGATGCCTTATTGGATTGGATTATGGATTCAGGAGGTTCATACCACATGACACCCAGGTCAGACATATTTTTTGATTTTCTAGAATGTGATGGGGGCAGGGTACTGTTGGGTGACAACAGAGAGTGCAAGATCAGAGGTATTGGCAAGGTCAGGTTACAACTGAAAGATGGGTCAAGTTTCGTGTTACACAATGTCAGGTATATTCCTGAATTGAAAAGAAACTTGATATCGCTAGGAACTCTTGAAAAAGAGGGATATACCGTAAAAATGCAGTCGGGCAAAATCAAGGTGATTAATGGTTCTAGGGTTATTTTATCTGGAACCCGAAGGGATAATTGCGTATACTCTTTGGATGGTCATGCAGTGGCGGGTGAGCTTAATGCTAGTGTTGAAGAAAAAGACAGTCTTGCACAGGTTTGGCACAAAAGACTGGGACATATCAGTGAGGCGGGACTTCAGGTGCTAGAAAAGCAGGAGCTGTTTGGAAAGAAAAGTCTAGGTAAGCTCGATTTTTGTGAGAATTGTGTTCTGGGAAAGTCACATCGAGTCAGTTTCGGTGTAGGAAGGCACACTACTCAGGGAGTGATAGACTATGTTCATTCAGATTTATGGGGTCCGTCTCAGGTGGAATCATTGGGAGGTAAGAGGTACTTCTTATCTATTGTTGATGATTATTCCAGGAGGGTATGGGTTTATATTCTCAGGTTCAAACACGAAGTATTTGGAAAGTTCAAAGAGTGGAAGCAGTTAGTAGAGAATCAGACTGGGTGGACGGTTAAGAAGTTGAGGACAGATAATGGTCTTGAGTTCTGTAACCGGGAATTTGAGCAGCTATGCACTGAGAGTGGGATTGCTAGACATTTGACAGTTGCCGGGACGCCGCAACAGAATGGATTAGCTGAACGGATGAATAGAACTCTCATGGATAAGGTACGTTGTTTATTAATTCAGTCTGGATTGCCCAAGACCTTCTGGGCGGAAGCGACATGTACGGCCGCATATCTTATAAATAGGTCACCATCGACAGCGATTGAGAAAAAGACATCTATGGAGATGTGGTCGGGACATCCAAGTGATTATGGGATGTTAAGGATTTTCGGTTGTGTCACATATTCACACATTAAACAAGGTAAGCTCGAGCCGAGAGCGGTAAAATGCGTTCTTTTGGGGTATCCTGAAGGTGTGAAGGGGTACAGGCTATATAGGCTTGATAATGAATCACCTAAAATAGTCACTAGCAGGAACGTGGTCTTCAATGAAAGTGTCATGTATAAAGACACGTTGAAGGATTCTGGTGCAGGTACTGATAAGTCTGTTGAGGAATTACAGGTTGAGGTGGAACTGCAGAGGTTAAATAATCATTCGCTTGAGGAAGATCTGATTGATGGTCAGGAAGATGGCAATGATGAAGATGCAGGGGATCAGGATCATGATCAAACACCGAATCTCACAGATTATCAGTTGGTTCGGGATAGAGAGCCAAGGACAAGAATGAAACCTTTGAGGTTTCGAGATGAAAGTAATATGGCTGCTTACGCGTTTGCTGCAGCAGAGGAAGAAGATACTCATGAACCATTGACATACCAGGAAGCAGTTACTTGTAAAGATAGATTTAAGTGGAAAGCTGCTATGGATGAAGAGGTGGATTCTCTGAACAAGAATGAGACCTATGAGTTAGTGGATCATCCAGCTGGGCAAAAGCTGGTGAGCTGCAAATGGCTGTTCAAGATAAAGGAAGGGATTGAAGGTGTTCAAAAGCCTAGGTACAAGGCGAGGGTGGTGGTTCGTGGATTCACACAAAGGGCAGGTATTGACTATAATGAAGTATTTTCGCCGGTAGTTCGACACACATCTATTCGGGTTATACTTGCATTGACTGCGTGTAGAGATTATGAGCTAGAGCAGCTTGATGTAAAGACGGCATTTTTACATGGGAATCTTGAAGAAGTGATCTACATGAAGCAGCCACCGGGTTATGAACAAGGTAACAAGGTATGTTTGTTAAAGAAATCCCTTTATGGTTTGAAGCAGTCACCTAGGCAATGGTATAAGAGGTTTGATGAGTACATGCTGAGCAACGGGTTCAAGCGTAGCAGTTATGACAGCTGCGTATATTACAGGAGTTATGCACCAGGTGAGTATATCTATCTATTGTTATATGTAGACGATATGCTGATTGCTTGTAAAAGCAAGGCTGAGATTGGGTCTATCAAGTCTTTGCTTAAAAAGGAGTTTGACATGAAAGAGCTTGGGGAAGCAAAGAAGATTCTTGGTATGGAGATCATCAGGGATCGGAGTCGCAAGATTCTGAGGGTGTCACAATCCGGGTACGTTTCTAAGATTTTAAATAATTATAGAATAGACAATGGGAAATCGGTTAAGATGCCATTGGGTGGGCACTTCAAGCTGTCGTTGAAGGATTGTCCGGTTAGGGATTGTGATGTTGAAAGGATGAGTAGGGTGCCATATGCAAATGCGGTTGGGAGCTTAATGTACTTGATGGTGTGCACGAGGCCAGACATAGCGTATGCGGTAAGTGTTGTTAGCAGATATTTGGCGAATCCAGGTAAAAAGCATTGGGAAGCAGTGAAGTGGATTTTGAAATATTTGCGGGGTACTGCAAACGTGGGTTTGGTGTATGGGACAAATCGTGGCAACCATGTAGACGTAACAGGTTTTGTTGATTCAGACTACGCAAAGGATCCGGATAAAGGTAGGTCAATCACAGGTTACGCGTTTTTAGTACAGGGATGTGTTGTAAGCTGGAAGGCAACGCTACAACACGTGGTGGCTCTTTCAACTACAGAGCAGGAGTATATGGCCCTTACGGAGGCTGTGAAGGAAGCTATTTGGCTAAGGGGACTCTTAGAAGAGTTGGGCGTGGAGCTTAACACTGTTGCAGTTAATTGTGATAATCAGGGCGCGATTCACTTATCGCGGAATCATGTTTTTCATGAAAGGACTAAGCACATCAATGTGCGTTACCACTTTATCAGAGAGGTCTTGGAAGCAAAGACGGTTGAAGTTCTGAAGGTGGGTACTGAACACAATGCTGCGGATGCCTTGACGAAGGTGGTACCTGGACGGAAGTTACAACACTGCTTGGAGTTGCTGAGTGTCGGAGTAGGCTAATATAAAGCCTAAGGTGGAAATTGTTACAAGTTTAGTCTCTATATTAGCTTATTGTTAAGTCCACGGGTCTTAGTGTTAATGTTTAGTCGTCATAGCTTAAAGAGTCGGTTTGGTTGGCTTGTGTCCCAAGCCCAACCCGTGTCCTTGTAACAGCTGACTATGAGTCTTGTTAGAGTCGGTTTACCCTCCCCCTCATCTCTATAAAAGGAGGTGAGGGGGGACGGATTTGGTACGCATTCTTTCTATACTAATCAAGAATCGATTAGGGATACTTACTTGTGCATTGCTCATTCTTTTCTTGTCGACATCTTATCTTCTTGATCGAGTTATCCGTGCTAGTGACCAGGGGTTGTAGGTTACCGATTCCTATAGTTTGAGGAACAGAAAAATCAAATTGGAAACTAGATGTGTTGAGTACAGTAATCACTCTGTGTGAATTTAAGCAATCTATGGATTCTATGGAATGCTGGATTGGCCCCATTAACCGGTGAAATAATGCCTCCTTTACACCATTATGAAATTGAAGAATAAGTGAAAAAGTGAGTACTAAATGAAAAAGGCCCAACGTCATACACAATCCAAAAATAAAAATTATATTAGAAAGGAACAACAGTTTAGGTTAAGCTACCTTTTTATTTGATCTTCTGTAAACACGACACCTAGCAGCCGGTATTGATTCAGGCTCATCATTCTCTACCAATGATGAATATGAGTCTTCCATTTTAGTACACATCACGTGCCTCGGTCCCCTAAAACTTTGCTTTTCAAGCAACCTCTTTGCACAAAAGACCTCAGAAGAGGTTCTGATGACAATACCAATATCTGTTGGGGTTCTGCATCAAAATCAAAAGAATAGACAGCTCGTTTTAGCATTAAATATCAATCAGCTTTGGTTACAATTTATATCCAAACTCTGTACTTAGGATAGACTTTATGAACTATGAGCGTTACGAATGACGATGAATAGAGTGGGCATTATCTGTGAAGAGCACAGTATGGAGTCCATTTGGTATTATATATCCCACCCTTTTCTGATGAATGCAGCTGCATATGTGTAAAAAGATAGCAAAAACAAGTTACATAATTATGGGAAGTTTCCAAACTAATATGTTGCAGTTTACCTGAGACAAAACTAATATAATACTCAAGTAAAGTGAGACAACGTACCTCGATGCAGTACCCGGTTCTTGAAGCACACGTTGCATGAAAGTAAGTGGGGCACTTGCAACACTTAATACAAGAACCATGAACCTTTTTGCAAATGACACATTCATGCAATTTACCAAAAAAAATAAACAAATTATTATAAAACTGTGTATTTCTCATCGTCCATGTCTTCTATTTCCAGTGTAAGAATATTCCTACCTTCAAAAAAGAATCAGGCGGAATACGTAGAATTCCGGTTGCAGGCTCCATCTTTTCATCACTAACGAAAGAAACTTCAGGACGGAACCATGCACATATCACATGAACCCACAAAGTTTCGATATCAGTTGGCTTCAAAGCACCTCCTTTAACAGGGCAGAGGCAACACTCTCTTTTTACCTCGGGAGTTTCACATGCTCTACAAACCCAAAGATGTGAAATCACGGATATCTCTCACTCCGAAACATTCTTGGTGAAATGTTATGTGACATCCGTTGCAGATAACAATTGTGTTATGGTCGTAGTCCTCATCCCGTCCACATATAGCACATCTTTCACTAGTCCACTTGGCCTCAACAGGCTCATACTTTTCTACAGATTTGATAAGGTCATAGCTATTTAAGTTAACTCCCTTCAGCTTCCATACGAACAATTGTATTCAGATAAAGAATATGATTACCTTGAAGAAATGAAAACAACTGTCTTTCATCTAAAGGGAGAGCTAAAGCAGCCTTAAAACTATCACTATTGCGCCCTAAAAGCTGCAGTGTTATAGTTATATTAATATTAAGGGAAATGTTTGGTGGACCTAATAAACATGCCTAATTGTGGACCTAATGCTTTAAATGCTTGTACAGTGCATGCCTAATTGTGGACCTAACCTAATGCTTTAAATGCTTGTACAGTGCATGCACTGTACAAGCATTTAAAGCATTAGGTCCACAATTAGGCATGTTTATTAGGCCTCTATATCAAGGCTCTAATATTAATGAGAACATTGATGATAGTGTAATATAATTATATAAAAAAAACCGGTTAATAACAGATTAATCCTCTAAATTTCATCCATTTGGCAATTTAATCCTTATTCACTCTTTTCGAATAGTTTTGAATTTTAGATAATTTATTAATATTAACTTTTTGAATTTTAGATTAATTAATGTTTAAATAAAAGAAAGAAAAAAGTTAAGAAATAAAACAATGTGAAAAAAAAAATTAAGGATAACAAAATTGGTAAAACTGCCAAATGGGTGTGAGATTGAGAATCTAACTCATGTAACACTTCCGAGGGTGTTCGGCTAAGCTTATAAATTAGTCAAGAGTTATATTTGAAAGTTTGTTACTTGTATTAGAAAGAAAAAAAACATCACTACATTGAATTACAAAATTTGACAAGTTTAATGTATTTTGGTGGAATTTTGTTTCGGTGGAAAATCTAGGTGGAATTTATTAAAAATGAAAAAATGCACGTGTATATGCCACGTGGCACGGGCAAGTTGGGCAGCCAACGAGTGCACAAAATAGTCGGATTTAGAAAGTTTGTTACTTTTTTAGAAAAAAAAAGAGATCACTACACAGAATTGAAAATGGTGACAAGTTCACTACATTTTGGTGGTATTTTCACAAAGTGTAAAAATCTGGAAAAGACAAGGGCCGTATAATATAATTAATATTTTTATTTTTACTTTCCATTTTACGATCTCGAGTCACGATGTTTACATTTATTTCACACTATTATTATTATTTTCAAACCTTACTCTGATATTTATAAAAATTCGAATGATAGATGTTTTTAAAAATCATTTTTTACTGAAAAACTATGAGCTGTAAAGTAACACCCAATTTTTATTCCGCTGCAAATATTTTAAAAATGGGGGTGTTACAATAAGCTTAAGCGCTTAACCGGTAGAAACTTGGTTAATGAACTAAGAACGAATAATTGTTGCATAACATTCAAGAATGTGGAGCAGTAAGAAACGCATATGGTTTATGGTTTTTAGCACTTCTATTTGTGACTTTATGCTTATACAACACCGTTAACCATAAATTAGACATATGGGGTGGTTTCTCAAAACCTCTCACACGTGAACATATTGGAAGCTTCTCCGACCAATAGAGCGTTGTTCAAAAATGGTCTTTGCATTATTCAGACGATCACTATACGCTGCTACTGATAGAAAAAATTCCCCACTTCTACGCTGCAACTGATTGAGAATAACGTTGAATTGTACACAATCCAAGTTAATTCTTGTCCATTTACCCCTGACCATATTTATGTTACGATTGTCACCGACGGTTTGATCGTTGAACATGTCTACAACCTTATTCCAAAATAAGTGATCATTGTAGGCGTGTGTGTGTTGGTTCACTTCAATCCAAACTTCACCTAGCAAGATTTCTTCTACTTTTGACCAATGAGTATTCATTGTAAATATTTGAAGTGTGTGAAAAATATTGTGTTATGGATGTTATTTATATCCGTTCAAATTAAAAAACGAGCGGGATATATTTAAATTTCAAATTCAAAAGACAAGCGGGATTTCAAAATTCAAAATTCAAATTCACTTCTCGCACACAAACACATTCACTAAGGATTTTATTCAAATTCAAACTTAAAGCAACAATACAATATATTAAAAACGATACGGAAAAACAAATTAACACGATACAGGAAAACAAATAAATACGATACAGAAAACAAAACATTTCATTCGTCACATTTGGGGTGGTTTCTCAAAATGAACCACACGTGAACATATTGGAAGCTTCTCCTACCAAAGCGTTCTACAAAAATGTTCTTTACATTCTGGAGACGATCATTGTCATTTTCCTGACTTGTACGCTGCAAATACTTGTAAATACCATTGAATTTTTGACATTCACTACTAAGTCTTGCCCATTTACCCGTGATCAGTGGCGAAGCTAGAAAATTTTGAATGGGGGGTCGGGATCTAAATTTTTTTTTACTAATGTTTTTTTTCGGGTAATATGTTCAAGTCGGTGATTCGATTCGGGTCGGGTCAAAAATTAAATACTATTATTATATATAAAAAAAGTTTCAATCACTAAAAACTAAACATTTGTCAAATACAACTAAACATTAAAAAGGAGACAAACGGTTGGTTGTTGGCCGTCGGCGGTGGTCGGTGGTGGCCGGCGAGACTGCAAGAATGAGGAGCCAGGAGGCAGGAAAGTGGGACTGTGGGAGGAGATGAGGGTCGAACTTTTAAGGGGGAGGGTTTGTTCCGTTTTTTTTTTTTTTTTAATAGGCTGAGTAAATAAGTAATGGATTTTAGTTTGGGATTTGGTTTATTAATAGATTTTAGTTTGGGTAGATGGGCTTATGTAAAATATAATGGATCAAAATTTTATTGCTTAATGTATAAAAAAAAAATCACAATTAAAATGGGGGGTCGAAACCGAATATACCGAAATTTTTCCACACGAAAACTATATACCCCTACATCGCAAAAAAAATTTCGGGGGGTCGGGCGCCCCCTCCCGCCCCTACATAGCTGCGCCACTGCCCGTGATCATATTTTTGTTACAATGGTCACCGCCTGACTGATTGTTAAACCTTTCTACAACCTGGTTCCAAAAAGAGCGTTCATTGTAGTTGGTTACGTCTTGGGAAAACCCAAACTTCAGCTAGCAAGTTTTCTTCTTCTATTGACCAACGATTAGTCATTGTAAAATGGTTTAGAAACTGAAGTGTGTGAAGAATAGTATATTATGGTATGTTATTTATAGGTGTTTATAGAAATTTGAAATATGAAATTCAAAATTCAAAAACAAGCGGGATAAATTCAAATTCAAAACCGAGCGAGATTTTTTCAAATTTCAAAATTCAAACTTAAAGCGGGATAAATTCAAAACCGAGCGGGATTTTTTTTCAAATTTCAAAATTCAAATTGCAAAAAGGGTCCTATAAATACCCATTTCAAAATTCAAATTCCAAATTTCAAAATTCCAGATGCACACAAACAACTCATACACAATTCACACACAACTCATACATACAACAATGTCAAGCAACACTTCACCGGATAATGAATCTGTTTATAACACCCCACCGGAATATCTATTTCTGATATTCCCAAATGAAAACGAAAACACTCCACCTGCAGATCTGTTTCATGTATTCTCATATGAGAATCAACCACTAAACACTCCACCGGAAGTTCTCTTTCCACCGGCAAATAATCACTCGGCAAACAATCAAACGATAAACAATCAACCGGCAAACAATCCACCGGTTGACCTCCAAAACAATCCGTTTGGGTTTTTAGAAGAATATCTCCGCCAACTGGAGCAAGATATGGAGGTATTAATAGAGTTTGAACAAGACCAAGCACGTCAGGAAGCTGTTCGTAGAGAGCGTGAAAAAAGAAAAGCAGAATACCGCTGGGAAATGGGGCTTGGCCCTCAGCTATCAGAGACTTTGAGTGATGAGGAGGGCTGGGTCTCAGATGATTTATTTTATTAATTCATAGTTTAGTGTAATTACCGTATTGTAGTTTAATGTTTTAGTTACTGTACGTTGTTTAATGTATTTTCATTTAGATGTTTAATGTATTTTATTTCCTACTTTAAAAAACAACCCAAACTACAAAATATTACAAGTTTTATAAAATAGTTTACAAAACATTACATTTACAAACAATAAATATACACATTTACAAATTTAAAAAACGGGGAAAAAAAACCCTGACATTGTTAGGAAAACACCCTCGTCGTGCAGACGGCTTCAAAATGGCGAGAAAAGGTAAGGGCTTGGGGTGCATTGGCGAGGCACGGCGAGGAGCCACATTGAAATGGCGAAGACCTTCGACGAGCTGCACCTTTTGGCCTTATATTATACTTTATATCACAGAGAATAAATAAGCCATTAAGCCAATATATGATGTACACATTCATAATTCACTTATTTGCAATATTTGTCTCTCTCTTCCTACTTTTTCTCTCTAACCAGTATTAATGAAAGCTTAATTTTGGGTCCTACAAAGATATACTCCCTCTGTCTCATATTAAGTGTTCATATTCCATTTGCACAAAATTTTAGAAAATCCCACTAACTACACTCTTCACCAATCAAATATCATCTTTACCCACTAAAGTTTTTTCTCATTGGTTGAAATACAACATGGACACTTAATTTGAGACATTCCAAGATTCCATTGTGGACACTTATTATGGGACGGAGGGAGTACTAATTTTGTACGCACAGAATTTTGACACAAGACGATTTAGTGAATATTTGTGGTTATACTCCGTCCGTCCTTAAATAAGTGTCCACTTTTAACTTTTAATATCTTTCTTTTAAACTTTGACCTTAAATAATTTTGTTTGTGTTATATAATACTTGATGAAAATTATACCAATTAAAATGCATTTAAAACCCAATTCATCCATATATTATGCATTAAGTATTATATAACACAAACAAAAATATTTAAGATAAAAGTTGGAAATGAAAGATTTCAAGAGTAAAAAATGGACACTTATTTAAGGACGGAGAGAGTATATGTTATAATCTCATGCATACACGAGGTATTAATATAAAAAGTTAGAAAAAAATTATTTTTCTAAAATATTTTTCGTTTTTTTCGAAAATATTTTATTCAAATATTTTTTTTAATAAATTTTGAAAAAAATATTTTTTTTATTCAAATATTTTTCTATTTTTTTTATTTTTTTTCTAAAAAAATTTTAGAAAAAATTTATTTTTCTAAAAAATTTTAGAAAAAAAATATATTTTCGAAAAAAAAATTTTTTTCTAAAATATTTTCGAACAAAAAATATTTTTTAGAAAAAATATTTTTTTTTGAAAATTTTTTAGAAAAATATTTTTCTAAAAAATTTTCGAAAAATTTTCGAAAAAAATATTTTTTTTTTCGGAAATATTTTAGAAAAAATATTTTTTTTCGAAAATATTTAAAAAAAATATATTTATTCAAAAATTAAAAATAAAGTCAAGGGACTAAAGGTGAAAGTCAACCCAAACGACAAGGACCATTATTGTAACTTTTATAACTGAATGAAAGTTAAAGGATGATTGGTGAAAACAGACACAAACCACAGGGACTAATAATGTATGTTTTTTTTAAAATGTTTACCTACAAATCGGTCAAACATGTAAAAATCCGATCAACATTACGTATCTTTAGCCAAGTTTGAAAGTTTGTTAGCGATACACGGATTATTTTTAGTATGTTACGTATTTTAGTACTTTTGAAAAAATATGTTGCATATCTACAAAATTAGTCCTAATAAAAATATTAAAAATTGTTTAAGTTCAAGTGAGGCATATTTTTCACACTAATTATATTTTTTAAGCCATACTGTCACCTCATCTTTCCACAAAGACCATATCCACCGATTAAATATATAGTGTAGATTTTGGAAAGATTTTGTTTAGATTTTGGGTTTTCTTTCAAGTAACCTCAAATGTAGTCAAAATAATAAGACTATTATTGGCTTTATATGAATTCATATTGCACAATGCCACAATTTATGATGATGAGTATTCAATTCTATGTGTGGTTTTTATTCATATTTAGTACGAAACAATCTGTTTCTTCCAAATTATCCTTTCATATATTTTGTAACTTCTAACATGTTTCCGGCATTAAGAATACAATTGATCATCAAAATGCACTATCATTAGTGTTTCTAAACTTTTTGTTTAAACATTGAATCCGATAACCCCTCCAAACTTGAGAAACACAGGATGTTATCAAGTTGTTATGCACAAATAAATCATTCACGAATCTAAACAATTGACCAAAATAACTTCTACACATTTCGTGCAGCTATGATAAATCTTTATTGTGACATACATCGGTACATACATACGTTAGATTTTACCTCCAAAACGGCATCAGTACACGTTCTTTAGTAGCTTTTGCAAGGGCATACTTTGGCATACCTCCAAAGCGGCATCACAGTACACGTTCTTTAGTAGCTTTTGCAAGGGCATACTTTGGCATTAATCGGGAGTTCGGGACACCGAGATAAACCATGACGTGACTAAAATTACTCGACACTCCCCCCAAACAAATGTTCCTTAATTACTTACCGAGTAAAATGCAAAATCGTCCATGTGGTTTCTCCATATTCGCAGAAATCATCATTTTCAAAAACTTATCACTAAGATGTCAAAAGTCTAATGAAAACTATTTTTGTCTCAAGAATATAATTCAAGCCAATGCTATCTGATAGGGATCGTTTTGACCAAAATGGACAAACCACAAAGGCGTGTTTTAATTTGCAGTTTACTCTTACTTGCACAACAACCCAATACATTAGTAATTTTTTTTTTCTTTTTCAAACAATACTAAACGAGACATAGCAATGAAATTTTATAGCGACAGATAGTTTTAGTGATAAAAAAAAGTTTTATTGATTAATAATAAAAATTTAAGAATTTCAGAATTAAACATAATGTTTTGAAACCCGGTTCGACCTGGGTGGTTCAACCGGTTGAAGCGTTGTCAAAAGAAAGGGTCAAATTAAACGGGGTCAACCCGCCGGGTTTGAAGCATCTCGAGTCAACTCGTTTTTCGATGTGTATTAATAGGTTTTTTTGTTTTGTTTTTTTTTT
The DNA here is from genome assembly GCA_030686995.1 of Artemisia argyi. NCBI lineage: Eukaryota > Viridiplantae > Streptophyta > Magnoliopsida > Asterales > Asteraceae > Artemisia > Artemisia argyi. The sequence continues at coordinate 102,867,117 of CM060686.1, read as the reverse complement.
TTTTTTTTTTTTTAATTTTTTTTTATGCTTACTAATAGTTGAATCGCTCATCATTAATTGCTTATCATTTTTATTATTTTTTTATATGTTTATTTTTTTACATTTCACTTTTTTGACTTTTTACTTTTTTCTTTGATCATTTTTGTTTTATAAATAATATAAAAATAGATATTTGTTCACATTCTATTTTTTTATTCCATTTATGCTTGTATTAAATACTCCATTTATGTCACAAGTTGACAACTCATACGATTTGAGCTCCTATTTTTTTTAGTAAGAAAAAAATAATTATTATTATTATAAAAATGAGTACCAATAATGTTTTATATATAAAGACAATAACATGGTTTTAATATTTGCAGAGTGGGAAAAATGGGAGGATGTGTTGAGCTTCCCCTTATTGATCTTTCATCATCTGATCGTATCGCCACGGCTATTTCTATTCGCCAGGTCCTTACTATTTTATTTATGTTAACGCTCTCAAATTATCTTAGACACACTTCTGTTCGTTCTTTAGTTATATTTGTGCATATATTTGTCGGTCAAGTCATGTCTATGACACGTGAGATAATTAGTTGTTTTTCAAAAAGGATGATATTTTTGCAAGCTTTATTTTCTATCATAATGAACTCTTTGCTAATCATATATGCAATATTGTCGTATGCTTACTAATACTACGATTTACAACTTTGCATCGGTAGGCTTTTAGCATAAGTGGTTCCTGAATTTTCATGATTCCAAACATAATCAAATTTTGTATTGAGTTTTGGAGTAGAAACATAATCAAATTATATTACATACTTTACTTCTGTTCCTTATATTCAAGATGCTTACATTTTCATACTATTGTGTGTAAATTCAGATACGGAACTTAAACGTTTTTGTTGGAGGGGCCAACTTGTAAAGTATTTATTTTAGGGGGCCGATATATATAACGCTGAAATTTTTGTATTAAAAATGACTAAAACTAGAAGTAAAAGGGTATAAAATGTACATAGGTTATTTTTAATTATTCCAGCACGCGCATCCAAAGTTATTGATTTGATTCTAATTAGAATTCTTGTAATGAAGCTGACCCATTTGTCTACGGCATTTACTTTTACATTTCTGAATTAGGCCTGCATGGAATATGGCTTCTTTTACCTCATCAACCACGGGGTAGAGGAAGAACTGTTACAGAATGTGTTTGATCAAAGCAAAAAGTTTTTTTCACTTCCAATTGAAGAGAAGATGAAATTGGGTCGCAAGGATAACTTTGGCTATGCACCACTCTATTCTGAGAACCATGATCACGCAATTAGTTCTAAAGGTATTGCTAGTCAAATATAAAATCCATATTTATTAGAATTAAAATGGTTATATTAAAATTGTAGCTTGCTAAATTCTTATCTACTTATTCAACTACAGGGGATTCAAAAGAAACTTTCCATATCGGCCCTTTAGATGGTGATGAGAGTCTTCAAAATCAATGGCCTTCTAAAGGTACTACTACTATATGTTTTGTATAGCTTACTAAACTTGTTTCTAGAATTTCGGTCTTATTTTATGGAAACTGCAGAGTTGTTACCTACTTGGAGATTCGTAATGGAGAAGTACTACAAAATGCTCTTGTAAGTGTGGATGGTTTTAGTTGTTTGCTATGTTTTTTATATACTTATGGACACTCATTGATATTCAAGATCAATAATTTTATGTTTTCATTAATATTTAATACAAGCATCTTTTTCATTTTCGTTATCATTTTCTTTAATTCAAATGTTCAGAAGAGCTCTAAATGCTAAGTATCTTATGGGCCGGCGGTGCCATTAACAGGTCTACCGGGAAGAGGTTGAGCTCTTTGATTGCGCTGGCATTAAATTTGGAGGAAGATTTTTTTGAGAAAATAGGGGCTGTGGATAGACCATCCGGTTTTCTACGACTGCTGCACTATCCAGGTTAATCCTCGAGCCATGCATGGCTTGCAATACCACTCAAACATTTCCAACATGAAGTATGATTTTAATTTATTGCAGGAGATATGGGGGTTTCTGATGAGGTTGTATATGGTGCTTCTGCACATTCTGACTATGGAATGATGACTCTTCTTGCAACAGATGCAGTTCCTGGCCTTCAGGCAACATATACTGATGCTTTATCTTTATAAGTTTTCTTTTGACACTCCCTTATATGTAATTTCTAGACGTTTTTCATATATATTTTTTTTATTTTGACAGGTTTGCAGGGAAAAGAATAAGCACCCACGAACGTGGGAGAATGTTATTCATGTCAAGGGGTAAGTTTATGAACGAACGCTCCTTTAACTCATTCTCATCCCATAGAAACTCAAGAGCACCTATATATGTATATTTATACTATATATCATAAATAAACACGGATTGTCCAAAAATAGTTGCAACAGTTTTCTTCTTGGCAAGGTTCCTACAAAAGGTTATCACTTTGCCAATTCAATATACTTATTATACAAATTTTGAAACACAAATCCCTCTACTTTGTTCTACTTGAAGCATTTTTTTACATATTAAACCGTATCTAATCAAGTGTTTGCCTGAAACAAATTCCATTTTAGCCATCTTATATTTCACTCCGTTGCGGCTGCTTACAACTCTAAAGTATTTTGTGGTGAATACATAACTTTTGGTGCATGCAGGGCGTTCATTGTTAATCTTGGTGACATGATGGAGAGATGGACTAATTGTCTATTTCGGTAAAATCCCCTGAGCAAAAACATCTTTTGATCTTCATCATTTCAACATTATGAATCAAGAACTGAAGTACGTTTATCTTTGTACATAAATCTATTGCAGATCAACGTTACACCGGGTTATGCCAACTGGGAAAGAACGATATTCTGTAATTACTTCCTAACCAGTGGATTTCTTATTACTTTTTGCTAATGTTATGATGTGGGTCAATGAGAAGAACAAACATGTGATTTATTTCTTTTAAAGAAAAGATTGGATCCGTAAAATAGTTTACAAATAACACTTTATTTCTGTTTAACAACAAATGATATGCAGGTGGCGTTCTTTATGGATCCTAACCCGGATTGCATAGTAGAGTGCTTGAAAAGCTGCTGCAGTGAGTCATCTCCTCCACGGTATGTTAACATAATCACTTTTATGAATTACGAATTCTATGTGCATGTAATGTTAATTTCGTTCATCATATTATAGTAACTACATAATGTTATTCAAGTTACATAAAATCTTCACTTTATAATAATATGTTTCTTGGTTTGCAGATTTCCTCCGATCCTCAGTGGAGACTACCTGAGGGAGCGTATCCATGATGCTTATTCCAAGTAAAAGAGCTAGCAATTGCAGGTCGAAATGTACTTGAAGTATCAATTCCATACATGCCGCTTGTTGAGGTCCAGATCAGTACACAAACAGACCATTTAATTGCAGTGTTCATTATATATTTGGCTTGCACTATAAGACTCTTTTTGTCACTTTGTAATGATAATTTAAATATTTATTTTGTATATCAAGTGTCACACTTTGCATTGCTCCAGTGTTATAACAAGAATGTGGCTATTTGATCTACACGATCACCTATTTTGTTGAAAACCAAGCCACGTACAAGAAGTATATGTCTTCGTTGATGACCTATATATGGGGTGTACATGCCCCTAGAATTTTATGGTTGTTATGCAAGGGTCCTCGATAGATGGAGTTACGACACTCCATTTAAACAAGCTATGGTGTTATGGTCCGTCTTATATGTCACATAAGTTGCACATTAGTGTTGTTAGACTAAAACAGTGCGTGCATGATATGTATTTGGAGGGAAAGTTAGTTATTGGGCTTTAAATAACAGTTTTCCCCAAATTGGTTTGTTAGCTTGATTGTTAATGTGTATATTTCTTCCCCGGTTCTCTTTGTAGCTCTCATATGAACCCTAGCTCGTATAATTGAAGCTTTTGATGCCGAATTTCTATTTCTTTCTCTTGAATTTCCGATCTTTAGCTTTGATCTTCTTCCAATCGGCGTTCGATTCAATTTTGGAACAAATTATGCTAATACAAAGTCAATGAACTAACTTTGTAGGTTGATATCCGGTCTCAAGAAACTCATTTTCCCCTGTCACAAATTTATCTTGCATATAGATATATTTTAAAATTCTATCATATTCATTAGTTTCATTATTGTTCTATCATTGAATTAAGATGATTGGTTAGCTAATAATATAATGGAAATAGAACTCAACTCTTGAAAATAGTAGGTAACATAAAGAATCATAAACAAACAATTAAAGACAAGAAATGATGAGGTTATACTAATTATACCTATAGTTTCTTTTGTACTTGTTGATGATTCCTTTATAATTCTTTGTACTACTAAACAAAAGAAACAAGTAAGCAAACTTGATTACTCGTCTCTATCTCCCATTTAACTTATAGTTCACACATCTCCATTTGCATTATAGTTATTCTCTATTCAGTTCCCATGAACAATATATCAAAGAGAAAGAGACATATACTAGAATTGGTGTTTTTGGTTCTTTTTTTCAGTGTCAAAATTCAATCCAAGTGTACCAAAGGTTGCAATCTTGCTTTGGCTTCATATTACGTCACACAAGGATCAAACCTCACTTACATAAGCAGGATTTTCTCACTATCAATCACGGAAATCCTTAAATACAACTCTCAAATCCCAAGAGGTGATAGCATAGAAACTGGAACTAGAATTAACGTCCCATTTTCTTGCTTATGTTTGAATGGTGATTTTTTGGGGCATACTTTTCCATACCAAACACAAGTTGGTGATACTTATGGTAAGATTGCTAGGGATGTTTTCGCAAATCTTACTGATGAGTATTGGGTTCAACGGGTCAATTCGTTTCCACCAGCCTTCATACCTGACTTTGCTTATATTAATGTCACTGTGAATTGTACGTGTGGTAACAAACATGTGTCAAAGGATTATGGTTTGTTTGTGACATATCCTCTTCAACCCGGAGAAGATTTGCAATCCTTAACTAGCGAGTCAGGTGTCCCGATAACGTTGTTGGAGCAGTTTAACCCAAGTTCCAACTCCAGTGGTGGTTCAGGATTAGTGTTTGTACCTGCCAAAGGTTAGCCAACTTCATAACTATTTTGATGAATTTGAATAAAGAACAATTTGGTATGCAAAGGTTTGATTAGTGACTTATAGATAATTCGATAGAAGTTGCATGTGTATTGAACAGCATTGTGTACTTTCTCGCTTCAACAATTTCTAGGCGTAAGATATATGTAAGATAGCTCAACAATTTCATGTTAGATTAATTCTGTATAGTTAGCTTAAACTAGAGCTACCCAAGTATCCATAAGGCCATAATCTTGATTACAGAATTTGGAGTTATATATAAGTTTTTATGCATAAATATGGAGTACGTTACTAAAACAAAAATGTTCCATAATAGACTGAACACTCCAATAGATGATGTCGAAATGCTTAAGTGTATATTCTAGTAATAAATATGGCAATGATCACTAGACAACATGGTACTTTGTCTCATCCTTCATTGGCATATTTCAACTTAGTACTACTATTTGTGTTTAATTTTATATATACTTCATTTGAGGTGAACGTCAACTTTATTTTAATAGAATAGTTTGCGGGCATTTTGAGAATCCTTTAGGAATTATTCGTTCAGGTTTACATGCTTAGACCAAGTCAGGAAGAGATTTGGTGAGAACAAAAAAAAAAAAAAAAAAAAAAAAAAAAAAAAAAAAAAGTACGAGAAAAATTTTTAGTTACACATTTTAAATAGTAGAAAGAAATTTAAGAGAAAATGCATTTATTTTTGTTGATGTAGTGTGGTTATAATTTATTCTCAATTTCTCGCAATTCTTATTTTAATTTTATTTCTTATTTGATCTTAACTCTAAACAAGTGTCACTTATAATTTGTTTCGCATCGTAAGTTTATGTAACCTTTAGGTCTATCCAAAACTATCACAGATTCCGTGTGAGGTTCAGGAATGTCCTTGGATGTAGACTGATTTATGCATCTCCTTTCAACTTGCATTTCTATGACACTTTTAACTTAACGTATTTTATGAAGCTAATTTTAAATCTAGGACTTTTTCTAATGCCAAAGTTTGAAAAATGGATGCAATTAAAAGCTAGCATGATAGTTTACGGCTTTAGAGACCCGTTCAAACAAGAAGAATCAAGAAAAAATCTATTGTCAAAATCAAAGACTCTTCCGTCAAGGAGTCAATCAATAAATTCCAAAGAAACTATCATTTCCATTAACAATTTCTACATTGATTTGACATGTTGACTAAGTCATCTCAATCACCACTTCAGTTACCATATATAAACCATACTTTCTATATTCAACCCAAATATACATCTAGTATTGTTAATTCCTCTATATTAGTTCTAGTTCATGCAAAGCCAACACATATTTCAATTTTTTTCTTGTTATTTTCACTAAATTATGCAAATCTAATTTTCTCACTTTGATAAGTTGTACTATTAAAAAGTAGTAAAGTATGCGAAAAACCAAACTTATACTTCAGTTTTTGTTGTTATTGTTTATGGTTACGCGTATTGAATCAAGTTGTAAAGACAAGTGTGCTGCTTTGGCTTCTTATCGCATGTGGAGAAAATCAAACATAACATTGGTTTCTCAAATATTTTCGACTACAATCCCAGTTATTCAAAGTTACAATCCTCAAATAACGAATACAGATGTAGTTTCTGAGGGTTCTAGAGTAAATGTCCCGTTTTCGTGTGCATGTGATGATCGTGGTTTTCTAAGTCATAGGTTTGTTTATAATGTTGTATCAGGGGATACTTATTTATTGATTGCGGAAACTTATTATTCCAATGTTACAACGGTGGATATGTTGCGGCGTTATAATGGTCAGAATGAGTTTAACATACCTTTAGGTAGTCAGATTAATGTTGTGGTAAATTGTACGTGTGGGAATAGGCGTGTATCTAAGGATTATGGGTTGTTTGTCACGTATCCGATTCTAAGAGGAGAGAATCTGTCCACAATTGCTAATGAAACTAGGATTGATGAAAATTTGTTGAGGGGTTATAATCCTGGGTCGAATTTCACTAGTGGGGATTTGGTGTTTATTCCTGGAAGAGGTAAAATTTTGAAAATTTTGTGCTGAGTTTTGTTTTATTTTCCGTTATTACTAGAATGGCATCAATTTTATATGTTGCTTCATGCCACATATCGACATGTCATAAGCTTAAGCGCTTAACCCGTTGAAACTTGGTTAATGACCTAAGAACGAATAATTGTTGCATAACCTTCAAGAATGTGGAGCAGTAAGAAACTTATATGGTTTATGGTTTTTAGCACTTCTCATTACTTGTGACTTTATGCTCATAAATTTAGTTCTTTTTATCTCTTATTTCAGATGAAAACGGAAATTTTCCACCGTTAAAGACGAGGTAAACCATAACCCTCTATGTATTTTTATACACAAGTGTTTTTGCTATGTTAATTTCTAATTACTGATTAATCCTTTTTTGTTATTTTGCAGCACAAAGGGTTAGTCTTCATTTGCCACTTATTGATCTTCTACCCTTACTTAGTTTTCTTCATTTTTGTAAGTCAACGTAAAAAGTCAACTGACATTTTATATTTGTGTTGGCTTGTGGTGGTGGTTTAAGCAGGATTATCTGGTGGTCAAAGTGTTGGCATATCTATTGGAGCCGTTGCTGGAGTTCTTTTCTTCGGCATTTGCTTCTACTTTGTCTTTTATAGAAGGAAGAGGGTCGCAGAAGGATTTCTTGATGAAATTGGAATTGAGCACGTTCATGGTAATCATAGTCATTGTTTTTTGGAGAATCTATTAGTACATTTTGATCTAGCATAATCAGTGTTTAAATAGGTATTCTATGTTCCACCAAATGTGGTCTAAAGGAAGCAGATAGTATACAAAGAACATACTTGCGCAACACTAGTTTCAGTATTTACACCAATGTTGAACACCAAATTCATTACACCATTTATCTTTACTTAGTAATTATTGCAGCTGGATCATTTTATTGTTTAAACTAAAAAAGAATAGTTATAGTTGTTTTAATCAAATAGTTATGTACCTTCAGTTTTAAATCTACTTAATGGCTTCCGAAAGTAAGTAGTTATATTGCTTATCAGTAGCACTACAAGTAAATAATAGACATAAGTAATCAGCTACAACTTTCAAAGATTTCATGAGGTTTTAGAAATTATGCGACAGAATCAACATATGATAAGGGTATAAAAAGGCATTAAAAATTGAAGATTTCATGTGATGAAGAGTGTCACACCAAATTTGTTACGTCAAATTTGTTCTCTTGGTTGGTGTTAATGTTGGTTTTATCTTTCGTTTTCTGCATAAGTTGCCACAAAAGCTTTATAAAACAACTCCTTTTACGGACGCAGGTTCAGGTAGTAACCTCGGAAGAACCACAGAAACAGGCCCCCTTATTGGTGGTGCACAGCCAGGGACCACAGGTATAACAGTGGACAAGTCGGTTGAGTTCACGTACGATGAGCTTGCTAAGGCTACCGGTGACTTTAGCTTGGCTAATAAGATTGGTCAGGGTGGTTTTGGTGCCGTTTACTATGCAGAGCTCAGGGGCGAGGTTCTTTTCATTGATGCTCATACTTCATAGAATTTTATAGTTTAATCAAATAGACTTAACAATCTGCTTAGTCACTTAGATAAGTCATTTTATTCGTAGTATGCCAAAAATTAAAGATTTTGATTACTTATTAGACTTTATATATATTTTTGTCTCGGGAGGCTGATTTGGTGTTGGTGTTGAACAAGTGTAGAAGGCTGCAATAAAGAAGATGGATATGCAAGCATCAAAAGAATTTCTGGCTGAACTGAAGGTGTTAACACATGTTCATCACTTGAACCTGGTAATTTCTCGAGATTTATGCAATTTATTAGTTTCTTCTTTTTGTATATCGGGTAAGAATTTGGACAGATATTCACATTTTGGAATAGCTATTACAACCATTTTATTGTTAATGGAGTGTTTGGATATGCAATTTATAGCTTCAAACAGATTCAGTCGTTTTAGCAATAATCTTTAAATGATCACAATTAATTAAACACTCAACATCAGCCTCACAAACTATCTCTTTCTATCTGTTCTTTAGTGTTAACTATCTTATTCTGATGATTAACTAGTCACTAATCACGCATCCAAGCAGTCAAGCACCACTCTGGATTGCAATTAAATAGAGTCCTCATGATTTTGCAGGTACGTTTGATAGGATACTGTGTTGAAGGATCATTGTTTTTGGTCTATGAATTCATCGAAAATGGAAATTTGAGTCAACATTTGCGTGGCTTGTCAGGTAACGAAACAAAGGAAACCAAATATTCATTGACTTATTCTGCTTTTAACCGCTACCCTATAATGTTTTCAGGGAGGGAACCAATTCCATGGGCTACAAGGGTACAAATCGCCCTTGATTCGGCTAGAGGACTTGAATACATTCATGAGCACACAGTTCCCGTGTATATTCATCGTGATATCAAGTCTCCTAACATCTTAATTGATGAAAACTTCCGTGCTAAGGTCAATAGACTAAACTTTTCTTTTTATCAAATCTTGAAGGGTTCAAAGAACAATCTTTTTAAGTGAAATACTGTGTATAAGACTGCACATGCAAACCCATACCATGTCGAGAAACCTCAGTGCATCAAAATAACCCTATTATCAAATAGTTAACACAAGATATACTTATTTCTAGGTTGCGGATTTTGGACTGACAAAACTTACGGAAGTCGGAAGTGGATCCTTACAAACTCGTTTGGTTGGGACATTTGGATATATGCCTCCAGAGTAAGTTTCACACCTACTTCTATGAGAACCACCAAACTTATTTTCCTTTTACTATTCTAGTATTCTGTAGAGGGATTGTGATCACAGGCAATAAATATATTTATTAACTCAGTTTTGTTTTCTACAAAAATGGTATATGTTTGGTGGTAGCTACAGATTTTCTGCTTGTTCTAATGTCCTGAACATGGTTTAACATGAAATATTTTGGTGTAGATATGCTCAGTATGGTGAAGTGTCTCCAAAGGTCGATGTATATGCTTTCGGGGTTGTTTTGTTTGAACTAATATCCGCTAAAGAAGCCATTGTCAAGACAAGTGAATCCGTTAACGAGACCAAAGGACTCGTTGGTTTGGTTGGTTCTAAAAATCTTCTCCAAATATCAGGCTTTTAATAACATGAAAATATCCATATTCATGATTTGTCATAACATATTATGTTCTTTCTTTTATGTAGTTTGAGGATGTCCTAAGTTTGTCTGATCCAAATGAAGGGCTATGCAAACTTGTCGATTCAAGGCTAGGAGTCGATTACCCTATCGATTCCGTCCGCAAGGTAAACAACAAAACTATTTTACATTCTAAAGATACATATATAGAAGAGAAAATATACCATCTCCTTTTTAAGGGTCATATTAGTTCTCTTAAGTTCAGATATTGCCAAAAGCCATTTTCTTTCCAGAAAAAATATAGCGAGGAAAACAATTCTAACACTGGTTTTGTAGTATAATAGTGGTGCTCATTATTGCTTAACTATATACATACAACGAATTTTGTAACTGTACACGTATGTGGCGATACCTGTAGGCTGTATGTTGACATGGTACTAAAACTGGTTATCTAAAATTCATGTGACATGAGTAAGTTTGGTGTTCACTTTGCGTCACGTCGGCATGAGTGTTCATTTAGCAAATTTCATCAACATTGTATATATGAAGTGTGAGAAAACCACTCAAACTAAAACCACATTGATCAATTTGTTTAACTAAAAAACTTAGAATAACGACCACATGTAGGTTGCTCCTTTTGTTGCATTCTCTCTTTATCCTAATGTGATGTGCAATGTGGGCTTGACAAATGTAATTTGAAATTTTGAACTGCCGAATGAACTAGTACTTGATAGCATTAAACACGGTTTACCAATTAATATTAATGTTGGCACTCTATCAATGTGGATCTTGACTACCAAAGGAATTTATTTTGGAACAATTTTTGTTTATAAGAAATAGGTTTACACGTTAAATTTAAAATCGCAAAGCTGTATGTTTGATTCTTTAAATTCTAAATTGTAGATAGCCCTGCTTGCTAGAGCTTGCACGCATGAAAACCCTCAATTGAGACCAAGCATGAGGTCAATTGTGGTTGCACTAATGACACTTACATCAACGACGGAAGATTGGGACATTGGATCTTTCTACGAAAATCAAGACCTAGTTCAACTAATGTCGGGAAGGTAGCATAAACATGTCGTTTGTTCTAGATGTGGTTATGGCACAAAAGTGTTCCGATAACATGAAGCCGGGTAAGTGTTCCGATAACATGAGGATGTACCACATAAACATCTGTTAGACTGTCAAGGGGTTTATGATATGATACACAACTATTAGGATTTTTGTAAATTATTTCAAAGGTTATGTAATATGGTGCAGAGTACGTTATTCTTTTAACTTTGAACATCATTCGACAAGCGTGTCCAACAAGTGATTCCATTTTTGTAAACTAAATTGGGTTTGCTCTAGGAGACGGGACCCTCCAAAAAATAATAATTACTGTAGTATCGAAACTTGGTGACATGTCCTTTTATGCATGATTTGGTAAGTATTAATGTGGTGTACGTGTAAGATAGTGAGTTTATAACTGATTTTCGATTTTGAGTTGGTTTTTGGATAGTTTAGATGGACAGAGATCTTATTGTATTAAGCATTTAAGTGACAATTGATATTCCTAAATGAAGGGGAACTACTACATTTATAGAACACTAGACGAATACCCGTGCATAGCAACGGAAATTCCTAGCGACATAAAATTGATATGCGATATTGTGGTAAGTGTTTTGTGTTATGTTCAAAATAGAAAGTGTAAAGATTAAAATGTAATTGCAAACGGTTATGGTTGAAATTCTTACCTGTTCTCATAAATCTGTGTCACTAACTAAGCATCATTTGAATCTCTAGAATTACCTTCAGCCATCTCTATGAACTTTTGTTGGCTTCCATTCTTTGCAAATTTTATCACAATTTCAATTAGTAGTCTTGTTCTTATAGGCTTTTCCTTTTTGTTTAATTAAAGCAAATGTGTACATCATCATTGGTATTTACCTGCTTATCATAAAATCATCTCACTTTTGTCACCACAACGTTCATGAACACTTGTGTAAAATCATACTACACTTGATATTAGCCAAAAGGTCGAGAAGGGTATGCTTAGTTCATAGTTGGGCCTCTATTCTTATAGGAACCATCACTTTGGTTGTTTGATTCACTTAACCGATGTGGGACAATAAATGGTTTTAGTAAACCAACTTGTTGATCTTTTGCTTGTTTTCCTATTTAACTATGTGACACACACTTTGATATCTTCATCTAAATTCACAAACTGCCTTGGCACTTTTATTAAGAACAAGGAGTATGCCGCGGGGATAGTTTGTTTCGGACGTTGGACGATTCGGTTTAGGAATAATTAACTTTATTGATGCGCTGCTGCAAACCTTTTCCAAATTTGTTTCATGTTGTCGATCATATCAGGAAATAGAACTTTCAATGTAATTGACTTAACACAATGTTTGCCAACTATTAGAAAAACTACCATTGACGCATGAGAGCTAGTAAGAAATGAATAAACATAAGCATGATTCAAGTCGTATTTGTTGTCGTTGTAGTACAAATGTATAAATATGTGATTGGAATGTATGGTTCCTTTATATCAATAATTTACATGTAAAGATTCCTAATGACAATAAAAAAGATCACCTTTAAGTAACAGGTTGACTGAATGAGATTGATTACATAGACAATATTTCATCAGTTTCAGGAGTGTTTGGATTAAAATAGTAGCGGGTTGGTGAGGTTCCTGAGAGTTGCAGGCCTCCTGTGAAGAAATTATTAAAATGGAACGAGGATAGAAATACATATCTGTTGGTTAGCTGTTAACTTTTATATTTACCTGTATTTCGTTTCACCCAACCTGAGCGAATAGCTATAAAGACTGGCTTTGGCAGCTCCATGTATTGGGCTTTTCAGAGAAATTCTGCGCTAAATCAGCAAAACAAAACAACGATGAACTCAATGCACCGAAATCACCCCAAACCTAAAACCCCAAAAATTGTATAAAGCATACACCCTTTAAAACCTGAATCATAGTTCCGCAACCTCGCTTCCTAAAAGCATCTTAATTTAGACACCGGACCGAAACGCGATTCTACCAGTGACTCAAAACACCAAAAATCACCAAAACCTTCAAACAAAAAAATCGTAAAAGAAAAGCCATTTTTAAATTAGAACGAACTTTTAATTAGAACAAATAAAAGATGCTAGAAAGAAGAACATACATTCGGATCCATCATCGATTATCCACGACAAACCACGGCCCTAACCCTACCACCACCAGCGTGGCCATATTATTTCGGAAGTCGACAAAGATAGCACAAAAAAACAAACGAAAAAAAAAGTCAAGTGAGCTTACGAGACCATCCAGAGGTGTCTGATTTCAAATCAACATGAAATCAATCCAAGTCCATGTGCATATTCCATTTTTCCAGCAACATCCAACTGCTGCGAAATCGGTACAGATCTACATCTTTGGTTCTTGATTTGTGTGGGAGTCGGTTTGATGATAATATCAATAACACAACAGCCGTAAGAACATTGTCAATGGTGTCAGAGCTGGTCATCTTCGAGTTGCTTCCCCGCAAAGATGATTCTCTGCTGGTCTGGGGGAATACCCTCCTTGTCTTGGATCTTAGCCTTGACATATCAATTACACTCGTACACTAATTTTGGAACTACAAAAGATGCAATTCACAATAGACCTCAAATGATTAGATCGGAAAAAAACTTATAAAACTCACAAGTCACAACCTTCTTTTAAAGAAAACTTTTTTCTTTTTCCAACAATGTAATCTCCTCAAGACCTTGGTGTAAAATCTATACATTAACATAAGAAATGAAATTTTTGTTAGCAAGAGATAGAAATATAGACACATAAGAATCATGTAATCAACAAACAAACATTTATAGACAATTTAATTATGTCATAAGAACTTTACGATAAATCACAACTCTACACAAAAATATAAACATATTGCATACGCTTTATACCTAGAAAAGTAGATCTCGGCAAGATCTAATCGAAAACAATACAGGTTGATATGATGGCTGTGTTCACGGTGCCATCATCGGCGACTGCTCCGGCAGCGATAGTAAATATTTCGACAGCAACGGGATGGTTTAAAAATACTCACATATTACAGATCTACAAACACACACACATTAAACCGCGTCATAGATCGATGAAATAAACCATGAAAAACGTATAGATCTATAAAAAAAAAAAATATCATCAATACAAGAATACATAGATCAATAAATAAACACTAAATATAAATCTCAAAAGCCAGCGGTTGTTTCGATGGTGTACCTGTGACGCGGTTTTCGGGGTGGAGAAGGTGTGTGGTCGGCTGGTGGTGGGTCGGTTGGTGAAGAAGGTGGTTGGCCTGTTGTAGATGATGGTGTGTGGAGGGATTTCGGTGGTGGAGGAGGTGGTTGTTAGATGTGAGATGTGAAGATGAGAGGGTTTAGCTTGCAGACAATTAAGAGGCGCGTAGGATAGATTAAAATTACAATAGTTTCCAAAGGGTATTATGGGCATTGACCAAAATTTCAGTTTTCACTTTTCCACTTTGACCAAAAATTCTTTATAAGTAGTATAGATTAAGATATATTTATAGAACATTAAGATACAGACTATGTTTGGCAAAAGTAGTTGTGAGTAGTAGCATTGAGTAGTAGCAGTGAGCAGTAGCCAAAAAAGCTCACAGCTTCATAAAGAAGCATTGGAAAAATGAGCTTTCCTAAAAAATAGCAAAGCCCACATCTCTCATGCCAAACAAACATCAAAAATAAAAAAGCTCATTCTCACCGCTCATTACCCAAAAAGCTTCAAAAAAGCTCCGCGCCAAACATAGCCACAATAAGAATACATCAAGAATATGAAGTTTACAAATATCCCTTACTATTTTATAATGCATTTTGCCCTTCTAAAAAAAGGAAATTCTTAAAATTAAGTATTACACATTTCAATGCTAAAAGTGCAAGTGATTCAACACAATTATACATTTAATACCATAAATAAAATATAATTAGACATTTACAACTTTAGTAGATACATGTACACACCACTTTGTCTTTGCCATTAATAGCCTTAAAATATTACAAAACACCTACATATAATATTACAATTATTTAAACGTAATATACAACCCTCTATATAATTCCCAGCTATAAATGCAAACTTTTCCCTCTAAAATCCACATTCAAACCCACATCCAAATCAAATCAGATACAACCATAACCACACAAATCCGAATCCTAGGCAAACCCTATGCATATCTCTTCAGCTTGCCTCGCCGTGACTCCCGTGAGTCGCGGCTTGGCCCCACTCGGTTCCAACGGTCCGAGTCACATCCAAACAAACCCGAATCCAAAACCAATCACAAAAACAAGAAATAATAAGAAAAGAAAAAAAGAAATCAATCAAACAATAATCCACACCGAGTCACTGAGTCGACTCGGTGGTTCTTCTGAGTTGACCGAGTCGCGACAGAAAAACAAGATCCACACGGTTTTTCATGTTTAAAAACATTTAGTTAAAGGTTTTATCAAAAAAAATTATTATAAATCGAATTTTATTAAAAAGTAAAAATTATGGCTTGCTAAAAATGGTGTAAAGGGGAAAGAATAAGGCGCGTGGGTTACCAAAACGAAGAGAGAAATGGCGAGGGGAGGTGATTCGGTGGTGGTGTATGGACTGTAGTGGTGGTGGTGCTGCGTGGATGGTGTTACACGGTGCTTCGAGAGCTAATAAGCTCCAGAAATGCTAGAAATAGGTTGATCTATCGATTGGGAGGGAAAAAGGTCTCTCCGGAATAATTATTCCGGCGACGGTGGTGCCGGATTCTGCTGGTGCTGGCCGGATATTATGAAGATCCGGTGAGGGAGTTTAGAGAGAGATAGAGAGAGTAGGTGGAATGTGTGTTTTATTATTAGTTGTAAAATGACTTAAAAAATGAAATAAAAGGTTTTATATTAAATGGGGAGGGGTGGATATGTAAATTGAAAAGTGAGGGTAGATTGTGTAAGATAGGGGCAAAGGGGCCATATATGTCAATTCGGCTAAACTTTTCACAAAAACGATTCTGGGCTCATTCAACATAGCAAACAGACTCGAAAAATTACGAAACTTGCGCCATTATTCACGAAAACGTTGTGTATTGAGAAGTCCTACGTGAAGAGTAGAATGCATATGTATATTTGATCTGTGACATTGTTTGGACACGCTAATAGATATTTTACGCCCATAAAATTTATTTTAGGGTACCCGCCACCGCATCGCGCGGGTACCCTACTAGTATACCATAAGGTATTATACTATTTTACACTAACATCCCCCCGCAAGCGAAAGGGAGCTGGCCCGAGACGTAGCTTGGCACAAAAGAACTTAAATTGCAGTCTTGGTAGACTCTTGGTAAATATGTCCACCACATGAAACCTGGTGGGAACAAATCGAGTATAAAGTTTTCCAGACAACACCAAGTCCCTGATAAAATGGTAGTACAAATCAATATGTTTAGCACTTTTGTGAGCAACCGGGTTTTGAGAGAGAAAGAGAGCACTACGATTGTCACACAGTAAAGTGGGACGATCAGGTGGTAAGGCATGTAACTCACGAAGCAGAAGAGTAAGCCAAACAATTTCAGCCGCAGTGTTGGCCATAGCTCGATATTCTGATTCACAGCTTGCGCGAGAGATTGTGGGTTGCTTTTTAGCACTCCAGGATACAAGATTGTTTCCTAGAAAGATTAAGTAACCATATGTGGATCGATGAGTCTCAATGCAGCGAGCCCAGTCAGCATCAGAATAGCCAAGGATGGTTGTACGAGAGGGTTTGGAGAACGTGAGACCATAGGCCAAGGTGCCTTTGACATACCGAAGAACTCTTTTTACTTGTTGCATGTGAGTGGTAGTTGGAGATTGAAGGAACTGACTCACTTGATTTACAGCATAAGAGATATCCGGTCTAGTAATGGTTAAATATTGAAGTGCCCCAACCAGAGACCGATAAGAAGTAGGATTGTTGTACTGGTCACCATGTGTGCTCAGAATTTCGTTTGCAACCAAAGGCGTATGAACTGGTTTTGCATCCAAGAGATCTGCACGTTTAAGTATATCACGTGCATACTTCGATTGACTGAGAAACAACCCCTCTGAGGTACGAGTAGCTTCAAGTCCAAGAAAGTAGTTGAGCTCTCCAAGATCCTTAATTGCAAACTCGTTATGTATTCTGCTGATAAACGAAACCATGATGTGATCACAATTTCCAGTCAAAATAAGATCATCAACATATACAAGTACGTACATGATGCATGATTCACGTATGAAGACAAATAGGGACGGATCAGAGCGACTACATGTAAACCCGTACTGTAGGAGAAAATAACTAAGTCATTGGAACCATACCCGTGGGGCTTGTTTGAGACCGTAGATGGCCTTGTTTAGGCGACAAACATGATTAGGAAAGCGAGAATCAGTAAATCCGAGAGGTTGTTCCATATACACCCGTTCAGTTAGATGACTGTGAAGGAACGCATTATTAACATCTAGTTGATGGAGTTTCCAACCATATATAACAGCTAGTGAAAGAACCACTCGAATAGTAGTGGCTTTTACCACTGGACTGAAAGTGTGTGAATAATCGAGACCGGGAATCTAACTAAAACCTTGAGCCACAAGTCGGGTGTAATACCTCGTAAAATCCCAAGTCATTTATTAATGCTAATCACCAAATCCATTTTAATCAAATGATAACAAAGCCATTTTTGCGGGCCAATTTATTTTTTTTCTTATATCATCTGAATCAGTTTGAGTCACTGTTTACATGTCACCTATATCACTGTTAGTCACCATTTGCATGTCACCTGTATCACCGTTAGTCATCATTTGCATGTCCCCCGTATCACCTTTAGTCATCGTATGCATATCACCCATATCACTTTTTGTCACTTTTAAATATCACCCGATGCATGAATTTATCACCCAGTATCACCTTTAGTCACTCTTGGGTGTCACCAAATGAGGTTAATACGAATAACTCCCACTTGCGACGCAACACCTAAAAACGACACCGGGATATATATATGTTAGGAATACAAATATTCCTATAAAAGACTCGGTCACCTAAATGATGTAATAGCATTAAGTTAGCTCGTAGTTAGTTTATTTATTAGTTAAAATTAGTTTTAGTAACACCGTGGAAGAAGGACGAGTCTTTACCCACTGTATACCTGATCCACATCCCGGGAGTGGGCGTTTATGTTGTAAGTATAAATACCCCTCTCCCACCAAGGGAGAGGGTTGGACCTTTCATTTGACAAGTAATCTAATCTTTCTTTTTCTCTTATTCTCTAAAGGTTCCATTCTATTTCTTCTTCCTCTTCTAATCTAACACCACCATACCACCATATGCATCATGTTTGTGACTTAGTGTTTATCCTACAATTGGTATCAAGATCCAAGGTTTTATCTTAGGGCCTTGAAGAATCGGATTTGGTGTGGTTTTTGTGGTGTTTGTGGGTTAGAAGAGTTTTTCTTTGAAAACATCTTACTTTGATCTTTCTAGTGTTATATGATGTGTTAAGGGTGTACTTTTGTGATTAGTGGTGTTAGAACCATCTAGTTTTTTAGTTGGATAAGCCATAGCATACATTGGTTTGCTGTTGTGTTTGATTTTGGGTCGAAGTTCTTAGTAGCGGTTACCTATTCTGTGGTGGTTTTTCTTAGTAGCGGTTTGCTATTTAATTTAGCGGTTAACTCATTAGGGATTACTATTTTGGGACATACAGACAAAACGCTAGATAGTGACGGATTTGGACTATTGTGGTTAGCGATTAGATCTAGCGGTTTAAGTTAGCGGTTTGTGTTAGTGGTTTGTTCCTGCGGTTAACTCTGGTTTGCATTTAGGTAAGGGTAGCGATTACCTCATCCTGCGGTTTGCTACTATTAGCGATTACCTCATCTAGCGTTTAACTAATCTTAGCGACTACCTCAGAAGTGTGATTACCCAAAGATAGCGGTTTGCTCAATCTAGTGATTATCTCTACTTTGTTAGCGATTAACTAAGTGTTGAGGTTCTTGTGATTGGTTAATCAATTGTATTTGGTGAATTGTTGTAACGTTAGTCGTCTCGATTAATCTGATTGTGATCTGACGTTGTGAGTTAATTCTTACGACTTGACTAATTTCAATCGGATATATTGTAACTTGACTTGTCGCGACTTGACACTTAGTGCATATTGTGACCCATCCGATATCTCTCTCTAAGTCTAACTCGCTGAGTACATCGTCCGGTTTCTTTTGTTGACTTTAGTAAAATCCCTAGAAAGAATCATTTCTCGGTTTAAGTCACAAGAGTTGTATAATCTCATTTGAAGACTTTGTAATGGCTACTACCTCTGACAATATTCAAGCTGCAGGGTCCGATACTCGACCTCCTATGCTCGATAGGACTGATTATGAATCATGCCACAAAGAATCAGACTTTACTGTCGGGGCAAGGAAAATGGTGAGAACATTCTGCGATCAATTGATGAAGGTCCCCTGCAGATGGGTACAACAAGGGATGTCATCTTCACAGCTGATGATGGAACTGTCACCCATGGAATTGACAGGCCACGTACTTACAATGACCTCAGTGAGGCTGAAAAGAAGTGCTATGATGCAGATATTCGAGCCTCCAACATCGTGATACAAGGTTTACCCAAAGATGTTTACAAGCTAATCTATTTCAACACTGAAGCAAAAGCTATTTGGGACAATGTCAAAATGCTTTTATTTGGCTCGGAGCTGACCAAAGAAGACCGTGAGTCACAGCTGTATGATGAATTTGAGCATTTCAAGATGAATCCCGGTGAAAACATTACCGACTACTATGTCAGATTTCACAAGCTTGTCAATGACATGAGAATGATCCGAATGACAATGCCTAACATCCAACTCAACTCTAAATTTGTCAACAACATCTCACCCGAGTGGGATCGTTTTGTCACAGAAGTGAAACTCAACAAAGGACTGAGGAATACCAACTATGAACAGCTATTTGCCTACTTACAACAACATGAGAAACATGCAGCATTTGATCATCAACTAAGAGAAAAGCTAAATCCACCCACTACTAATGAATCACTTGCTTTCATGACCAGTACGTTGCTGATCAATTAGCCTTTGTCATCAGTGGATCACTCATCTCTACTATCACCTGGTGCCATGAATACCCATCTTGGCTCAGGGTATTCTCATACGGATAAAATGATTGACAACCTTTCTAACCAAGTGTCGCTGCTCGTTCAACACTTCAGAGCGGCACTTCCACCAACCAACAACCAACTCAGGGCTTCCTCTAATCCACGAAATCAAGCTATTGTGGAAGATGGAAGAGTAATGGTACAAAATGTTCGGGGCAGACAAAATGTGAATCAAAGGAATGCTGCTAGAGGCAATTTGCAGAACTGGATTGGAAATGTTAATCAGGTACAAGGAAGGCAACCCAAATGCTACAACTGTGGGGGTTTGGGTCACATCGCAAAGAATTGCACTCAGCCAAAGCGTCCTCAGAACTCAGACTACTTCAAGGATAAAATGTTACTCATGCAGGCTCAAGAGAATGGAGCTGTGCTGAATGAGGAAGAATTGGTTTTTCTTGCTAGGGATGATGGAAAGACGTTTGATGATGATGTGGATGAACAACCTGTCCATGATTTAGCTCTTAATGATCCAAAAATCTTCCAAGCTGATGATTGTGATGCCTTTGATTCGGACGTTGATGACGAACCCACTGCTCAGACTATCTTCATGGCCAATTTATCATCAACTGTCTTAGCTCCACAACAATCCAGTCCCTCCAAATCATCCATCATATATGAGGTACTAAAGTTATATGATGATTGAAATATTGATGGTGAATCGAAGAGTTTCTAAGATATACGACAAATTAATGTTGGTGAAACGAATGAGGCTGAATTGGAGAACATTAATGTTATTCCAACTGAGCAACAATCGGATCACAACATTAACTCTGACGTATCTAGTGGAACTTCTTCTGTTGTTTATGACAATAATGTGATGCATGAATAGAGGATTCATAATGAAATATAACAAACAAACATTGCAGAATTAGATATTGCCAATATGGAAAATAGCAATGTTGTCCCATATGAACAATATGTAAAGCACAATGCCGAATTTGTTGTATCAAGTGATACATCCTCTGTTGATGACAATGTATGTGAATTAGGTGGGTACACTGCTGCTGCACCTGATGACACTCTGACTACTAAGATTAATATTCTTAAGGATCAAGTAATGTGTTATGAACAACGTGCAAAATTTGAACTTACAAAACGTGAACAAAAGATGGATTGGCAAATGAAGGCATATATAACTTAACATAATTTAAAGGAAGATGCATTGATGAGGCGAAAAATGATCCATTTTTAGGGGGTCATTTAAGCCCGGAATTGAATTTATTTGATCAAATATTGCCCTAAATCGTTCCTTTTGTGATTTTAGGTACTTTTGGAGTGAATTCTGGAAAAAGAAGCATTTTGGACGTTTTTGGAGCATAAAAGTGAAGAAAATGGCAAAGTCTTAATTTTCCTAGCTGGGAACAGTACTTGACGGCATCACAAAGTTCTTCATGACGGCGTCAAGAGTAAAACAAGAGGTGAAGTGGATAGAGTCCATGACGATCCAAAGAGTTTTCACACTAGGGGCATGACGGCGTCACCATAGGCCGTCATGGTCCCATTACACGTGACGGCCCAGAGAAAATTTGCACTTAACAGCGTCAGATCTGGATCTAGGCAATCCGATATTACTATGGGCGGCGAGTTGACGGCATCAGATTTTTCTTCTTGACGTCGTCACGATGGAAAATCTATATATAGTTTTGTAATTTTCATTCATTAGGGGAGGTCAATTAGAGGGATAACTTAGAGAAACCCTAGCACGATTTTTACTGTACTTTTAAGGGTTTTTACCCTTTGAAACCTTTCATGTTCAATTAAGATAAGTATCCTTTCAATTCATTCATTATGTTTATGTGTTGTTTGAATATATCTTACACTTGTCTTGATTTTAACATGCTAGGCTAGATCTCTTGTGTGTTTGCTTAGATGTAGTGAAACCTAGATGTTGATTATGGGTTGGTTGCTTGTTTATAGTTGTTACGGATGAATGATTTCGATGTTAGGCTTAAGAAAACTGGCAGACTTCCATAGGGTAACATGCTTGAACGTCTTAAGAAACATGAACCAATGCGTACTAGGTTTTTATGATTGTATTTAATGCATGAGCGAATTCTAATGATCCCATGTTAGGAGCTTCTTGCAGGCTCGACATAGGAGTGAAGTAGGAGCTTATAGAGTTGGAGAAGTACGTACGCCACCCCACGAATGGTATTAAGGAATATAACCCGTCATCCACGCAATTGTAACAAACTATCAACCTGTAAAAGATATCTAAGGAGTAATGAAATCTAAGTAAACACAATTTTCCCATTTATTGTTCACACCACTAGTTTAATTAGCTTTAGTTACATTTTTGTTATTTTATTTTGATTGCATCTTTAGTTATTGGGTTAGTTGATTAGCAACTAATTCCGCCCACTCTTCCAAAAACCCTATATTTTAATTGCTTTTATAAAAGTATAAAAATACAAAAAGAATCATCCCTCACCTCTAGACTAAATTTTTAGGCTTTCTAATCCTAGCGACACTATTCCTGAGTTGAACGATCAATCCCCCGATACTTGTCACTATACTATACTACAACGATCAGGTACACTGCCTGTTGGGGGTTGTAAGCTTCTCGAGATCCCTTGAGAGGTAAAGCCTGGTGCAATTCCAACGTATCAAGTTTTTGGCGCCGCAGCCCGGGGAATAGTTATTGTCTAGGTTAGGATTTCTTTTTATTAGGTCTACTTGCTAGATTCCTTTCGAGTAAGATTTTATTTTATTTTTAGGTTTTCTTTATTCTATCTTATTTCTTCGTGTCTTTGTTCGTAAGCTTTACCATCCGACATCATGGAAGGTGGTAACATCTTTGAACCCATCAACCCACTACAACAAAACCACCTACAAAACCCACCACTAGCAAACGAACCTCTTAGGCCCCAAACCTTAGGAGAGTATTCCCGTCCTAGCCACCAAGGCTATCGAAACACTATTGAGCTCACCCAAGGAGCCAATGTGTCCCCCTTGCGATCCGACACCATCCGGTTGGTGCAAAGCGGATGTGCATTCCATGGACTTCGTTCCGAAGATCCTAACCAACATCTCAAGGACTTCCTTAAAATCGTAGATTCTATAGACCTTGATGTTACAACTAGAGAGTCGACCTGATTACGCCTATTCCAATTCTCTCTACATGATCAAGCTAGTCAATGGCTTGAACGTTTACCCGCGGGATTCATCACCTCATGGGATGATCTTACCACTCGTTTCCTTGCTCAATTTTTCCCACCAGGGAGAACTACCAAGCTTAGAAATGATATCTTGATGTTCCAACAACGTCAAGGTGAAACTCTATATGAATCATGGACTCGTTTCAAGGACTTACTCTAAAAAGTCCCTCATCATGGCATAGATCTTTGGCTCCAAGTCCAAATCTTCTATGACCATATCGATCTCTCTACAAGGCGGACCATTGACGAATCGGCCGGTGGTAAGCTAGGTGATCTAAGTGCGGAAGAATCATGGGAACTCATAGAAGATCTTCCTCTCTATGACAACGAAAGTTGGAATGATCCCTGTGATTTGAACAAAACGGTCAAGGCAATATCTTTGCCTTCGAATAATTCTAGCACTCCCGACCGTAGGATCATGGAACTTGAGGACCAAGTCAAGTTTCTCATGAAATCTTACGAAGCTCCTAAGCCTTCAAGCCAAGTGAACAAAATCACTTCTTCATGCGAATTATGTAGTGGTCCCCATGACACTCGTGATTGCGTGGAACTCCCCAGAACAGCTTTTGCGGACTATGCATCCTCGCGTACCGATGAAGCGGGAGACAAGTGGTACACTTTCAAACCCGAGCCAAACCCTTATGGTGATTCCTACAACCCTTCTTGGAAAAATCACCCGAACCTTAGGTGGAAACAAAACCAAAACAATTCTTCCAATCCGCCTAATCGTTACCAACCAAACGGTCTACCCTCCAACCGCACTTTCAGTAACAATCCTTCTAATAACTATGGTAGTACACTAGTACCAATAATCTTGAAGCATTGATGTCCAAGTTTATGGCATCTCAAGAAGCTCGCATAGCTAAGTTTGAAACCGAATTCAATTAACAACAAACGAAGATGACCAATAAGATTGACAACTTGTTGAAAGCCCTCAACAACCAAGCGCTAACTACACCTAGGAAGGACACTAGGGACACAAATAGCGGAATCCAAATTAAGGACCCCTCGTCTTCCAAACACATCCACTTTGTCAATGTTGTCACTATTAAGCCAAAAGACAAGGATATAGAAGAAAGTGACAAGGATGAAGTTGGAATAGAAACCGAGACTAGGGATGAAATTAAGGAAGTTGAGGGTAATAAGGGAGAAAAGTTAGAGGAAGTAGAAAATGTAGAAGAGTACTTTGATAAGTTGCCCACCAAGGAAGAATGGGAATATCACAAGGATTTATTCAATGATCCCGAGACACCATATATCCTTGGTTCACCCATTATTAAAGTAGGTGATCCCTCTAACATCAACATACCATGCAACATTGGGCATATGCATGTATGGAAAGCTTATATCGATCCTAGGTCTCCTATAAACATCATGACTAGGACTTATTATAATTGGGTAATGAAGAAGCACCTTGTTTATCGGATGATGCCCAACAAGAATTTGATAAGTAATTTTGTAGGAAGAGTGAACGAATTGCATGTGATTGTTGGAAACTTCACTTATAAGACCGACTTTTTGATAGTGGAGGATACTCGTCCGGTGATAGATGATTGCCTAAGTCAAGTAGTGTTCGGAAAACCGTTCGTTGACGCCTCTAGGATGAGTTATGATCCGACTCTAGGGATAGTTAGATTCAAGGAAGATAATGATGAGATTGCTTACCCAATGCCCTATAAAATTGAACAATACCGCCTCCTATCAAACATAGAAAAGGAACACAAACAAGCGGTTTACTATAGGAATGACGAGGATAGACGTAGAGGAGTAGAGTATGTTATGAATAGAATACTTGGTTTCTACAAAGAATGCTTGCAACTAGGTCCGGAATACAAAACTAATATAGGAGATGACCTAGAAGTGAGACCAACGATGAGGTCACGTAATTGCCCATGACCTTGAGTCTAGCTACAAGACTCATAAATAAAGAAAAGCGCTTCTTGGGAGGCAACCCATGTTTTGTGTTGTTTGATTGTTATTTGCTTCCGTATGCATGTTTATTTTTATTGTTGGTAGATCATGTTTCAAAAAATAAAATGGTGAAAATACTTTATTTTGTCGTTTGACTTAGTCTTAACTTCATCCAAAGGTATTTCGCAAAAGATAAGTGTAAGGGGAAACCCCAAATATGTTTTTTAAGAAACAAAATTGATCATGATTTTCCACAATATTAAATGGACATGTATATTCATATTTGTTAGAGTCAAATGCTTGTATCGAGTCATAATGATGTTCTGCAGGATTTTCCAGGAAGTAGGACATAAGTTTTTCCAGAAATTTTCCGAAAACTTAACGTAAAGATTTCTGCAGATCACTTCTGACGGCGTCAGGAATTAATTCCTGACGGCGTCATGTGTAAAATTCTGGAAATTTTGTTAGTTTTGTTTTTCTAACGGAGTCTTAAAGTTTTTGTTAAATCTTTAGTTTTATAAACTCCAGGAAATCTGTAAACATTCATGCCACAAGCATTATATCTTACATTGTTTTCTAGGATTTATTAGTATATATAGATTGCCGCCGATTTTACGCGAGGTTGCCTTGTTTGTTTTCTCAAGTTTAACAGGTTATGTATGACAAGAAGATGATTTATAATTCTGGAAAGGAAGCTTTGATTGTTCATTTTCTTGGAGGAAGATCTAACCTTGTTACTGCACTACCCACACCGAACGAATCAGGGGAGTATTTGCTTTCATTCTTTTACCTATTTCACTTTTACATTCTTTAATTGAACATTGGGGACAGTGTTCATCCTAAGTGTAAGGGGAGGGTAAATGATGATACCTTATAGGATACACTTTCACTTGAGTTTGTTTGTTTGATGGTAGGTGTGTAATAAAACTATGAGAAATACTTGTTAGTGTAATTTTAGCGCCAAATTTAAAATTTTTTACAACATTTAGGAGTGAAACTTTAGCCTTAGCAAGCGTCTCATGGATAGGAGATTGTATGACTAGCACAAAACCGTACTATTCAGAAAAATTTTCCACCCAAATATGTGAGGTGCGCCTTTATATTTGATAGGAAAAACATTCATTATTAGTGCTTATGAGTGTACCGGTAGCATTTAGATTCTAGAACTTGCGTTAGTGATGCATCCCGAGACCGCTAGTGAGACTACATTCGTGTGGAAGGATTTACTACATGATAAGAGGCATTAGGATCACCCTTGTGTTAAACCCGTATCATAATTACTTGACCATTTAAGTCATATTATTTGGCTAGTAAAGTCAATTAATTTTTCCCACACCATTAGCGTTGTACTCATTTTTAGTACACGAAACCCCTAGTACACCCCTCCGAGCCTATCTTTTCGTTTCTAACTTTAAGCATCTTACTTAAAGGAAGAATTTGTTACAACCCACTTAAATGTACAACCAAATCACCTTAGCCTTCCGTGTATGCACTCATCTTTAGTGCATTATTGTTATATGTTTAAACTCTTAGTTAATTATCTAATTGATTACATGGTTGCTAAGTCAGGTCATATCCTTGTACATATTGTTTTGGGACGATTGGGACTCATGGGTAAAGTACTTATGTTATGGAGTAATGGGGAAGAACATCATATTATTACCCCCATATGTGCATTAATCTTAAAAGTACTCCAAGTGTTTTGATTATCTTGATTCGAGTCATCAGATTAGTTTATTGTAAAGTATGTAAAAATTCAAGTGTAAGGGGAAGTTCATTCCCTATGATGTATTATTTTGGATGGTAGGGTAAAAGTGTATGCACAAAAAAAAAAAAAAAAAAAAAAAAAAAAAAAAAAATTAAGAAAAAGAAAAAAAAATATAGAAAAAGGTAAAGAGAAAAAAACATATGGACTACCATCCCGTTTCATTCTATGTTTTTGTTATTTTTCATTTATTAGCTTAAGTCGAGTCTAGTCTTGGCTTAGCAACGCCATATTGTACATGTAATTAACCAAGATGATTAACTCGCCACCAGTAAAGATTGCCTTTATCCAACCAAACCGTGTATTCCATATCCCTACACCTAACGTTATAACCCTTTAAAAAAGACCTCTTTGATAGTTTATCCTAGGTGCTTACGCCATGTGGTGGAGGTTTGATCCTTTCCCAAGCCTATGGTAATCTATTTTGCTATGACAGGTAGTGAGAGATATTATCCATTTCCATATTGTGATATATACTTTATTACACCTGAGAGATGTGAGTATCTAAATACTATGTGTAAAGTGCTAGTGTATGACCTCCGTGCTTGTCTTTTGTCTTTAGTGGAACGATTATTTGTTGTAATTACTTTTATATTAGTGTTAAATGACCCCTAACTTGTATTTTGATTAGAATAAAAGCGCATTTGCTTGAGGACAAGCAAATCTCAAGTGTAAGGGTATATGATGAGGCGAGAAATGATCCGCTTTTAGGGGGTCATTTAAGCCCGGAATTGAATTTATTTGATCAAATATTGCCCTAAATCGTTCCTTTTGTGATTTTAGGTACTTTTGGAGTGAATTCTGGAAAAGGAAGCATTTTGGACATTTTTGGAGCATAAAAGTGAGGAAAACGGCAAAGTCTTAATTTTCCTTGCTGGGAACAGTACCTGACGGCGTCACAAAGTTCTTCATGACGACATCAAGAGCAAAACAAGAGGTGAAGTGGATAGAGTCCGTGACGATCCAGAGAGTTTTTACACTAGGGGCCTGACGGCGTCACCATAGGCCGTCATGGTCCCATTATACGTGACGGCCCAGAGAAAATTTGCACTTGACGACGTCAGATCTGGATCTAGGCAATCCGATATTACTATGGGCGGCGAGTTGACGGCGTCAGATTTTTCTTCTTGACACCGTCACGATGGAAAATCTATATATAGTTTTGTAATTTTCATTCATTAGGGGAGGACAATTAGAGGGATAACTTGGAGAAACCCTAGCATGATTTTTACTGTACTTTCAAGGGTTTTTACCCTTTGAAACCTTTCATGTTCAATTAAGATAAGTATCCTTTCAATTCATTCAATATGTCTATGTGTTGTTTGAATATATCTTATGCTTGTCTTGATTTTAACATGCTAGGCTAGAACTCTTGTGTGTTTGCTTAGATGTAGTGAAACCTAGATGTTGATTATGGGTTGATTGCTTGTTTATAGTTGTTACGGATGAATGATTTCGATGTTAGGCTTAAGAAAACTGGCAGAATTCCATAGGGTAACATGCTTGAACGTCTTAAGAAACATGAACCAATGCGTACTAGGTTTTTATGGTTGTATTTAATGCATGAGCGAATTCTAATGATCCCATGTTAGGAGCTTCTTGCAGGCTCGACATAGGAGTGAAGTAGAAGCTTATAGAGTTGGGGAAATACGTATGCCACCCCACGAATGGTATTAAGGAATATAACCCATCATCCACGCAATTGTAACAAACTATCAACCTGTAAAAGATATCTAGGGAGTAATGAAATCTAAGTAAACACAATTTTCCCATTTATTGTTCACACCACAAGTTTTATTAGCTTTATTTACATTTTTGTTATTTTATTTTGATTGCATCTTTAGTTATTGGGTTAGTTGATTAGCAACTAATTCCGCCAACTCTTCCAAAAACCCGAGATTTTAATTGCTTTTATAAAAATATAAAAATACAAAAAGAATCATCCTTCACCTCTAGACTAAATTTTTAGGCTTTCTAATCCTAGCGACACTATTCCTGAGTTGAACGATGAATCCCCCGGTACTTGTCATTATACTATACTACAACGATTAGGTACACTGCCTGGTGGGGGTTGTAAGCTTCTCGAGATCCCTTGAGAGGTAAAGCCTGGTGCAATTCCCACGCATCATGCATTAAAACAAGAAATAAAATTTGTTCAGAATCAACTTGATCAAGTTGTTAAGGAAAAACCAGAAATTCAGGAGAATTTAAGTGTGCTAAAAGTGAATTTAAAGAAAAAGAAACTAAACTACTAAATGAATTTTCCAACCTTAAGGAGTTGAAGAACATGCTTGAAAATAAGTTATACATGCAAGGTCAAACCATACAAACAGCTCAAATGGTTCAAAAGCACATGAAACTGAGGGATAACCATAGTGACAAGGATTTATGTGTGCCTAAAACAAATTACCTTAAGAGCGTTAGTGCCTCTCAACCTGCCTTGTATGATGCCAAGGTTATGCTCACACCTAATCATGCCCCTCCAAATTGTTGGTTTGATAAAGAAATGGATGATAGTGAATATGCCAATAGAGAGATATTTGATAACAAAATGAAGGATCCCAAGTGCATTAAACATCGTGTCATTGTTAAACCCCATGATTATTATGAACAAAACCGTGTGACTGTTTTTGCACTTCAATCTAAGTTAACACCAGAGCATATATTTTCGCCTTTAGATGTTGAGAAAATGAAAGCTGAAGAACTTAAGGCCAAACTTCCTCAAAAGCTTGCTACCCCAACGGTGTATCCCCCCAATACACCAATGCACTTAGTTCAGTTGTCACTTCCCACACAATGTAGAACTCTTATTAGCATATATGTCCTCTGTCAAATGTTCACTAATTTTGATAAAACATGCAAAAAGAGAATCACGCCAACGGGAATTACTGAGGGTGAAAGGGGTTTTGAGCTTACAAAAGAATGTTACTTAACTGAAGTTATCCCATTTTTTAAACTAATCATAGAACACTTTGAGGGTTTACAACAGTCCTTTGAAGTTGAACTAAAAAAAATGAAAGAAGTGTTTAAAAATATGGAAAATAAGGGAAAACAAACTGCAATAGATCTTCAACATAGTGAGATAGCAAGGAAAAACATTCTTATCATGAATGACAATTTGATTGCTAAATGTATTTCTCAAGATGTGTTTTACACTGCTACAGATTCTACTTTAAATGCTTGTCAATTTCATGAAATGTCCATTGCTTTGAATGTTCTCCAAAATTGGTTGTGGAGCTTGTGTCACACCCCCAAAATCGGGTCCAGCGGAAGCATACATGTAGCTGGGGTGTAACTCAATTGGTATTACAACACATGTTCAAAAATGGTTTTCACTTGAATCATTTAGAATAAAATAGTTTAATCAAAAATGTTGAATTTACATTGTTAAAAGTAGTGCGGAAGTAGGCCCTTAAACTAGTTTAAAACGGTCCCCAAATGAAAAATCAGAGTCTTCTATGACCATGCCATGCCCTGCCAAAACCTCCAGTAGCGTGCCATTGGTTATAACCTGAAAATACATGCTAAAGTGTCAACACGAGGTTGGTGAGTTCATAGAGTCTTGTGAAAAAGAATGTAATGCATTGAAATGAAGATTCCCCAGCAAAGGCATCGTAAATCCACTCAGTTCCAAGTCCCGCCATAAGAGACTTGTAACCTGTGTGTTTACAACCCACTGCCAAATGTAATAAGTTTGATACAAAAGCATTGTAATTCAGTAATAAGGCTGATGCAAAGGCATTGTATTTCAGTAATAAGACTTGATGCAAAAGTATCAGGAATTTATCAGTAATTTTGTATTAACAATAGCCCAAGTATAAAGTAAAGTACTAAGATTTCAATAATGAAACCCACATTGTCTCTTAAGCTCATGGCCCCGAAGCTAGACTTTGTAATGCCCCAACAAAGTGTTTACCAGACACTCACTTGATAAGACATGAAATGCATTCGTCCCGTTGGAGCAACCCAACGCGAATGGAGGCGTCACCCTCAATAGATCTATTCACTCACTCTCGCTTAGTACTTGAAATTAACGGTCCATGAAATAAAGGGGACTTGTCGTGACGTGGTAATAAGACTACTTAAGCAATGTAAGAAACTTTATACTTTGGCATTGTACAAAAATAGTTGCTGCAATGTATTCTCCCCCATGGGATTTGAAATCGTATAACAGTATAACACGAGTATTTAAGCATGTATCTCCCCCAAAGAGTTTGTAATGTAATTAAACCAGTAAAAGTGGGGCTATGACTCACCTGATATGATGGTACCATGAACATGTAATGAGCTGAAAAACAAGGCGCGCACACTAGCCGCAACCTAATATGAATGATGAACGATCTACTTTAGATCATGAAATGATGTTATGAATGTCCATGCACATGTTTCTATACCACTCTACTCTTTGGAAAAACACTTGTATTATCAAAAATATATATTCCAAGAATTTGGAAAATATTGCTATTAGAAAATATAAATAGCTAGTTATAATATATATATACTTATATATATATATATATAACGTAAGTTTCCATGTTAGTGTTAAAATACTCGGGTTGTAATCCTTGAAATGATGAAAACATACTCATAATAACTAATACTACGTTAGTTATAAAGCTCGGTATTTGATATTATGTCTAGCTTAAAAATGTACTTCGTAGTTTTTGCGCCAAATTTAATAAAAGCTGTCAATTATAAAATGGTTTTAGCCGATATTCAAACGAGTATATCTTTGTCGTTACTTGTCCGTTTTACTTGTTCTTTATATCCACGGTTACGTCTTAGTATGTAGTAATATATTTTGGAAAGCTCGGCTCCTCCGGGTTACGTCTAAAGCCTCTTTTTGTCCAATGAAAAACGTCCAACAGCAAACATTTTCTGAAAAATACTTTTCGTCTACAATCTTGCAAAAATCATAACTCCTTCGTTATAGACTCTTTTTAATCCGTTCTTTCGCCTACGGATTCGTTTTTGAAAGTATTTTCTAAAAATTTTGCCAAAGTTCCCTTGGTGTTTACTGATTTTCCAGATTTTTACAAAACGGAACAGCATGTCTAAAATAGGTTCCAAATCAAGTTTCCAAGGTTAAAAACTAATTTCTACCATCACCAAACCTCTTGTAATCACCACATGGCTAATCTAATCTTACCATACACCTTCTTAGGGTGCCATGGACTCCTAACCAAGTTATTAGAGCAAGGGAATTCATAACTAAAAAGTTAGGGTTTGTATGTTTCTTTTTAGCCAAAATAAAGTGTGGTATAGCTACTTGTACATGGTTTTTAGCATGATACTTATGTAATACATGTAAAAATAGGATGATCCATGAAAAAATAAAGATGAAAACTTACTTGACAAAATGAGATGATTATAGGATGATTATGCTTGATGTTCTTGTGTTTTTGTTGCTTGATTATTGATTAGGCTTGTAAAATGAACAAGTTTAGTGTTTTACTTTATGGAAAATGATCACTTGAGCTATGGATGGTGGTTTGGTCGTGGGTTTGGAGAGGATGAAGAGAAAGATGAGTTTTGATCTTACTAAAAAGGTATGTTATGATTTTGTGAAATTTGGTAAAGTATGTTATAAGAGTTTATTAGTATAAATAATGATAAGTTAATGCAATAGGTTAAAGGGGTGGTCTTGGGGCTGGTTTTCAAAGGGTAGGAGGGGGGGGGGGGGGTTAGGGTACTTGGGATTTAATTAGAAACCTTGTATGAAATTTGCACTAGTTTGTGGTTTTTAGTTACGATCGGGTATCGGTTTTATTAGAAATAAATGTTCACGAAGTATACCGGGATGAAATTAGTTATAATAATGTTAAAAACATATTAAAAATATGTTGGGTACATTTACTGAGTGATCGGGTGATTATTGTTTAGTTTTCACGAAAACCGTCGTTATATTTATACGCGTACGTTATAAATAAAATAAATTTCCAAAATACTGGGTAACTGAATGTTATAACTTTCATGATGTTAAAATGGATATAAAAATATGTCGGGACCATTGTGGGAATATTTAGATATATTCGTCGTGTATAAACCGGGTGTTAACGTTTATTATAATTACGTATACGTAAAAACGTTAAATGTACTGAATATAGAAATTTGAAAATCCTGAGAGTGGTATAACATGAAAATGCTGTTATGATGATATGCAGACTATCCCCAGTCCGTATGCAGTGTACTTAACACTAATGAAATGAATTCGCACCTAAACCAATCCGGTTACGCGAATTTGAATACCCGTAAACTAAATTTACGATGAAATGAGTAATGCAAGTGAATGGTGAAAACTTTTCCGGAAATGAATAGTGTTCGGTGAATAGTAAATTTCCAAAAAGTTTCTCAGAACATCAAACCGACCTCGAAAACGATGGATAGTAAAACGATGAATAGTGTTTTGATGAATAGTGATTTATGAATAGTAAAAAGTCGAAGTTTGGGAAAATGACCTGAAATGGTAAATGACGTGAAATGGTGAGTTGTGACAGTCTTCCCCTCTAAAAGGAACTTCGTCCCGAAGTTCAGTTTATGTTGGCTCTGAAAACATATTGGTGAAAAGGTGATGATATTCGAGAATTCCAGCGAATTCTAACGATAGGAATTCGACCCTGCTTCAACTGTTTGACCTAACTGTCCATGATTTGTACTTGTTCTCCTGCAAGGTTTATGTTTGACTTTGGGTTGGATTCCTTTCCAAATGGAATTATGAGTGACAATTCTGAAAAGATGATAATACGTGGTTGTGTAATCCTATTGTTGTTGTTTTCTAACAAGGCTCAAGTCTGACGGCCACTAGGCCTACTCTGTTTGAAATATTACATGGTCCAGTGATAGTGGTTCGAATAGTTTGGTGATATCCTGGGAATTCTGTTGAGTTTTGAAATGGTCTTAATGTACCGAGAGATTCTCCTTATAGATAGTATGGAAAGTCTTTCCTAGGGAGGTCATTGATAATATCCACTTATCAATATAGGAAGTAGTGTGCGATGAGTAGCATAGGAATCCATAAAGTGTTAGCTAATTCCTTATATATACATATGGGGATAGGGAAAGGTAATGATAGTGATGGTGAGAAGGGAAGAGACTGTGACAACTGCGACAAAATGATATTGTGATACAAGAAAATACAGTGATGTAAGTGTATTATGCATAAATGTGAATGTTCATGAAATGAAATGATCAATTTACATGCTTCCAAGCGGCGGTTCATGAGGTGATGAAAAGTATGAATGTTCTGACAATGAGGGTATACACACATGCATGAAACATTTGGAAAATGAGTAAAGGATTCAATCCAGACAGAATTTTATTATAACCATTCTCAGTGTTGCAAAATTCATTTCTGAGTCGGATATAGGTAGTCAGCCTATGTCCCACTATCCCGGGTTGAATATAGGTGACTAGTCTATATTCCACCGAGGTTCCATGAATTTTGAAATACTCAGCTCAGTTATACTAATACTATGTCCTTCACAAATACCAAGACGTTCAGAAAGACTAAGGCAGGTGACCAAACTCGAGGTCAAATGATGAAACTATGCAAGGAAAAACATAATGCGGTGACATATATGATACGTGAACATGCTTATATGAAAAACAATTATAGTAATCAACTATAATAAATGAATATAATATATCAGATAATGAGACACAAGTCTCATCACCTATATCAGCAACTAACCACAAATGAGGCTTCAGTTTGGCAGGCAGGCACGTGACGGTCATAGGGTTAAGTTTTCTTGAAAGTAGCTATAGTCTAAGTTTTAAAAAAAACACTTAGTTCGCTATAGCCAAAGCTCTGATGCCAATCTGTCACACCCCCAAAATCGGGTCCAGCGGAAGCATACATGTAGCTGGGGTGTAACTCAATTGGTATTACAACACATGTTCAAAAATGGTTTTCACTTGAATCATTTAGAATAAAATAGTTTAATCAAAAATGTTGAATTTACATTGTTAAAAGTAGTGCGGAAGTAGGCCCTTAAACTAGTTTAAAACGGTCCCCAAATGAAAAATCAGAGTCTTCTATGACCATGCCATGCCCTGCCAAAACCTCCAGTAGCGTGCCATTGGTTATAACCTGAAAATACATGCTAAAGTGTCAACACGAGGTTGGTGAGTTCATAGAGTCTTGTGAAAAAGAATGTAATGCATTGAAATGAAGATTCCCCAGCAAAGGCATCGTAAATCCACTCAGTTCCAAGTCCCGCCATAAGAGACTTGTAACCTGTGTGTTTACAACCCACTGCCAAATGTAATAAGTTTGATACAAAAGCATTGTAATTCAGTAATAAGGCTGATGCAAAGGCATCGTATTTCAGTAATAAGACTTGATGCAAAAGTATCAGGAATTTATCAGTAATTTTGTATGTACAATAGCCCAAGTATAAAGTAAAGTACTAAGATTTCAATAATGAAACCCACATTGTCTCTTAAGCTCATGGCCCCGAAGCTAGACTTTGTAATGCCCCAACAAAGTGTCTACCAGACACTCACTTGATAAGACATGAAATGCATTCGTCCCGTTGGAGCAACCCAACGCGAATGGAGGCGTCACCCTCAATAGATCTATTCACTCACTCTCGCTTAGTACTTGAAATTAACGGTCCATGAAATAAAGGGGACTTGTCGTGACGTGGTAATAAGACTACTTAAGCAATGTAAGAAACTTTATACTTTGGCATTGTACAAAAATAGTTGCTGCAATGTATTCTCCCCCATGGGATTTGAAATCGTATAACAGTATAACACGAGTATTTAAGCATGTATCTCCCCCAAAGAGTTTGTAATGTAATTAAACCAGTAAAAGTGGGGCTATGACTCACCTGATATGATGGTACCATGAACATGTAATGAGCTGAAAAACAAGGCGCGCACACTAGCCGCAACCTAATATGAATGATGAACGATCTACTTTAGATCATGAAATGATGTTATGAATGTCCATGCACATGTTTCTATACCACTCTACTCTTTGGAAAAACACTTGTATTATCAAAAATATATATTCCAAGAATTTGGAAAATATTGCTATTAGAAAATATAAATAGCTAGTTATAATATATATATACTTATATATATATATATATATAACGTAAGTTTCCATGTTAGTGTTAAAATACTCGGGTTGTAATCCTTGAAATGATGAAAACATACTCATAATAACTAATACTACGTTAGTTATAAAGCTCGGTATTTGATATTATGTCTAGCTTAAAAATGTACTTCGTAGTTTTTGCGCCAAATTTAATAAAAGCTGTCAATTATAAAATGGTTTTAGCCGATATTCAAACGAGTATATCTTTGTCGTTACTTGTCCGTTTTACTTGTTCTTTATATCCACGGTTACGTCTTAGTATGTAGTAATATATTTTGGAAAGCTCGGCTCCTCCGGGTTACGTCTAAAGCCTCTTTTTGTCCAATGAAAAACGTCCAACAGCAAACATTTTCTGAAAAATACTTTTCGTCTACAATCTTGCAAAAATCATAACTCCTTCGTTATAGACTCTTTTTAATCCGTTCTTTCGCCTACGGATTCGTTTTTGAAAGTATTTTCTAAAAATTTTGCCAAAGTTCCCTTGGTGTTTACTGATTTTCCAGATTTTTACAAAACGGAACAGCATGTCTAAAATAGGTTCCAAATCAAGTTTCCAAGGTTAAAAACTAATTTCTACCATCACCAAACCTCTTGTAATCACCACATGGCTAATCTAATCTTACCATACACCTTCTTAGGGTGCCATGGACTCCTAACCAAGTTATTAGAGCAAGGGAATTCATAACTAAAAAGTTAGGGTTTGTATGTTTCTTTTTAGCCAAAATAAAGTGTGGTATAGCTACTTGTACATGGTTTTTAGCATGATACTTATGTAATACATGTAAAAATAGGATGATCCATGAAAAAATAAAGATGAAAACTTACTTGACAAAATGAGATGATTATAGGATGATTATGCTTGATGTTCTTGTGTTTTTGTTGCTTGATTATTGATTAGGCTTGTAAAATGAACAAGTTTAGTGTTTTACTTTATGGAAAATGATCACTTGAGCTATGGATGGTGGTTTGGTCGTGGGTTTGGAGAGGATGAAGAGAAAGATGAGTTTTGATCTTACTAAAAAGGTATGTTATGATTTTGTGAAATTTGGTAAAGTATGTTATAAGAGTTTATTAGTATAAATAATGATAAGTTAATGCAATAGGTTAAAGGGGTGGTCTTGGGGCTGGTTTTCAAAGGGTAGGAGGGGGGGGGGGGGGGTTAGGGTACTTGGGATTTAATTAGAAACCTTGTATGAAATTTGCACTAGTTTGTGGTTTTTAGTTACGATCGGGTATCGGTTTTATTAGAAATAAATGTTCACGAAGTATACCGGGATGAAATTAGTTATAATAATGTTAAAAACATATTAAAAATATGTTGGGTACATTTACTGAGTGATCGGGTGATTATTGTTTAGTTTTCACGAAAACCGTCGTTATATTTATACGCGTACGTTATAAATAAAATAAATTTCCAAAATACTGGGTAACTGAATGTTATAACTTTCATGATGTTAAAATGGATATAAAAATATGTCGGGACCATTGTGGGAATATTTAGATATATTTGTCGTGTATAAACCGGGTGTTAACGTTTATTATAATTACGTATACGTAAAAACGTTAAATGTACTGAATATAGAAATTTGAAAATCCTGAGAGTGGTATAACATGAAAATGCTGTTATGATGATATGCAGACTATCCCCAGTCCGTATGCAGTGTACTTAACACTAATGAAATGAATTCGCACCTAAACCAATCCGGTTACGCGAATTTGAATACCCGTAAACTAAATTTACGATGAAATGAGTAATGCAAGTGAATGGTGAAAACTTTTCCGGAAATGAATAGTGTTCGGTGAATAGTAAATTTCCAAAAAGTTTCTCAGAACATCAAACCGACCTCGAAAACGATGAATAGTAAAACGATGAATAGTGTTTTGATGAATAGTGATTTATGAATAGTAAAAAGTCGAAGTTTGGGAAAATGACCTGAAATGGTAAATGACGTGAAATGGTGAGTTGTGACAGCTTGAGAGGGAGAATTTGAAACTGCAAGAAAAAATTCAAAATGATGATCATGACAATATGGTCAAGCACTTTTCTAAACTAGAAGTTGATAATCTTAACCTACAATTAAAAAATCAACATTTAGAAGAAAGGATTAAAATATCAAAGGCCAAGACATCCTCGGATGCTCCTGAATTTGATACATATTTTGAATTAGCAAAAAGGGATGAAAAAATTCAAGCTCACGGCAACACGATTAGGAAATTGAGGGCTCAAATTGCCCAAGTGAAATCTCCCATGAATGATGTGATTGACAACCATAAACCACAGTCTGTAGATTCTCAGAGTTTCCAACTTCAAAACATGATCAATAAACTCAAATATGAAAATGAATGTTTTCAAGCTGAAAATTCGAAAGTTAAACAACATTACAAAGAGTTATATGATTCAATTAAGATCACTCATGATAAAACCAATGAAAAGATAACTTCTTTGCTAAATGAAATTGAGAATCTAAAGACTAGGGTGAAAGGGAAAATGCCGGTCATTTCAAGTGACAAATCTATAGTCTGTGAATGTAAAAAATATGCATGTGAGGCTGTGTACATACCGCTTCCCCTTAAGAACAATGAGTTAGTCCATAGTGATTACCTCAGACATCTTAAGGATTGCCTTGACATGACCCGTGAGACCATTGAAGAAGATAAAATGGTGAGAGCCTCTGATAACACATTATCAGACATTAGTTTTCTCACCAAACGGTCACAAGAATTGTTAGAATATGCCATAGGTACGTGCCCCAAGATTCTCAACTTGCAAGATAGAGAAGTCACATCCTCATCTAAGAGTTTGAAAAAGCATGTTACCTTTGATATACCGTTGGCTAGTTCTGATCATAGCACGTCACCACCTAGAAACTAAACAACTATGCAACAATCTAATGTTCCTATCGTCAATTCTACAGGAGTAAGCAATGACACTAAAGCTAGCGGGTCAAAGCCTAAAGGCAATACAAGGAATGATAGGACTTCACCAGCTAAGAGTGCTCAAGGGAAGAAAGTAGAAGACCACCTTAGGAACAATAAGATTGATCTGAGTGAAAAGAATCGTGTTGATTCTAGTATTTGCGATAAGCCAACTGTAATTAATTCAAATTCTAATGATACTTGTAAGACTTGTAATGGTTGTTTAATTTCTAGTAATCATAATGATTGTGGTGTGTCATTTTTGAAATCTTCTTACAAATACTTAGTTAAGTTTGCTAAGACACATAAACTGGAAAACCATACTTGGAAAGCTACAGGAAAAATGTTTACCAATGCAGGATATCAGTGGAAACCTACTGGAAGAAAATTCACTTTAGGAAGCCAGTGTCCGCTAACAAGAATACCCGATCCTAAATATTTAGCGGTTAAGAAATGGAAGGCAACTGGCAGGAAATTCCCTTTAGTGACTCAATGCCTTGATGATAAGTCAGTAGCACCCACTAGTATCATTTCCTTTGAGGAAGCCATTGTAAACACTAATCCTGTCTCTTTTAAGTATGCTTGTGCTAACCAATTGGATCCCAATTACACTTGGAGATCTATGTTTTTCAGTTATCCATATCTGTCTGGTTTCAAATGCAGGTCGTACAAATCGTCCTGTGGTATTTGGACTCAGGCTGCTCAAAACATATAACTGAGGATCGCTCTTGGCTCAGAAATTTCGTGAAAAAGTTAATCGGGACTATCAGATTCGGAAACGACCATTATGGAGCCATTATGGGGTATGGTGATTATGTGTTCGGTGACAATGTGATTTCTAGAGTCTACTATGTGGAAGGACTTGGGCATAATCTATTCTACAAGGTTGCAAAAATCACTAGGCGGTAGCGTGGCGGTCGAGTACCGCCTAGCGATTAATCGGTTAGGCGGGGATTAATCGGGGATTAATCGGATTGGATTTTTTATATATAAAATTAAAAAATTTTAAAACTATATGCCCGATTTAGCCGATCTAGCCGATTTTTTTTTATTTGGCCGATTTATCCTTGATTTGACCGATTTCTATCCGTAACCGAGTTGGCCAATTTATCCGATTTTTGGCCGATTTGGCCGATTTATGCCTGATATGGCCGATTTTTATCCGATTAATCGGTACGTTGACCGATATTTGACCAAACCGATTAATAAGGCCGATTAGTGAAAATCGTGGCGGTTAATCCCCGCCTAGCGATTAATCGCCGATTAATCGGCCGCCAAGGCCGATTTTTACAACACTGCTATTCTCTGTTGTACAATTTTGTGACTCCGATCTCGAAGTGACCTTCAAAAAGCACACATGTTTTGTTAGAGAATTGGATGGAATTGATCTTCTTAAAGGAAGTCGTGGCACTAACTTGTATATCTCTATCGAAGACATGATGCGGTCCTCTCCTATTTGCTTGCTCTCTAAGGCCTCTAAGAACAAATAGTGGTTATGGCACCGTCGTTTGAACCACTTGAACTTCGGCAACATTAATGAACTTTCTCGCAAAGATCTTGTTCAAGGCATGCCCAGATTGAAGTATGAAAAAGACCATCTTTGCTCAGCATGTCAATTGGGTAAAAGCAAGAAGCACACTCACAAACCGAAACCCGCCAACTTCAACACTGAAGTCCTCCATACCCTTCACATGGATCTGTGCGGACCCATGAGAGTGTAAAGCTTCAATGGGAAAAGATATATTCTTGTAATTGTGGATGATTACTTACGATTTACATGAGTGAAGTTTTTAATATCCAAGGATGAAACTCCCAAAATCATCATCTAAATCATCAAACAACTGCAAGTAAGGCTTAACAAGACCGTTAGAATCATTCGCACTGACAATGGAACTGAGTTTGTCAACCAACAACTC
Organism: Artemisia argyi; assembly: GCA_030686995.1. Taxonomy (NCBI): domain Eukaryota; kingdom Viridiplantae; phylum Streptophyta; class Magnoliopsida; order Asterales; family Asteraceae; genus Artemisia; species Artemisia argyi. Next base: position 102,825,971 of record CM060686.1, on the reverse strand, counting down.
ACTCAATTTTATGAAAGTATCGGCATCAGTCATCAAAAGAGTATTCCTCGAACACCCCAACAAAATGGAGTTGTTGAAAGACGGAATCGTACACTAGTTGAAGCTGCTCGCACTATGTTGATATTCTCTAAAACACCAATGTTTCTGTTGGCTGAAGCTATTGCTACTGAGTGTTACACTCAAAACCGATCATTGATACATGCTCTCCACAACAAGACACCTTATGAGATGGTGCATCTCAAAAAGCCTGATCTCTCCTTTCTTCGTGTGTTTGGAGCCCTGTGCTATCCAACTAACGATAGTGAAGACTTAGGGAAGCTCAAGGCTAAGGCTGATATTGGGGTATTTGTTGGATATGCGCCAGATCGAAAGGGGTACCGAATCTACAACATAAGAACCCGACAAATCATGGAAACGATCCATGTCACGTTTGATTAGCTGACAGTGCATACGGCTTCAGGACACACCAGTTCTGGACCCTCACCAAATCTTTTATCTCCTGGACCAATTAGTTCAGGACTTGTACAGAATACCAACCCTGTCACTCCTTATGTTCCTCCCACTAGTGAAGAATTGAAGAAGTTATTTGACCCTATGTTTGATGAGTACTTCGAGTCACAACAACCTCACGAACCTGAACAGCAGGCTGCGGATCCTAATGATATGGCTAGAGATGCCCCTCATGCCACTAATGGTCCATCCACTTCTATCTCTCTAGATCTGGATGCTCCAGAATGTAGCAACTCTCAACATGCGTCAAATGTACAATCATCTTCTGAACATCAAGGAACGACAGCAGAAAACTCATGTGAAATTAACCCTTTTGCTCCACCTGATGATGAACCATTTGAAAATGTGTTTGCTCCTGAATCCTCCAACGAAGCATCATCCTCAGGAGAATCTAACACTGCTATATTGGTTCACTACCCTCAACCCCACGAACATCTTAGAAAATGGACAAATGATCACCCTATTGACAACATCATAGGAAATCCCTCACGACCTGTGTCCACCAGAAAACAACTTGCCACAGATGCCTTGTGGTGCTTCTTCAATTCTATTCTATCAAAAATCGAACCCAGAGATTTCAAGGATGCGTTAAATAAAGAATCCTGGTTTACAACAATGTAAGAAGAAATCCATGAGTTTGAACGTCTTGATGTATGGGAATTAGTACCGCCACCTGAATGCGCAATGATCATTGTTCTCAAGTGGATCTTCAAAGTAAAACTTGATGAGCATGGTAATGTTTTGAAAAACAAGGCACGGCTAGTTGCTAAAGGTTACAGTCAACAAGAGGGTATTGACTCTAAAGAATCGTTTGCACCGGTTGCTCGTATCGAGGCCATTAGAATCTTCCTTGCTAATGTTGCTAGCAGTAACATGATTGTTTACCAGATGGATATTAAGACTGCTTTCCCAAATGGAGATTTGAAAGAAGTGGTCTATGTCACCCTGCCTGAAGGCTTCGTGGACCCTGAATGACCAAATCATGTGTATCGGTTGAAGAAAGCACTTTATGGTCTAAAACAAGCTCCTAAACCTTGGTACGACACCTTGTCTAAGTTTCTTCTTGCAAACCGATTCACCAAGAGTGTTGTTGATCCTACCTTGTTCACTAGGAAAACTGGAAACAATCTGCTCCACGTTCAAATTTATGTTGATGATATCATCTTTGCGTCGTACGACTCCAATGAATGTGATCGATTTGCAAAGGAAATGAGTTCCAAGTTTCAAATATCTATGATGGGACAAATGTCTTTCTTCTTGGGGTTACAAATCTCAAAAAATCCAAGCGGCATCTTCATTAATCAAGCCAAATATGCTAGTGACATTCTGAAGAAGTTTGGTTTTGATTCAAGTGACACTGTTGACACACCAATGGTTGAAAGATCCAAACTTGATGATGATCCAGTAGGCTTATCTGTTGATCAAACCAAATACAGAAGCATGATTGGATCTCTCATTTACCTCACATCAAGTAGGCCAGACCTCTATTCGCAGTATAAATGTGTACCTAATATCAATCCAAGCCTACCAAAAAGCACTTAGAAGCTGTCAAGAGAGTATTTAGGTATCTACAAGGGACCATTCACATGGGTCTCTGGTACCCTAAAGACAATGCTATGGCTCTCACGGCTTACTCAGAAGCTGACCATGCGGGTTGTCAAGATACTCACAGAAGTACGTCAGGAGGTGCTTAATTTTTGGGTGAGAAACTTGTAAACTGGTCATCTAAAAAGCAAATGTGCACATCGATATCATTCACAAAGGCTGAATACATTGCCATGTCCTCGTGCTGTGTTCAAATTTTGTGGATGAGATCTCAACTATTAGATTATGGGTATGAATTCAACAAAATCCCGATGTATTGTGATAATAAAAGTGCCATTGCTTTGTGCTGCAACAATGTCTAGCATTCCAGAGCCAAGCATATTGACATCCGTCATCAGTTCATCAGAGAACAAGTGAAGAAAGGGGTAGTGGAACTCTACTTCGTGAGGACAGAGTTTCAACTGGTGGATATTTTTACAAAGGCTCTCTCTCATGAAAGATTCCAGTTCATTCTTCCAAGACTTAGGATGAAGAGCCTCTCACCAGAAACTCTTAAGCGTCTTCAGGAAGATAATGAGGAGTGAAGGATTGCTTCCACATATCCTTTCTACATAATTTAAAATAAAAAGAAAATAGAAAATTATAAAACCTATAAAAACCATAAAAATCTGAAAAACTACAAAAATCCAAAAATATTCCTCTCATGACATGTCTCTTGTCTAATCAATATTATGTACGTTTCTAGAAATGTCATTCAATAATGATACGGAATCATACATATGCTTGAGCAAGAGTTTTTCTTTTTCAAATAATTTTTTTTAAAACATGTTGTTTCTCAAAACATTGTTATAAATTATGGCTTACAGTCATTTCAGGTTGTAACCCGGACTTCAAAACTATGGCTTGCTATTACTTCAGATAGCAACCCGTTTTTCAAAATGAGGAAAACACGTCGCGAAAAAGACGGTTGTTCCTAGCAAAGGGTGCAGTTCATCCGAGCGTGAATTACTTTACATTCATGCACCCTCGATCTGATGTAAGATTTAGTGCATCATTTCTTGTATAAGAAGAGAAGTCTTCTTTTTATCGCCAGTACTTTCCCTTCTATGATTTTTCCGGAAAGTATTTGTGCAAAACTTGGTGGTACCATGAAATTTTGGTTGAAAATCAAACTGATTCCACATTTTGATAAAAAATTTCACTCAGTCAATGACATCAATTATTTCTATTTTAACATCCGTCATTGATTGAGGGGGAGAGTGATTTCTCAAAATTTTATGTATCATCAAAACTCTCCACTTTGTACATAATAAGCAATAATACATTTTGTGATGGTTATATGTCAATATGAGAATTTTTCAAAGAGTTTTTCGCTAAAAACTTCAAATCTTTTGTAAACCCATCAATTCTGACACATAACAACCTCCCTCACAGATTGAGGGGGAGCAGAAAAAGGTTCCTTTTATCAGAAAATATTAAAACTAACCGCATTTCTCTCCCAAACGTTTTCTAAATTATTTAAATCAATTGAGATCCAAAATCTCAAAAGGTTTGAAATTTTTGATCACGTGATCTTTTGGACTCAATTATAGGCTCCCACATATGTGCTAAACTCTTTCAAATATCGATGCACATATTGAGGGGGAGCAAAAGGCGTTTGTGGAAAAATACCAAAGACCGGCCATTTACTTTAATGCATGGAGTTATAAGGATGGTTAAGGTTAGGTATGAGTTCCCATGATCCACCAGAACTGGAAGGATCTTCCCAGGGACAATTCTATAGATAGAGTAGAAGTCCTTAGGAATGATTAAAAAAAGGAGAAAAGTGAGAAAGGGAAGAGTGCCGAATGAGATAGAGCTAGGACTGGAACAAACCCAACAAGGTTCTAGTGATGAAGTCTCAGTAAGCACTAAAGGGGTTGAAGAATTAAAAATAAATGAAATGAGAAAGGGTGAAAAGAAATAGCCCTCCGATTATTCAACCTTAGGGCAGAAACCGGGTTCAATTCATATGCTACTAGTGGTTACTAAGGTAACACTGGTATTGAAGACAAGACGTCATGGACCCAGTGACGCACTGCACTAAACTTCCTAACCACTCAAGTTCTCTTAAAAGAGTTTCTTTCATTCTCATGGGGAACCCTGTGCAATGTATCCACCGCTCATTGCAAGCTATGTTGATACCTAAACAAGTGACGCCTCCCCAGTCTCCAGGAGCAGATCAAAACGCACTATTGAGTCTAGAGCCAAAGAGATCATCGATAAATCTCAATAGGACACACTTACAATATGCTTACTGTTTTACACAATGTGGAAAGTAAGATAATATATTTAGAGTCCTACGCATTATCCTTGTGGTATTGCCAGAACATCCGAGTGATATGAAAATATACACGATGAAGATGGAAATCCTTCTAAAGTGAACATCACTCAAGGTCTTGGTAGGTGACATGTGAGATCCATCTTGGATCAATGATCAAGTGACAACTGGAAAGCAACGATGGTGCGATTCAACATTGAATCAAACTTGTACCAGGAAATGGATTGACGAATACTTTTGCAAAAACCTTTCAATGTGCTCATAAACTAACTTTCGAGTACATTGATTGTGTATACTCTTTCAAACAAAAGTATTTTTGATGGAAATGTGATTCAAAGTATAAAACTCTCATCGTGTCTCAAAATTTTTATTATATGACACGCGAGTGATTTCTATAAATCAATTTTTCATCAATCAGTGAATATCAATTCACCGATTCACTCTATCGTGCTGTCTGCTTTGAGACGTTCCGGTATGAGGACATGCTTAGTATGAAGATTCTGAAGTGGATTGTTTGGAAGATTCATTGCTACAAGCTGGAAATTCCTATCAAGGAGAGTCTTCTTTAACAGACTCTACCTGATCACAGGTCGGTTCTCACAGAACCGGAGGGTAGTCTGTCCTCGCAGAACGAATGACAAAGCCATATTCGTTCTCTATCTTTATTGCTAACTGTTTTATTTCAGGAACATATAAAGATGGCGATTGTGATACTCAACTCCAGCTGAATCGTGTCATTCCATACCACATGGTCACACTGCCTACTCATTCTAAATGAAGATCATTTCTGTTTAGAGACTTGCTACAATGAATGTTAAAGAGACTAACAACAACGCCTCCGCAACTCTGATGAAAAGTCTCCTAATCTAGAAGAGTGTGAGCATGACGGTCCAAAAGTCACTACATCACATGAAGGCAATACGACTAAGGATGATCTTGGAGATTTACGGTGGCTGATGATCTCAAAGAAAGCTCAAAGATCACACTTATGCTAAAGGAACCACAAATCACAAGATCATTGCTTGATGTACAAAGTGAGATCAATAGTGAAAAATCAGAACCTACGAGCTACAAGTTCTAAAGAATGCTTGAAGACAAAGATCTTAAATTTCAAAGGTGACCTCGCTTAGGGGGAGATTGTTAGGATTACAAATATTCCTATAAAAGACTCGGTCACCTAAATGATGTAATAGCATTAAGTTAGCCCGTAGTTAGTTTATTTATTAGTTAGTATTAGTTTTAGTAACACCGTGGAAGAAGGACGGGTCTTTACCCACTGTATACCTGATTCACAGCCCGGGAGTGGGCGTTTATGTTGTAAGTATAAATACCCCTCTCCCACCAAGGGAGAGGGTTGGACCTTTCATTTGACAAGTAATCTAATCTTTCTTTTTCTCTTATTCTCTAAAGCTTCCATTCTATTTCTTCTTCCTCTTCTAATCTAACGCCACCATACCACCATATGCATCATGTTTGTGACTTAGTGTTTATCCTACAATATATATATATATATATATATATATATATATATATATATATATATATATATATATATATATATATATATATATATATATATATATATATATATATATATATATAAGTGTATATATGAATAAATATCACCGACAAATTTCCATATTTATAACTTGGCCGACACCGACACGTTATCATCCGAACACGAGCCCACTTATATATTTCTTTTCTTTTTCTTTCGGACTGGGCGACGCACCCACAAGCCCATCAAAACCCACTTATTCTTTTCTCTTTTCCTTGTCTTGGGCCGAAGATCACCAAAGCCCACCACCGAATCGAAAAACACAAAACATATAATGCTGATTATCAAATTCTCAAATCACAAAACTTTCGCCTATTCAATTCCATTTTTGTTGCACCACTTCCGATTCGAACTCAACACCAAAACACAACCTAAGTTCGAGTTTCACTTTTCTTTCTTTGTTTCTTGTTCGACGCCACAGAAACCACAAACACACGACACAACACAAGCATCCTACAAACCTTCCTTTTCTTCCTTGGTTCCCTATAACTTGACACAAGACAACTCCCCACCATTTCTTCCTTTTCTCTTTACGTACAAGGTTAACCAAAACACAACACTTAGCCACCCTAGTACAAAGTCTATCACATAAACAAATATAAACATCATACCCCTTTTTCCTAACACTATTATCCAATGGTTCTCATGTTTCATTATCCCCAAACAAAGCATCTTTTCCCCCTCCCTTTTCTTAATTTATTCGATTAGCATGTACTAAGAATCACATGTTTCTCTTCCAAGCTCCATTGAGCCTGATCCAAGTATTCTAGATATAGAACCACTTCAAGTAATACATCCAATAGTTGATTGGGAAGTTCACAATGATGAATTCCAAGCTGCTTGGAAAATCACAAGGCTTGGAGGAACAACTGGTCTCTACAGGGATTTTGAAGATTTGGTGAAAGCATGTGATAGAGAAGACCTTGATACCATTTGGAAAATGGTTCAAGAGAAGTCAAAGAAGGATGAACTCTCGTTGGAGTATGCTCGTGTTATACTAAATAATTATATGGCTAGACATATATGATCCTAGGCGGTCACACACTTATACACAGAGACACCATTTTATAGATTGTATTTATCGTATTTACAATATAAACAACTACGTAACTTAGGACCTATAACGGGCCATGAAATACTATGTAAGACTTAGTGTTTTTGGACTAGACCAACAATGGGCAAGCCCATTGTGGGCCCATCATATGGCCGGCCCCTATAGGGAGTGTAGAGGGATTATGGAAGCTTTGAAAGGGAATATGTGTAACTTAGATCATGATGAGATAAATATTGATTTAGACTCCTATAATCAGATATGACAAAAACCACTTTCCAGGTTTATCTCCCCCCTATCTCTCTAAAAAGTGACGGCATAAATTACATCCCTCCTAGGGTTTGTATTTTTGATCTCTTCTTGGCTTAATCTATTGTAGATTGTTGCAAGAATTATTGTTACAAGGTTTAGACTAGCATCGGGTGGTGATCGGTGACGTGTAGTGTGTTTCACACATAGAAGAGATCAACCTTATTGATCTCTTGGGTTTCTTATTCCATACGTGGGATAGGTGTTTGTTGGTGACTCCCGGATCACACTACAAAGGTAATTTTGGTAAAGGGGAGTAATCCTGCACCCTGGTAAAATATATTATCCACAAAACGTTAAAGTACAACAGATGAGAGTGAGTCCCTCATCTCAGTCCCTTAGGACACTTACATAACCACTATATAAGAATTACAGGTCATTCTTATAACTTACAAATCCAAATACAACTAACAATGACTAAAAATAAAAATACAATAAATCGTAACTCAAATAAACATTTGAGTCTTCTTAGTCATCATAGCGATCCAGAACTTGCACATGAAGAAACCTAAAACCAAATTTCCCCACCTTCCAAGTAGTACTCCAATCCATGAATAAAGACCATTTCAAGCAGTACCACACTTACCAATAGATCCAAAACTAACACGAGTGACCAAGTGTAGATCGGACCATAACAACTCCAAAGGTGCTCATTCCAAAACAAACCCATTTGCGACTTCTATTAGTATTATGCATGAAGCAAAATACTAATAACCAAATAAGAGTGTAATCCATAGCAAATCAAATTTGAAACATAACCAATGGTATAAGCGACCCAACTTCCAGCATAAAATAACTTGAACATATCTTCAAAACAATCCGAGTGAATCACATGAAGACAACCAAGGATCAAGTCATAATGACACCATACGTTCTTTATAGTAGCAGCTACTCTCCATCGTCAAATTATGCAAAAGGAGCATATCGGACCAGTAGCAACAATCCATAGGGACGAGTGATGCCAAGTGTAGAGCAGACCATAACAAAGAAAATCCAACCCATATGCGACTACCATTATGATTATACATGATGCATAACCAAATAAGAATGTAACCAAACGCACATCAGATACATGCTCAACGATCGATAGAGTTTTTTGAATAAGAAACCTACAAAACTTAACTTCCAATATCGAGCAGCAACAGCACCAAAAGCAACAACACATGAAGGGTTATACACAAAAGAACAAAACCGTATCATCAATCAACATATAATCCAAAACAGCCTTCATCTTAAATACAAGAAACCTTGATGGAATTTAAGCGTCACCACTGAAAAGGACCTATGTCAGACTGTAATAGGGTTTACACCAACCCTAACTTCTAATAGCTTCACAAATCTGTCCCAGAACATCGCAAGAATAGGGTTTTGACACTTTCACCAGTAGCCTATCAATCAGATCCTCCAATCAGCAGGATCCATGAAGTCACGATGCTGTACCAGAACAGCCATGGACGAGACAAGGGTTAAAAACCCTAACAAATGAGATACCAATCAATGTCGATCCGCAATAAGATAAACAAGACATTAGCAGCAGCATCGATACTGAACAATCTATAGGGATAACAAAAACCCTAACATCCAACGATAAAGAAATCTCTCAAAACCCACATAATAAGAACCAATATCTGATAAGGAACATGCAATCATAAAACAAACCCTAACGGGTTAACTTCCAGGTATACGATCAGATAAACAACACCCATCATCAGAAAAAATAAAACGAAACCCTAACAAGGGTTCCATTCAAACGTTTAGGTACTAGCAAACAACGATCATCAAGCAGAACAAAACCCCAATCAGAAGCATATGTGTTAAGAACAGATGGCCACCGAATATATATAAGAAACCCTAATAAAAGGGTTTCGTCAATAAAGCACAAAGGGTTTCGCTCATGGAGCAATCCAACCCTAATAATCGATTCCCTTAATAAAGGGAATAGCTGAGTCGGTTAGGGATACCACACGATCACCAGGAAACCAAGAAAAACGAATTACTAAGCAATCAAAATGAATTACTTAAAGCAATCGCATAGAACACTAGGGCTTTAGCGATCAAATAAAGAAGATTTCCAACAGATTTACAAACAGAACAAAACAAACTGCTGCCACCCTTAATTGTACTACCACAATCCTACTCGTATTGCATACCTAAGACAGGTAGAGAGGACGTTTAGGAGTGATAGAATGGCCGGAAAAAAATAGGGTACGGCAGCCGAAAATCTCCTCTAGGGAGAGATATTAAATTAATTTGTCATTATTTCGCTACAAAGGTATAAACATGTTATGTTTGTTTTTTGATTAATCATATTGGCTATATGGATCCTTGTTGGTGATGTTATCCACTGCGTTTATTTAATTTATTTAATATTTGTTTTATTATCAAACATCACCAATAGTGGTATCACGAGCCATCATATGTGCCATATGATCATCGGGTACGTGTAAATTGACCTAAAACACATGTTTTTGATCAATTTATGAAACGATTTCAAATCAGGCCCTATGGCTTAATTTTCTGTGGTAAAAAGATAATTAAAAGGTCCTAACATCAGTGGGTTTTGAACCTAAGACCATTTGACATGAGTACCAAACGGGGGTTTAATTCTTGTTAATTAATTTCTTCGTTTTCGTTGGCTAACAATTTATTTCTTGTTATTTATTTTGTTTCCGTGGCAAATACATGCATGTTTGTCCATGGAGTTAGCCAACACCATGTTTTAATCATAATATTATGGTATTATTATGTGTATATGCAAAGCCGATGAAAACCTAGACCACTTGTGTCGTGGATTGTTGTGTTTGTTGTTTAAATTTCGTGTTTTGGGGTTTTTGCCATTGTTTCGGCATTTATGTAATAATTTTCTTTGAGTTGTAGCCATTGTTTGGGCACTTTTACAGTAGATTAAAAGTAGATTAGTTGTATTTTACTTTCAATATCATGTAATCGTGGTTTAGTGGTGAAAGGCTAAAGAGTTAAAGACATTTTTGCCGAATAATGACTGCTGGAACACCAGTTGGCAAAACCGAGTTTTCCGGTGATTGGTAAGGTATTTTTGGCTGAACTTTTTTTTGTAGATACTCAAGACATGGGCCTACAAGTTTCTAGTTTTGAGCTAAGCCCGGGGAAGCCTCCATCATAGACATTTAGGCTCCCGAACACAGAAATTCTGGAAGGACAACAACAACTTTTCATGTGCATTATGGGCTTCCAACTTGCTCTTGATTGTCTTGGAGCAAGTGGGAGTCCTCCGTGTGGTTATGTGGCTTGTCTCTAGTTGACTCTTGGTTCTCGTGATGGCTCATGAGACCAAGCATAGGTTTTTTCATCGGTTGAGGATTTGCATATTGTGGTTGTGTGTTTGTTTTTGCTTTTTATATATCTTGTGATCATATGTAAATTGCAAATAGTTTTCTATAAACTTAAAACGAAACACAATCCATTTTCAAAACTAAGTCTTTTGATTTAGTTTTACTAAGTTTTGAAACTTGAAATCATTGTTTTTAAATAACACCTAAACTTGTTATGTATGTTATTCTATTTATGTATTGTTTAAACTTTATTATCCATGTAGGATGAATATTAGTCATGAAAATGGACAACTTGACTGATTTAAGTCGTTTTTGTATAGGTTTATTTTTCCAAAGAAATACTCGTAAAAGTATTTCCCCGGGTCGTGTCCCAGCGAAGGTGTGAATGGAATTTGAAATTCCTGGTTCATGAAACGTGTCGTGAAAGTGGCAAAAATTGATTTCAAAAAGATTTAAACTAATGAATATGAGAATGAAGCACAATTAACTAATTCGGCACGTAAATCAAATTACCAAACCTATAACGCAACGTAGAATTAAAAACGTAATCTAAAACGCAAAATAAACGTAAACGCGCGAAACAAAAAGTGAAATTTAAGCTATACTAATCCCACGAGCTTGAAAATAATTTTCCTAAATTAAAAATGATAAAAGAAAATTTTGAGAAAAAGAAAAATATTTTTTTACTTTTTTTATTTAAATTTATGAATTAAAAACTAATCTAACCAATTAAAAATTAAATGAAAATGGAAATTAAGTGAGAAAAATACAAAATTAATTTTGCAAATTCTAAAATAACTAAAAACTATTTTTAAAACTGAAAATATATATTTTTTTTTGGCTTTTTGTGTAATTTTTAGGAATTAAAACATAATTAAACTAATTAAAAACTACTTAAAATTCAAATTAAATTGAAAATAAATGGGACAAATGCAAAATTAATTTCTAAAAATCTAAAATAATTGAAAACTAATTTCTAAAATATTTTTGGATTTTTTTAGGATTTATCTGATTTTTTTGGGATTTTTGGTATTTAAAAAGTAATAAAAAGTGAATAAAAACTAAAATTAAATAAGAAAAATAGCAAAACTACTAAGAAAAATCTGAAAATTTTAGGGAAATTCTAATATAAAATATAAAACTTAGGAAAAATTTAAAAGTTGAAAAGTAAGCTGATTAAGTACTGATTAGCTAGAAACTGCTTATTTGGAATGCTTATAAATAAGCATTCCTGACCCTAATTGATTGAAACTAAAACCAGATGATTACTAAGCACAAGTAAGCTCACATGAACTGAAATAGGCTCAAATGGACCATAGATACACAGATATAAATCAATTAGCAGTTGAATAAGGTCTTGTGAATAAGCAGTTTAAAACCATGATCACCAAAAGTTCACAGAAGGTTCCACACAACTTATATAAGCTCAACACAACTGAATTGACTTAAAGAAGCACTAGGGATAAGTTGATAAGCAGATTGTCAGATGCAAAATTGGATAGAAATGTATGCTCAAACACCCCTACTTATGGCTCAATTTTTAGTCTCCTAATAAGCTAATGAGAGCAAATAAAAAGCAGAATCTAGAAGCCTATACTACAACCTAGCTTAAAATCCAAAAATCAAGTAAAAGGAACAAGTAAATAAGCAGCTAAGGGCAAATGAATTGGAACTATTGGGACATGCTACTGAACATGGGTATGCAAATCAGGTTATGAAAATGGGTGAGTTATGGGCTTTTGACCAAATGACCTTCCAATACCAGATATTAAACTACTTATATGTAATATATCAAATAAATAACATGTATGGTTGTCACAACCCACAATTTCAGGTCATTTTTCCAAACTTCGACATTCTACTATTCACAAATTACTATTCATTGATCACTATTCATCGTTTTACTATTCATCATTTTTGAGGTCAATTTGACATTCCGAGACACATTCAGAAATTTTACTATTCACTTGACACTATTCATTTCCGAGAGAAAACCACTATTCACGTGCATTATTCATGTCATCGTAAATTTAGTTTACGAGTATTCAAATTCGCGTAACCGTATTGGTTCAGGAGCGAATTCATGCATTATTATCAGGGACATTTCATACGGACTAGAAATAGTCTGCATATCATCATTAGGGCACTTGCATACTATTCCACTCGTAGGATATTCAAATTATATTTTTAATATAATTAACGAATTACGTATGTTTATTTTAAATAAACACTAATACGCGAACTATAAATGTGACTAACACGTCCGACACTCCCAACTATGATCCCAATATATTTTTATACTCATTTTTATAATATAAAAATTATAATATTAATTTACCCGGTATTTTGGAAATTTATTTATTTCGTATCGTACGTCTAATTTAATTTCGACGGTTTTTATAAAAATTAAACAATAATTATCTAAACACTTAATATTTGTACCCAACATATTTTTGTAATTTTTATAACTTTATTTTATCCCGGTTAACTCCGTTAAAATTTATTTTTAGTTAACCCGGTACCCGGTACACTTTAAAACTACAACTAAACACAATAATACACAAAGTCTACAAAAGTCATACACCAAGTGCCCCCCCCCCCCTTGACTTGCCGCCCCCCCCCCTCTCCAATCACTTACAATGTTTACTTACACACTCAAGTTTCATTAATGCCTATACTAACTTTGTATAAAATAATAATAATACTAATAATACATAAAACTATACTAGATCTTTTCATCTCATTTACAACTAGCCAAGGAAATCTTTTTCTCTCTTTTTCTCTCAAGGGTGCTCGGCCTAGGGTAATCAAGAAGCAAGAAAACATCATTTTTCAAAGATCTAAGTATAATCTTGTTCTTATAGTTGTCCTTGTTAGAGTTTTGAGATAAAAACTCAAGGATTATTAGGTTTTCATCATCCAAACTTCATTAATCTTCCAAGTAAGTTTACAAAACTCATTTCATAATTTTTACAAGTTATTACTATGTTTATATATATTTTCTTACAAGAACTCATGCATGTATTAACTTATACCACTCCATTTTATATATATTTAACTTTCAAGCCCTAGAAAGTGATTTTGGTTAGATCCTTGTTAGATCTACTTGGTTTTGATGTTTAGGAACCCATGACACCCTAAGAAGGTGTATGGTAGGTTTAGATTAGTTTTGTGGTGATTGAAAGTGGTTTGATTGAAGATGAAACTAGATTAGAACCCTAGAAACGATTTTTGAAACATTAAAAATACCTGCTGTCCCTATTTTTATTTCATGGGAAAATCAGTGGTTGATGGTTAATTTTTGACCAAAGATTTAGAAAATACTTTCAAAAACGAAACTTTAGGCGAAAGAACGGATTAAAACGAGCTTATAACGAAGGAGATATGATTTTTGCAAATTTAACGACGAAAACTATTTTTATAAAAACTGCATGCTGTTTGGCAGATTTCGACGTACAAAAAGAGGTATTAAACGTAACCTAGAGGAGCCGAGTTATCAAAAATATACTAGTATATACAAAAACGAATCCGTGGATATAAAGAACGAGGAAAATGAACCTAAAACGACCAAGTTATACCCGTTTTAACATCGTCAAACTATATATATATATATATATATATATATATATATATATATATATATATATATATATATATATATATATATATATATATTTGGTCACAAATAAAAATAATAACTTACGCACTAAATGGTATATTTTCTAGAAATGGTACTAAGGACTATATTCTTAACAAATGAATACGTATGACCCAAGAGAATATTTATACGACTTAACGACGTTATTTTAAGGTTTTCGATACGAGGAATTTAACCCTAACATTTTCTTACGAGATAATACGACAAGTTATATATATACTTCTATATTTGGACTTATTTTTCCTAAGTATGGAAACTATTTTACTATGACGATAACTAGTATTTCCAAATTACGAGTGGTATGGGTATCATGTGCATGTGCATTCATTTACATCACGGCATGATCTAAATTAGATCACGATTATTCATTTAGGTTGCGGCTAGTGTTCGCGCCTCATTGTCCCGACTACATTTCCATCATTGTACCATCTTTGTACCATCCTTTCGAGGTGAGTTCTCATAGCCCCGTTTTAATTACTTATTTGATTTTAAATCCCACGGGGGAGAATACATTGCACAATTATTTTTGTATATGCCCAAGTATTACAAATTCCATACATCGCTTAAGTTGCCTTACTACCAAGTTAAGTCCCCTTATATATCATGGACCGTTAATTATATTGCTAAGCGAGAGTGAGTGGATAGATCTATCGAGGGTGATGCCTCCATTCGTGTTTGGGTTGCTCCAATGGGACGAATGCATTTCATGTCTTAACAAATTGAGTGTCTGGTAAACACTCTGGTGGGGCCATTACAAAGTCTAGCTTCGGGGTCATGAGCTTAAGAGCCAATGTAGCATTTTTGACATTTTTGTCGGTTTACTTTATACCTGTGGCTTATGTACATACGATTTACTTACAAACCTATGATTATTCACCAACTTTATGTTGACCGTTTTTCGCAATGTATTTCTCAGGTAACTAAGGCATATTCTCATGGCATGCATGGAGTCACTTTGTGTATCAAGGATGACGCGTCTCTTTTTGGATTTCATGCACTTATGAACTATCGTTTGATTGTACTAAATTATTTCCTTAAACCTTTTCCAACTTTTGGGACCTATGTTTTATAACTCTGAATATTTTGAATAAATCAAACGATGTATTTTCTAAACGACACTTTAGGTCGTTCAATATATCCTTGCTTGTGATGCTATGACCGTTACACCCTCAGGCATTCCATTCCGCTGCCATTCAGGTATTTTGGGGGTGTGACAGATTGGTACCAGAGCTAAGGTTATAGCGAACTAGGATGCATCATGGACCCTAGACTATAACCACACCATCATAGCATATCATCATTTCATCATAAGTGTATATTTACTTATTTTTAGGTGATGCCATTATACGAGTTATTTATTTTTATTTCACCTTGATTATCACAGAGACATGTCTTCGAATCCAAACACTGTCATACTTTACTCTATATCAGACTCTGATGATGAGGGCTCTATGTCCTCTACTGCTGTTTCACCACTTGTTTCTCCTACACCTGAGTTGCCACTTTTGGCATCAGATGATGACACCGAGCCTTTCGAGGAGGAGGAGACGGCTCCTACTCCTCATGTCCATCCTACTGACATACCATCTCCTACTACTACTATTCATTCAGAACCGAGACTTATGTTTCCTAGGGGTAAGACTATCCAGGTTGCTAGGAAGAGTGTTCGTTATGCTACATCTACTTTTAGGACCCTCCCTAGTCCTACTGTGCCTACACCACCACCACCAGCCATACCCACTACTACTCCTATATCTACCTCACTCTTGCCGCTCAGGAAGCGTGCAAGGTTTACCACTCCAGATTCACCTACCACTGAGACTGCTGACCTTTCACCACCACCAGTATACCACATAGGTGAGAGTTCGAGAGCGGCTGCAGCTAGGGATCCTACAGCCGTTACATTTGAGGATCAGTTAGGTGCTCAGCAGGAGCAAGTTGATAGTTTGGGGTATAAAGTTGATGAGATTATTACTACTCGACTTGAGGCTGTCGAGGAGCAGGTTGAGGATTTGATTCAGGGCAGAGTTGGTATTGATGTGTCTTACCATGGACTCGAGGCACGACAGTTAAGGCACCAGGAGCAGATTGATCTACTTAGGGATGAGTTACCTGAGATTCGAGATAGAGCTCAGGCGACACAGGAGACTCAGTGGGAGCAGGTAGACCAGTTGGCATTGATTCGAGAGAGGTTAGTTGTATTGGAGCGCAGAGATGCTTCTTTTTAGTTACGAGTTCAGCATCTTGAGGAGATCGTGGTTGCTATGGATCGTGAGATTCGCCGCTTGAGGGGAGAGCCTGGACCATCTAGAGCACCTGGAGGAGCCTAGACATAGACTGGTATTATATTAGCTTTTATTATTTTCCTAGTCCCGAGGTGTGGGACATAGTTCAAGAACTTGTAGTCTTTTGGTTGTTGTACAAACAAATGTATCGAGTGCGACTCTACTATGTTGGAAATGTTGTGCTATATATTATATCGGTCCATGTAGGCCGAAATTTTCATGTATTGTATTCATGTGTTGTGATTATATTTATGATGTTTCGTGGTTGCTCTTTATTATTATCGCATTTATACAGGTTGTGGTTGTATATATACATGTCGTGGTTGTATTTATACAGGTTGTGGTTGTATATATACATGTCGTGGTTGTATCTAGACAGATTGTGGTTGTACTCGTACATGTCGTGGTGGTATTATTACTTGTTGTGGTTGTATATATATATATACATGTTGTGGGTGTATATCTTTGGTTCGATGACTATTTCTATTATGATTTTTCTCATGGTTATTTCCATTGTGATTTATCAGAAGTATGGCACCAAGGAAGAGTAAGACTGCACCAGAAACACCCGCTATGACTCAAGCCGCTATCCGCAAGTTGGTCAGGGATAGTATTGCAGAAGCTCTGGAGATTGAGAGAGCCGAGGTTGCTGCTAGGGCTACTGAGACTGCTTCTAATACAGGGGCAGTTGAACCAACCGCTATTAGGCGTGAATGTACATGGAAAGATTTCAAGATTAGTAATCCTATCAAGTTTAAGGGCACTGAAGGAGCGGTTGCTTTGATCCGCTGGTTTGAAAAGACTGAGAATGTATTCCTCATGTGTGGATGCCCGGACGTCAGCAAGGTAAAATTTGCTACAGGTATGCTTCTTGATGAAGCTATGTCTTGGTGGAATTCGTATGCTCAGCCGATTGGTATGGAGAATGCTTACAAGCTCACTTGGGAGGAATTCAAGAAACTGATGTCTAAGAAGTTTTGCCCTCGTACTGAGGTGCAAAAGTTGGAAACAGAATTCTATGAGCTGGTAACTAAAGGTGATGACATCGAGACCTACTTCAGGAGGTTTCAGGAGTTGGCTGCACTATGTCCAACTATGGTTCCTGACGATGAGAAAAAGATGGAAAACTTTGTTGGTGGATTGCCTGAAAGTGTTCGAGGAGATGTGATTTCTTTTGATCCTCAATCAATGGAAGAGGCTATCCGAATAACTCAGAAACTCATGGTTCAAGTGGTAAAAGGAAAAGCTGCTGTCAACAACAATAACCGTTCAAACAACACCAACTACAACAACACTCGAAACAACAACAACTATAACAACAATCGAAACCGCAACTATCCCAATAACCAAAACAACAACCCAAACAATAACAACAACAACAAGAGAAGGTTTGACTACAACCAAGGTGGAAACGCTGTTCAGCCGCCACCTAAGAGGCAAGAAGTGGCAAGGGCCTATGCTGCAGGACCGACTGAAAGGAAAGGATATGAGGGTAATCTACCCAAGTGTGAGAGATGTCAGAAGCATCATAACCCAGGACGTTGCCCAGATCTATGTGGCAACTGCAAGAAGGCTGGTCACTACACCAAAGATTGCAAGAGTCCAAACTTTGGTGGCAATCAGAAACCACCGGTAACATGTTTTGGCTGTGGAGAACTTGGACACTTTAGGAATGAGTGCCCAAAGAAGAAGAATCAAGGAACTGGAAACCAAAATGGAATGGCTCGAGGAAGAGCTTATGTGATGGGAGGAGAAGATGTCAAAGAAGATCCGAATGTTGTTGCGGGTACGTTCCTCGTTAATAATCGTTATGCATACATTTTATTTGATTCAGGAGCGGATAGGAGTTTTGCTTCTATTGCATTTGCACCTTTACTTAACTTAGAACCAACCCCATTAGACATTTCCTATATCATTGAACTAGCCGATGGGTCTTTAGTTAACACCAACACCATTGTTCGTGGTTGCACTATAAATTTCCTAAACCATCCATTCAATATAGACCTTATGCCCATAGAACTTGGAAGTTTCGACGTTGTTATCGGTATGGATTGGTTATCTCGGCATCGAGCGAGAATTATTTGTGATGAGAAAGTTGTTCACCTTCCATATAACGGTGAAACTTTGGTTGTTCGTAGAGAGCGAAGTGGAACTAGACTCAGTATTATATCATGCATTAAAACCGAGAAGTACATAAAGAAGGGTTGTTATGCATTCTTGGCTCACATCACGGAGAAGAAGTCGGATGAGAAACGACTTGAAGATGTGCCAATTGTTAAGGAATTTCCAGAAGTTTTTCCGGAAGAATTGCCAAGACTTCCGCCTACACGCCAAGTCGAGTTTCAAATTGAATTAGTGCCAGAAGCTGCACCAATTGCACGAGCACCGTATAGACTTGCACCTTCGGAGATGCAAGAATTGTCGAATCAACTACAAGAACTTTTGGACAAAGGATTCATTAGACCGAGTTCCTCGCCTTGGGGAGCACCGGTTTTGTTTGTGAAGAAGAAGGACGGAACTTTCAGAATGTGCATCGACTATCGTGAGCTGAACAAGGTAACGGTGAAGAACCGTTATCCACTCCCCAGAATCGACGACTTGTTCGACCAGTTACAAGGTTCTAGTTTTTATTCCAAGATTGATTTAAGATCCGGTTACCATCAACTTAAAGTTCGGGAAGAGGATATCCCGAAGACGGCATTTAGAACACGCTATGGTCATTATGAGTTTCAAGTGATGCCTTTTGGATTAACCAACGCACCTGCAGTATTTATGGATCTCATGAATAGGGTGTGCAAACCGTATCTTGATAAGTTTGTGATCGTATTCATTGACGATATCTTGATTTATTCCAAGAGTAAGGAAGATCACGAAGAACACCTCAGAACAATCCTGGAACTACTCAAGAAGGAGCAATTGTATGCCAAATTTTCAAAGTGTGATTTTTGGATACGAAGAGTTCAATTTCTTGGCCATGTTATTGATAGCCAAGGTTTACAAGTCGACCCAGCAAAGATCGAGGCAGTTAAAGATTGGGCTACGCCCAAGTCTCCTACGGAAATTCGTCAATTCCTAGGACTTGCAGGATATTACAGAAGGTTTATCGAAG
Organism: Artemisia argyi; assembly: GCA_030686995.1. Classification (NCBI taxonomy): domain Eukaryota; kingdom Viridiplantae; phylum Streptophyta; class Magnoliopsida; order Asterales; family Asteraceae; genus Artemisia; species Artemisia argyi. Next base: position 102,806,315 of record CM060686.1, on the reverse strand, counting down.
GGTTTTCTAAGATAGCGAAGTCGTTGACAAAGCTGACACAAAAGAATGAGAAGTACGAGTGGGGAGAGAAACAAGAGTCCGCATTTCAGTTATTGAAACAAAAGCTTTGTAGCGCACCGATTTTGTCACTACCTGAAGGTATTGAAAACTTTGTGGTATATTGCGATGCTTCGCATCAAGGACTTGGAGCTGTGCTAATGCAAAACGAGAAGGTGATAGCTTATACATCTAGACAGCTTAAGATACACGAGAAGAATTACACTACGCACGATTTGGAGTTGGGTGCGGTAGTTTTTGCACTCAAGATTTGGAGACACTACCTTTATGGTACCAAGTGCGTAATTTTTACCGACCACAAGAGCTTACAGCATATACTCGATCAAAAGGAACTCAATATGAGACAACGTCGTTGGCTAGAATTGTTGAGTGATTACGATTGTGAAATCCGATATCACCCAGGAAAAGCAAATGTTGTAGCAGATGCACTTAGCCGAAAAGAACGACTCAAACCTTTGAGAGTTAGGTCATTGGGAATGACTATCAGTTCGCCATTACCATCAAAAATTCTAGAAGCTCAGATTGAGGCTCTCAAAGAAGAAAATCGACCACATGAGAAACTTTATGGTATGCCAGAAAGCGAAAATGGCTTTGTAAAGAGATCAGATGGAGTGTTATGCTTCAAGGACCGAAGTTGGATACCACTCTATGGTGGAGTGCGAGAATTGATTATGCATGAATCACACAAGTCGAAGTACTCTATTCATCCAGGTTCTGATAAGATGTATCAGGATCTCAAAAAGCTTTATTGGTGGCCGAACATGAAAGCAGAAATAGCTACGTATGCAGCAAATGTCTTACTTGTGCTAAAGTGAAAGCCGAGTGCCAGAAACCGTCAGGGTTACTTCAAGAACCAGAGATTCCACAATGGAAGTGGGAATGTATTACTATGGACTTTGTCACTAAACTTCCTAAGACGTCAGGAGGTTTCGATGCTATTTGGGTAGTCGTTGATCGACTTACCAAATCAGCTCATTTCATACCCATTAGAGAGACTTATTCAATGGAACAACTTGCTAGACTTTATGTCAAGGAAATAGTCTCAAGACACGGCGCACCAGTTTCCATCATTTCTGACAGAGATAGTCGTTTTACTTCAAACTTTTGGCGGTCATTACAAGATTCTTTTGGATCCAAGTTAGACATGAGCACTGCTTACCATCCTCAGACCGATGGTCAGAGCGAGAGAACTATCCAAACACTTGAGGACATGTTTAGAGCATGTGTGATTGACTTTGGAAATGGTTAGGCTAACCATTTGCCGTTGATCGAGTTTTCCTACAACAATAGTTACCATTCAAGCATAAAGGCTGCACCATTCGAGGCACTTTATGGTCGTAAGTGTCGATCTCCAGTTTGTTGGGCCCAAGTCGGTGAAGTACAATGTACTGGCCCAGAAATGGTTCAAGAAACAACAGAAAAGATAATTCAGATTCGAGAGAGACTCGAAACTGCTAGAAGTCGATAGAAAAGCTACGCAGATGTTCGACGCAAACCATTGGAATTTCAGGTTGGAGACAAAGTCATGTTGAAAGTCTCGCCTTGGAAAGGCGTGATACGATTTGGAAAACGCGGGAAATTGAACCCGAGATACATTGGCCCGTTTAAGATACTGGAAAGGATTGGTCCAGTAGCTTACAAGCTTGAACTTCCGTCAGAACTTAGCAACGTACACAACACGTTTCATGTTTCAAAACTCAAGAAATGTCTTTCGGACGAGTCTGCCATTATACCATTAGACGAAATACAACTCGATGACAAGCTTAACTTTGTGGAAGAACCAGTTGAAATTATGGACCGCGAGATCAAACAGTTGAAACAAAGTCGAATTCCGATCGTGAAGGTTCACTGGAATTCTCGAAGAGGACCCGAGTTTACTTGGGAACGAGAAGACCAAATGCGACGCAAGTATCCACAACTTTTCACCGAGCCTATTACCGAGACCAACACTAACTGAATTCAGGGACTGAATTCCTTTTTGGATGGGCGATTGTCACAACCCACAATTTCAGGTCATTTTTCCAAACTTCGACATTCTACTATTCACAAATTACTATTCATCGATCACTATTCATCGTTTTACTATTCATCATTTTTGAGGTCAATTTGACATTCCGAGACACATTCAGAAATTTTACTATTCACTTGACACTATTCATTTCCGAGAGAAAACCACTATTCACGTGCATTATTCATGTCATCGTAAATTTAGTTTACGAGTATTCAAATTCGCGTAACCGTATTGGTTCAGGAGCGAATTCATGCATTATTATCAGGGACATTTCATACGGACTAGAAATAGTCTGCATATCATCATTAGGGCACTTGCATACTATTCCACTCGTAGGATATTCAAATTATATTTTTAATATAATTAACGAATTACGTATGTTTATTTTAAATAAACACTAATACGCGAACTATAAATGTGACTAACACGTCCGACACTCCCAACTATGATCCCAATATATTTTTATACTCATTTTTATAATATAAAAATTATAATATTAATTTACCCGGTATTTTGGAAATTTATTTATTTCGTATCGTACGTCTAATTTAATTTCGACGGTTTTTATAAAAATTAAACAATAATTATCTAAACACTTAATATTTGTACCCAACATATTTTTGTAATTTTTATAACTTTATTTTATCCCGGTTAACTCCGTTAAAATTTATTTTTAGTTAACCCGGTACCCGGTACACTTTAAAACTACAACTAAACACAATAATACACAAAGTCTACAAAAGTCATACACCAAGTCCCCCCCCCCCTTGACTTGCCGCCCCCCCCCCCCCTCTCCAATCACTTACAATGTTTACTTACACACTCAAGTTTCATTAATGCCTATACTAACTTTGTATAAAATAATAATAATACTAATAATACATAAAACTATACTAGATCTTTTCATCTCATTTACAACTAGCCAAGGAAATCTTTTTCTCTATTTTTCTCTCAAGGGTGCTCGGCCTAGGGTAATCAAGAAGCAAGAAAACATCATTTTTCAAAGATCTAAGTATAATCTTGTTCTTATAGTTGTCCTTGTTAGAGTTTTGAGATAAAAACTCAAGGATTATTAGGTTTTCATCATCCAAACTTCATTAATCTTCCAAGTAAGTTTACAAAACTCATTTCATAATTTTTACAAGTTATTACTATGTTTATATATATTTTCTTACAAGAACTCATGCATGTATTAACTTATACCACTCCATTTTATATATATTTAACTTTCAAGCCCTAGAAAGTGATTTTGGTTAGATCCTTGTTAGATCTACTTGGTTTTGATGTTTAGGAACCCATGACACCCTAAGAAGGTGTATGGTAGGATTAGATTAGTTTTGTGGTGATTGAAAGGGGTTTGATTGAAGATGGAACTAGATTAGAACCCTAGAAACGATTTTTGAAACATTAGAAATACCTACTGTCCCTATTTTTATTTCGTGGGAAAATCAGTGGTTGATGGTTAATTTTTGACCAAATATTTAGAAAATACTTTCAAAAACGAAACTTTAGGCGAAAGAACGGATTAAAACGAGCTTATAACGAAGGAGATATGATTTTTGCAAATTTAACGACGAAAACTATTTTTATAAAAACTGCATGCTGTTTGGCAGATTTTGACGTACAAAAAGAGGTATTAAACGTAACCTAGAGGAGCCGAGTTATCAAAAATATACTAGTATATACAAAAACGAATCCGTGGATATAAAGAACGAGGAAAATGAACCTAAAACGACCAAGTTATACCCGTTTTAACATCGTCAAACTATATATATATATATATATATATATTTGGTCACAAATAAAAATAATAACTTACGCACTAAATGGTATATTTTTCTAGAAATGGTACTAAGGACTATATTCTTAACAAATGAATACGTATGACCCAAGAGAATATTTATACGACTTAACGACGTTATTTTAAGGTTTTCGATACGAGGAATTTAACCCTAACATTTTCTTACGAGATAATACGACAAGTTATATATATACTTCTATATTTGGACTTATTTTTCTTAAGTATGGAAACTATTTTACTATGACGATAACTTGTATTTCCAAATTACGAGTGGTATGGGTATCATGTGCATGTGCATTCATTTACATCACGGCATGATCTAAATTAGATCACGATTATTCATTTAGGTTGCGGCTAGTGTTCGCGCCTCATTGTCCCGACTACATTTCCATCATTGTACCATCTTTGTACCATCCTTTCGAGGTGAGTTCTCATAGCCCCGTTTTAATTACTTATTTGATTTTAAATCCCACGGGGGAGAATACATTGCACAATTATTTTTGTACATGCCCAAGTATTACAAATTCCATACATTGCTTAAGTTGCCTTACTACCAAGTTAAGTCCCCTTATATATCATGGACCGTTAATTATATTGCTAAGTGAGAGTGAGTGGATAGATCTATCGAGGGTGATGCCTCCATTCGTGTTTGGGTTGCTCCAATGGGACGAATGCATTTCATGTCTTAACAAATTGAGTGTCTGGTAAACACTCTGGTGGGGCCATTACAAAGTCTAGCTTCGGGGTCATGAGCTTAAGAGCCAATGTAGCATTTTTGACATTTTTGTCGGTTTACTTTATACCTGTGGCTTATGTACATACGATTTACTTACAAACCTATGATTATTCACCAACTTTATGTTGACCGTTTTTCGCAATGTATTTCTCAGGTAATTAAGGCATATTCTCATGGCATGCATGGAGTCACTTTGTGTATCAAGGATGACGCGTCTCTTTTTGGATTTCATGCACTTATGAACTATCGTTTGATTGTACTAAATTATTTCCTTAAACCTTTTCCAACTTTTGGGACCTATGTTTTATAACTCTGAATATTTTGAATAAATCAAACGATGTATTTTCTAAACGACACTTTAGGTCGTTCAATATATCCTTGCTTGTGATGCTATGACCGTTACACCCTCAGGCATTCCATTCCGCTGCCATTCAGGTATTTTGGGGGTGTGACAATGGTTCTTGTAGTTTGGATCGAATTCAAGGAAAGGAAAGAAAGAAGTAGAAGAGTTTTAGAGAGAGAAAGAGGTTGGGAGCCTTGTAAACAAGAAAGAAAAAATTGAATTGTAAATGAAGGTCCAACCCTCTCCCTTGGGTGGGAGAGGGTATTTATAGTTACAAGCTTACCGCCCTATCAAACGGGCTGTGGACCGGGCTGACAGTGGGTAAGACCCGACCCGACTCCAAAAATACTACTCTAAACTAATGAATGCTACGAGCTACACTATGCTATTACAATACTTGGGGTGACCGAGTCTTTAGTGGAATAAACGTATTCCTAACAATCTCCCCCTAAGGGAGGTCACCCCATAAAATAAGTGCTGAATCCTATCATTTAATCTTTGCAGATATGTTTGTAGCTCGTAGCATGTTGATTCTTCATAATGAGATCTTTGTGCTTTTGGGCAGCCGACTCTAGATGACTTGATCAATGCGATAGATGGTCTTTGAGAGTTACTTCGAATTCACCATCCAAAAAATGTGAGTCTGAAAGTCATCATAGAGTAATAACCTCTTCATGTGATATGATCATCTTTGTAGTGGCATACTCACACTTTTCAGGATCATGATCTTCAGCATCAGAGTTATGGAAGCATAAATGAGGCCCAAATAATGATCATGATTTCAAAGGATGTGATGATGAAGTGTGAGCATGTGTTGATGGATCAGCATCTTTTCAGCAATCAACTTCTGCAACTGTCCGAAATTCCTGCAAGTAAACAGTTGGCAACAAATCTTCCGGTACTTATAGGTTTGGAATTAGAGATCGTCAACAGCATAGTGTGAAGACTCCTTCTAACCCTCACCAAGACCGTTCCTAATCGAAAACCCACAGAGGGCCTTTTAAGATTATACCGTAGTATATCAACGATTAGGTGAGTCGATGGAGATCACTCCACGACTGTAGACCTTTTGTAACCATTGGGACCACTTAGCGTAATCTACAAGGAATTACCTAAGTGACCTGCTTTCAGGGCTGCTTGATGTTGACCCTGGCAGGAGTTTCCATTCAATCATTGGGAGTTACATAAATAACATCCCTCATAAATGTTCTGGCAGATTGCTAAGATCTGCGTAGGACTCATAAGTTTACCACTGGTGTCCTTAATGTTGAACACCCAGGGTAGAAATAGCACGTGTTCCTATGAGATCTTTTTATGTATCTCGAGGCTCTTGACTCAATAAGTGCATTTGGTTTTCCTATGCGGAGATTAGGGAGAGGTCTCCTGCTTCAATATCAACCATCTCTAAGAAATAAGTCGATAGATTACATCGGTTCCCCGTGAGAATGAAACAAGTTCTTTTAAGAGAACTTGAGTGGCTAGAAGGTTTAGTGCAGTGCGTCACTGGGTCCATGACGTCTTGTCTTCAATACCAATGTCGCCTTAGCAACCATTAGTAGATTATGAATTGAACCCGGTTTCTGCCCTAAGGTTGAATAAATGGAGGGCTATTTCTTTTCACCCTTTCTCATTTCATTTCTTTTTCATTCTTCAACCCCTTCTTTCTCCATACTCACATTTCTCCTTTTTTCATAATCATACCTACGGACTTTCTAGTACTATCTAGATGGTATTGTCCATGGGTAGATCCCTCCGGCTCTGGCGGGTCATAGGACGGTTTTCCTAACCTTAGCCACCTTATAACTTCATGACTATCCTATGTTGCCATAAACCAAATCATTGAAAATTTTCTCAACGTGTTTATGATCGAAAACTCAATTTTTTTTGTTAACACGTTGAGAGTTTTACCATTTTCAAATGCTCCCCCTTAACATGTGCACCGATGTTTTGATAGTAAATTGGCACATGTCGGGAAGAGATGCACTTTGGAATTGATCCACCTTTAGTAAACATGAACAGGCATTCGAGACACGCTTACATCACTAGATAAACTTGCTTGAAATTATTACCCGGCCTGATCAAGTTCACAAAAGGATTCTCGAAATGGTACACTCTACTCAGACAAGTCCTCTTCGAGACACGCTTACATCACTGGTTAACCCAGCTTGAAGTTATTACCCGGCCAGGACAAGTCCTTTCGATTGAAGACGGTTTTTGTTTCGTCAATTCATTGGTTAAGACTGAGTCTCGATCTCACATGATGCTCGGATCCTTTTTCTCAAATCATTTGCTCTCCCTTAATATGTGCATTGGTATACAAAAGGGTTTAACACATATAGGAGAGCATTCTTTTTTAATCAACACCACATTTTAATCAGATTTCCATATTTAAATCACATTTTTCTCCCCCGATCAAAAATTTCAAACCAATTGAGATTTGTGATCCCAATTGATTTAAATAAGTTAAAAGATTTTGGGAGAAAGATGTGTCATGTTTAAGAATTACTGATTTTTGAGATGATACATTTGCTCCCCCTCAAACCTTGAGGGAGAATGTTATGTGTTAGAAGGGATGAGTTTATAAATGATTTAGAGTTTAGCGAGAAACTCATGAAAAATTCATATACTAACACATAACAATCACATGTCGAATACGCCCTTACGCACAAAGATCTTGTTATGATGACATATAGTTTTTGAAATCATGCTCCCCCTCAATCGATGACGCATTTTCAATAATCGTATTTTGCACAAAAGATAAATTCTTTTTGCATCGATTGAGTGGTATATTTTAAAACACTATTTTAAGTGTGTTTTGATCTTCAAAAACCATGGTACCACCAAGTTTGGATCAAATACTTTCCCGAAGAATCTTTGAAAGGAAAGTATTTGTTTGATAAAGAAGACTTCTCTTCTTTTTCAAGAAATGATGCACTTAAGCGTACATCAGATTGGAAAGGCACGAATATAAAGTAATTCATGCCTTTGTTAGGAATAGACGTCTTTTTGGCGACGAACTTTCCCCAGTATGACGACCGGGTTGCTATCTGAAGTAATAGCAAACCATATTGAAGACTGGGTTACAGCCTGAAGTGACTGTAAGCCATTAAGACATGTTTTACTTATTTATTTTACACTTCTGCTCGAGCTTCATTTAAAGTTCCGTGCCATTGTTGAATGACATTTCTAGAACCGTAAATGTTATCGATAAACAGAAGACATGCCTAGAACAACTATTTTTGGTATTTTCGTGTTTTTCCGATTTTTATGGTTTTTCTAGGTTTTATATTTTTGTATTTTCTTTTCGGTTTTATAAACTATGTACAAGGATATGTGAAGCGAATCCATTACTCCTCATTCTCTTCATGAAGACTTTTGAATGATTCTGGCGAAAGACTCTTCATCCCAAGTAGCAAGAGAATATATCGAAACCGTTCTCCTGGGAGTGCCTTAGTGAAGAAATCTGCCAGTTGTAACTCTGTCTTTATGAAGAAAAGTTCCACAACCCTTTTTATTTTTATTTTTTTTCACTTTTTCAACCACACCTTTGGAGAATCCATTTGCCTTGTGTTTAGAACGTCATGATGCTCATCAAGATTTACTTTGAAGAACCACTTAAGAGCTATAATTATTGCGCAGAATTCACATACTTTAAGTCGATAGAACTCATGTAATCTTCGGGTTCGACTTTGGATAGTACGGAATTATAAAGGCACCACAAGACATATGTGTCAAGTTTCCTTCGCGTGGACACTTGTTAAGAAGGATTCCCAAATATGTTCTCAAAAAGTATTATCATTGCTCCATTTTTCAAAGTTGTTCATGTGGTTGAGGGTTAGGAAGTAATGTAGCCGTATCAAGATCTCCTGAAGAAGATGCCTCAGATGAAGACTCAGGAGCAAATGTGTTGTAGAACGGAACATCATTAGGAGGAGGAAATGAATTAACTTCAAAAAGAATAGTCTACTGCAGTGCTTTAATGTACGAAGGAAGATTGAAGATTCGGCTATAAAGGAGACTGACTTGCTTATGGTGCAACTTTGATCAATTGAGATAGACATCGATACACCATTTGAATTGTTTGGAACCGGAGCTACTGCAACTGATGGTAAAGGCGTGTCAACAGTTGGTGGCTCGAAGTATTCATCATATCTCTGATCAACCAAACTCTTCAAATCGTCGCTTGTAGGAAGTACATAAAGTACTGCAGGCGTGGAATACTGTACAGGACCTGAACTGAATGGTTCAGAAGACAAAAGTTTAGACACGCGTCCTGCACTGATGTGTACAGAAGCCATTATCACAGTCGGCTCATTGTAGGAGTGTGTAGCCAACATCTCTAAAACATTCACTACCAAAGCTTTTGAGGCTCCTGATTAATCATCTAACGACGTAGATGCCATGATAAGATCATAAACGGGATTTTACAACTCTTGTGACTTAAACCGAGAGATCGGTTCTCTCCCGGGATTTTACTAAAGTCAACAAAAGAAACCGAAAGATGTAATATGCGAGCTGGACTTAGAGTGAGATCTTGGAAAAGTTACAACTAGTACTAAGTGTCAAGTCGCGACAAGTCAAGTTACAATCGATCTGATCGTAATAAGTCAAGTCGTAAGTATTAACTCACAACTTCAAATTACAGTCAGACTAATCGAAACGACTTAAGTCACAACAATTCACCAAACACAAGTAGTTAACAAATCACTAGAATCTCACAACTGAGTCAATCGCTAGGCACCACCAAATTGTCAAATTATAGCCTCCTGAATGTGAAGCTTTAATAGCTTCCCCCCAAACCGACAATTATCTTCATGAGACCACTTCCCCAAGTAGTTGAAGTGATGCAAAAGGTCTCATTGTACGACGCTCAAAGACCCAAAGAAAACGATAACACCGAAGTAACAGGGTGAACCATGGATCATCTCTGCGGTTAGCAATCCCGGAATGTACGATGAAGCTCGATCACATGACCTTGTTGTACATCCCCAATGTACACATTACTTTTGAGGTTTGGAGCAGTTGTCTATTAGGGGCAATCAGATATCAACATCTCCATTTCACTAAATGCTTTCCAGTTATCTTACACATGCCAACTCAAACCATATTGTTCACATGTATCCAACACAAGAAGAAACGATGACACCAAAGTAACAGGTTGAAGTACTAATCATCTCTGCGGATATCACCTCCGGAATATATGATTAAGCCCGATCACGTGAACCTGTTGCGCATCCTTGATGTACACAAATCTCTCCCCTGATGGTTGCGATCTCATCGGAATCAACATAACATTGTGTACGTGAAGCATTAACCAGAAGCACTTTACCAAAACTCATATCAGCTCATATGAAGATGTCGATAAGCAATATCATCTCACTCTCCAGTTGTTCTTCTCATATTTCTTCCCACTGAAAGCTGAAGTAATACATACCACAAGTGTCAAGAGAACACTTCCCCCACATAGTTGGAATGATACACCAAACGCCACAAGTTATATTCTCTGCGGTTATGACATTTGTCTTCCCGGGATAACTTCAATTAAGAAGAAGTATTAAGTTCATCACGTGTACACATTATGCATTCAGATGCATGTCTCCTTCCCCCTTGCTGGTTTTGATACCTCAGAATTAGCAACACATTTAATGCATACGTACTAGAAATCTTGTGAGAAGAACAAAAATTTGCTAAAATGGATCTGGTGAGAATCAACTACTACAAAAAGACTCTCTCTGACTATCTTTACCACCTCTTATGTAGGCTATTTGAAGTGACCACTGATGAAGTAAACCCAACATACCAAATTAGAAACTGAAGTAGAATTCCCCATTTTTGTGACTTAGGCTTGCACTAGTGTATGACTAAGAGCGGTGTAGAGAGTTTGTTCAACATCAAATCCCTAAGTACTCTATACTCTTCAACCAACCAACCATCAAGTATTAGACATACATCACCTCTTGACTACCGACAACTTCATGTAAGTTGTGACACTCCTTAAAGTGATAGTTATTTTGTGGTAATAAAAAGAAGAATTACCAAAATAACTAGATATCCAAGTCTTCGTCATTGTAAAGGTAAAAGCTCAAGCAAGGATCTCGAAGATTCTTCATCCAACCAACCTCGACTTCAAGATAACATAAGATCACGCCTTTGTGAAACTAAACTTCAATCTCAAATAAGGGATACCAAATAAACTCCGTGATTACTTGACATTCCATGTCCAAATTCTTAACCGTTTTGACATTATAATCGACATTTTTCATTATGTTCTTGTGGTTGATTTACAAAGTGCACAATTGGCGGAACAACAATCCGTGATGAAATAGGACAAGAGGACGGATCATTATTCATCTGTGGAACTTCACAATCATGATAGTCATCATCAACACCTTGAGAAATAACTGGAGATTGGGTTACATGAGTAGTCTGAGTAATACTTCTAAATGGTGCATCTTGATCAATGGAGATTGAGGAAGGTGAACCAGTTGAGACAGCAGGAACCGGAGCAACAGCTTCAGGAACTACATGATCAACATTCGTTGAAGCTTGGAAGTATTCATCAAACATAATCCCAGTCATCCTTAGTACATAGAACATTAGGTGTTGGAGGAGAGTCGTATGACCATTCTTGAAGCATCAATCAACATGTGGTATATTCACACTTCTCCCCCTCAAAAATTGCAAGCGAGGTTTGCCATTTTTGATTGAGCCGGTGAATAAAAATACGAGCCAAGATGAGTAAATCCACTTGATGACTGAATGAGCATGGAGAAAGCATGAAGCACGTTGTGGAGAATGGTCAAGACTAAGAAGATTTCTCTTCTTCCAAAGATAAGGTACACTGAATCATACACCTTTCTTTTCATAGATGAACGGGGCCTGAAGTGTTGTCAGCAGACACCATAAAGATGACATTGAGGACCGAGGCTTGAACTGAGGTGTTCAAATGTCGTTGAAGAACGAGGCCTGAACTGAACTGAACAGACGTCATAGTCTTTGAAGAACGAGGCCTGAACTGATGTGAATAGACGTCATAGTCATTGAAGAGCGAGGCCTGAACTGAAGTGTTCAGACATCATAGTCATTGAAGAACGAGGCCTGAACTGATGTATTCAGACGTCATAGTCGCTGAAGCACGAGGCCTGAATTGATGTGTTCAGACGTCATATATCATATGCCTCAAAATTGAGCTTCTTTAACCCCTGATTGATGAGATATCACTCTTTTTGGCAACCAAACTCTGAGTCTTTCCTTAATCGTACTGAGCGATGTACCTGCACTTAAGTAAAGACTACCTGCACTAACATTGGGAGTTTGTTTGCATTTATATGGGTTAGTGATATCAGCATATATACCATTTGGGGTTCTACTATCAACCTTGGCTTTGCAATCAGTGAACATCTTTCTCATAGGTGTCCATCTAAGACCAACAATCTTAAAAATTCTACCCGTCGGTATCCACCTTAGGCAAGTTCTGGGAGTGTTTGGTTTCTCATGTAAAGTGGGAGTTTTGTTTAGAGAAAACCTTTGTCCTAAATCAATCTGCCTGCCAGGTTTCCGAGTATAACTCTTTGATACTACGGGCTTGTTGTAGTTTCTAGTCTTAGATGGTAGAACCTTATCACAAGTATTCACATCCTTCAGAAATTTTGTAGCACACTTGTCATGATTTGCCTTAACAACACATTTCAGACAAGTTGAACAAACAAGGTTTTTGGATTCCGAACAAGGTCTAGGTTTCTTAGAGTGATTTGCAACGGGAATCGCTTTAATCGATGTGCAACTACTCTTGGACACTAGACAATTCCTAAATATTTGTTGAGTGCTCACAGATTTTGGTTTGCTGCAATTGGCCGAGTTCTGCAATAGGCTAGAATAGATCCTATGAGGTCGTGAACCTAAGATCCCATCCTTTTGAAGTAGAGCCCCATTCCTAGCTTTTTCAAGATTATAGTTCTTGTACAAGTCATTTAAATCATAAGAGATTTGAGTTTTAACGCTCGGTATTGACACTGTTTTCGAACTTAACCCAGAAGAGTCAGGTGTAGGTGTAGCTACTAGTTGACCTTTAACAGACCCAGAGGCATTTTTCTTAGGCAGATTATGTGAAGTGACTGGTTTTGTCAAAACTTGTTTCGGATCAACTTGGGAGGCAAACCGCAATTTTGAGAATTTTGGTCGTTCAGATCTAAACGCGGTCGGTTGCCTAACAACACTTCGTTTCCTAAGAGGTTGTGAAAGTGGTTTTCCCAAGATTGATATTTTTGCAAACTTAGTGTTCACACTGTTTCCTGTTAATTTTCTTAAATCATTTCTTAATGCCACAATTGCAAAACCCTTTTCCTGAAGTTGAACTTTGAGTTCATCATTTTTAGCAATCAAAGAAGTTGTCTGCTCTACATTCTTAGTTTTTGTTACTTTGATTGAGTCACATAGGTCTTTACACTGAACATTCAAAGCCTCATTTTCCTTACGTAATTCAGCCACATAGGTTGACAGTTCACTAATTCTAGACTTGGTTGCATCAATGTCCTTATTAGATCTGACTAAACTACATTTCACATTCATAGCAGAGATATGTTTCTTCAAGTTGGAGATTGTCAAGTTTTTGGCTTCTAGCTGGGCTTTTAAATCATTAATCATAAAGAATTCACGGAAATCAGGAAGTTCAAGATTTTTACATGGTTGGTTAATTTGAAAACTTTCTTTCTGTTGTTGCATTGCGATTTCAAGTGAAATGCAATGTTTTTCAAGTTGTAAAAATCTGTTTGAGAGTTCATTAAAAACTTCTTTATCAACCATGTCATTTGATTTAACCATCTCAGCCATAAACAAAGAACTTGACTCATCAGCATGTTCAGCATACTGATCACTTTCTCCCCCTTTATGATTCATATTTGTTGAATCAAAAATGATATTGCTATAAATCTTTTCCAACAAGTATGTGTCATAAGTGGGTTTAACTTGATCAGTATGTTGTCGTTCATTAGAAAGCCCATTATGTTGGTCAGTGACATGTACCTCAGTAGATGGGACTTGGTCATTTTCAGGTCTGTCATTTATATCATGCTTATCAGAAGTAGTGACACTGCATTGTTGTTGTTGCGCTCTTTCATTAATGAACCTCTTAACATTACCCATGAGTTGGAGAAGTGTATCTCTGAACATGTCAACCTCGACTCCCGTGTAATTAGTAAAATACTTGTTCATCGTTTGACTATTAAAATCATAATTCTCAGTGGATTGTGAATCAATGAACACTTGGAGTTGGTTTTTGATCACACACAAGGCAGCCATGGATCTTCCTTCAGAAAAGTTTCCTTTGTCAAGTTGTTGTTCAAGTTGATCTAAATACAGAGTCATGTTGACTGTGAAAGACTGAACATCTTGACCAAAGAGTGAAGTGAAAGCACGTTCGTAAGCGAATGCACGTTCATATCCTGTTAAATATCCAGGTCGTTCAAAGAGAACCTTGAGATGTGAGTGAAGAAGTCGAAAACATTCAATGCACCTTTCCTTTGCATTATCAGGCAATTTTAGTGGCTGATGAAGTTCTCTCTCAGAAATGACAGAGTCTGAAGTGGTAGACATGATGTAAACGTGCACGGGATTTTACAATTCTATGATTTAAACCGAGAAATAGATTCTTTCGCGGGATTTTACAAAATCAAGAAGAAACCGTGAAATGATGCAAGAGGACTTTAGTGATTGAGTGTGAGATGATAAACCTTGCAAGGTACAGTAAGTTATCTAAGTCAAGTCACAATGAGTCAAATCACGCCAAGTCAAATCACAATTTGTCAAACTGCAAGAATCAACTCGCAACGTCAGATTGTAATTGGACAAGTTGCAACAACTCAAATTGCAACAATTCTCAAATCACAGAACTATTCAACTCGCAGCGTGTAGTCACCTCACAACAACTTGATCAACTAGCATTGAGTTATCAATTCGCACTAAGAGTCAACCAGCAGTGAGTTATCAACAAGTAGTATGATTTGGTTCGGTTGATGCAAAGTGTAATGTTGAAAAGTTTGGTCTAAAAACTTAAAACCTTAATAACTTCACTCCGGAGGTAATTTGGGCCTCAAGAAGATTCGTTTCACAACTTCATGGTAAAGCCTCACAATATTCAGCCTGTACCGGACGTTTTGACAGCTAATTCGCTGAAAACGGAGTTACGGTTCAAAAGTTATGGTCGTTTGAAGTTTTCACGTAAAAAGTCAACTTTGGTCAACTCGCTGAATGCCAACTCGCTGAACGCCAACTCGCTGAACACCAACTCGTTGAATGAGCAACTCTCTAGAATGGCAGCTCGCTGAAAACCAACTCTCTAGAATGTCAACTCTCTAGAATGGCAACTCTCTAGAATGACAACTCTCTAGAATGGCAACTCTCTAGAATGGCAACTCGCTAAAAAAAAAGGTCAACTCGCTAGACCAACTCGCTAAAAAAGATCAACTCGCTAGATCAACTCGCTAGACCAACTCGCTGGAACCAACTCTCTGGAACCAACTCGCTAGAACCAACTCTCTGGAACCAACTCTCTGGAACCAACTCGCTAGAATCTGGAACCAACTCGCTAGAACCAACTCTCTACCAAGAGCAGGACAAAAATGTCACTTTCTAGCGTTTTGTCTTCTTTTCCCTTTATTGTAAAAGCACCAACTCTCTACTAGAAATAACCAAATCACTACCAACAATTAAGCAACTCTCTAACAAGAAAATACTATCAAGTAGCAACTCTCTAACAAGAAACACACCACGAATTGCATCAAACTCCAAGTAAACGAATGATTCAACCTCACCAAATGCAAAACTAAGTATCTCAAGCACCTCTAATAATGAAAGTACAACAATAACATGTATCTAATCACAAATCCGAGTAGGATTCTAATCGAACCATATGTAAACCACAAAACCAAGTACAAATCCGAGTACAATCGATCCCTAAGATGAAACCATGGCTCTTGATACCAATTGTAATATATCAAATAAATAACATGTATGGTTCTTGTAGTTTGGATCGAATTCAAGGAAAGGAAAGAAAGAAGTAGAAGAGTTTTAGAGAGAGAAAGAGGTTGGGAGCCTTGTAAACAAGAAAGAAAAAATTGAATTGCAAATGAAGGTCCAACCCTCTCCCTTGGGTGGGAGAGGGTATTTATAGTTACAAGCTTACCGCCCTATCAAACGGGCTGTGGACCGGGCTGACAGTGGGTAAGACCTGACCCGACTCCACAAATACTACTCTAAACTAATGAATGCTACGAGCTACACTATGCTATTACAATACTTGGGGTGACCGAGTCTTCAGTGGAATAAACGTATTCCTAACATTATATAACTTATTTTGAGTATGTCAATGCACCTAATATGATCCAAAACTAATTTGCCCTATAAATGCATAACTAATCTGATATAATCCATGAAACTTAATCAAAATGATGCAAATACTAATAACCTAGGTGAAAATGATTAAAAACTATTTATAAATACTCCTAAATGCAAATGAGAGCTGAATCAAATTCAATTTATGACCTAAGTACACTAGAACCTCAAAATCGACCTATTGCCAAACACTAGTTTATGTTAACTGTCTTTGGAATTTGGATGTTATAAGCTATCAAATGTTCTTCTGCTGATGCAAACTAATAAACTATATTATATAGAACATGTAAAAGCTAAATGATGCAGAATTAAACAATAAAACAAGCTAAAAGAGATTAACGCTATATGACTGATGAAAATACTATAAAGAACAGTGATGAGTTCAAACCAATAAGGCCAAGCAACTATGAATTATAAACACTTAATAAGATCAAATAAGTATATAATGCATAAAGAAGCTCTGACATAAGCACTAAAAAGCAGTTCAAACTAGCAGCTAATGAAAAGCAGTTAAATAAGCTAAAAATGGTAAAAGTGGAACTCACTCACCCCTGTACTCAGATCAGAAACATAAGGGGCAACTGAGATCTCCCGAACTAAAATAAGCAACAAGGATCCTTCAGCACTGATTCTTCTACCAAAGTACTAGATTGACCTCAACTTTGACTTATGTTGACTTATCTCAAATTAGGCAAAACTGAACAAACAATCCTCACAAAAAGCAATAAATTGGCTTATACGAGCTTATGAAAACAGAATACTAAGGACTTAAATAAGCTAACAAATCATAAGAGATCATAAATGCTTTTAAAGTAAATTGCAAGTAAATTTAAAATGAAAAGTAATTTTATTGAAAAAAAAAACTAAATACTGATTACAATAATGAAGGAAAATTACAAAATAACTATAAAACATAAGCTAAAGCTAAATTACCATAAACTTGCCCTAAAATCTAACCCTACTCCTAATGCTTGAATCCGTGGGTGAGGAGGGGCTTTTATAGGCTGATGAGGAGAGGGTGTAGGTTCCTGAAGCTTCTGAATTGTGCTTTCTCTCATTTAATCTCAACCCTTGGTCTCTGCTTTAATCAAACGCATGATTTTGGTCCCTTGGATCACGTGCCCTTACACGGTTTGCCAACATAGCATTCTGTGTGTTTCTGACCCCTTCTGACATGTGCATATCCTTCTAGAAACTCCAAATGATTTGGTAATTATTAAGAGGTGGGGTAATTATGTGGTTTGGTGAAATTTGGGTTCATAGGAACAGTAAAAGTTTCTGGGTTGGGGTATGAATTGGGGGCGGTAATTTTGAGTTGGGTGTTATTATTAATGTTTTGTTTGACCAGGTATTTGACCGGGTAGTAATAGTTGTGGTGGATCGGGTCTAGGCACAAAAAGGATTGGACCAGGTTGTGTTTTATTGGTGTTGGGCTATTGGTGGAATGGGCCTAGCAGAGATGGTGTGATTGGATTTTAAGTTATGGATTTATTAATGAAATTTAAGGGTCCGGTTATGGTTTGGTTAAAAAGAATTTTAGTGTAGTAATATACCAAGGACCAAATTGTAATTTCTGAAAACCTGAGGACCAATTCTGCCATTCTCCATATTTATCATCCAAGGACCATTCTTGAGCATATTGAAATCTTGGAGGACTTGTCTTGACATTTCTTTAAAATTGTACTAGTAAGGACCAAATCTGACAATTGTTGAAACTCCAAGGACCTATTTTGCCAATTGATAAAGTTAAAGGACCAGAATTGTAATTTCTTCAATCTTTTGACCAGGGACTATTCTTGAAACTTTATGAATCTTTGAGGACTTTTCTGGACATTTTGAGCTTTCTGTTATCATAAAGCTTCCCCGGCTTCGGCTTTTGACCTTTTTTCATTCTCGTGCTCGTTTTTGTCAGTTTTGGCTTTGTTTTTGTCCATTTTTCACATATTCGTACATGCACATACACAAATACAAAAACACACATTCTCTTGGCATATTTGGTTAGTATTTTGTGTATTTGGTCAGATTTAAGGCCTAAAAATGATGTGTGAATAAGCACACATCAAAACTCCCCAGACGAAAGTATTGCCGTGCCCTCACGCAATGTCATCACCTCACGCTTAAGAGATAAATAATTTCAAAACCTCTCTTTACTGACGTTGTAAAGTAGCAATGATGTTTAAAAGAGATCTTAAAATCATTTATTCTAAAAAACGCTCTGTTTTCCGATTTTCATGAATAACAGCTACTACTACTCTTTTTGTACTTTTTCATTTTTATATATGTGACGGTTTGCTTGACTTTCATTATCAATTCATATCTTTTGATAATTTTCAGGGTCCACGAGTAGAAACACTTCTCACAGAGAAGAGACCATACGGATAAAAATCGTCATCCTTGATTTTTTTGCACAAGCCCCCAAACTAAGCGTAAAATCGAAATCATTGTTTATCCACAAGTTAGATGCTAACACTACCCACAAAAGTTACTTGTGTAATTACCTCTTGTTCCCAATTCCTAAGTTTTGTATCTCAAGATTTTTTTCTTTTTTTTTTGTGAGAAATGAATTTCTTCATATTTTCTCGTTTGGATAGTTATTAGTCCAATAAGAGCACAAAATTTGAACGCTAAGTAGTTTACAAACTTTCCTTCGAAAACCCCTGCATACAGAAATCGGGTCCACATGAAGTCTCTGATTCAACATGATTTTGAGGGCCCCCTTTTTATTTACAGCCGAAACATCCCATGTTTGAAACCCGAGATGGAAGCTTTTTATTAGGAAGCCCCCGGAGTCGAAGCTTGGCATTTTTGCATAATTATAAGCACTTTAATAATATTTGGTCCTTAGTCCTTTATTTCAATTACAACAACGGTTTGTGATCCGTCAAGATGTAAGAGCTTTATTATGCCCTTGGATTTATTTCCGCTGCTTTTTATAGCTTTGGATTCCTCTACCTTATTATTGGCTTTGGATTATTATTATTGATATTCATAATCATATGCCAAACCCCGAGTCCCACGGCCTTTACCAAGATCACAACATCGGCTGCGAACCGGCAAGATGCAATAGTCTATTTTACCGTAACACTGGCAGTACCCCTATGTGTACCAAACCCCCATATGCAGAGATTTTCTTAGGAACGAGAAAAAACTAAGTATTGCCCAAAACCCATACACTTAATTAATCCTGGAGATCTATTATTATTGGTGTGCAATCTTGTGGGAACAAGGAGGCCACAAGTACTTTTCGTGGGCGCTAAAGAGATCCAACTACTCCACGTTTAGCACCAAACTTCTAAATAAACTCTATCATTCCTCGATCTCCGCAAATTTAAAATCCCGAGTAATGAGATCCGCGGATGCTTAGCCGATAATCTTTTGATTATATTGGTTAAGGGAGATGATGAGTGTTTGAGCACTCATCAATCCCCCACACTAAACTATTGCTAGTCCCTAGCAATACTGTTTTGAAAACTTGATGGATTTGAAAAACTCTTTACCAAAAGCCATCACTTCTGGAGTAGCCAGGTGTAAGAACTGTGGCACACCTGATAACCGTGTGATTTTGAGCAAACCACCAGCTGTCAACGGATTTGATTTGTCTTTACCAGGAGCCGTTTGCTCCTGGACTAGCCAGCTCTTGATGGAATAGTCAACATCTTGGTGAGCTGATTACCAATTATGGATTTTCCACGGCCTTTACCACAAGCCATAATCTTGCGGGCTAGCCAACTCATTAGCTTTTGAGGATGATGGGGAGTTGAGGAACCATACAATTTTGGGCAAATTGCAAGCCGTAAACGGATTTGAGATGTCTTTATCAAAAGCCGTTTGCTCCTGGACTAGCCAATCCTTTTTGTCGGTTAGACAAGGCGGACTAATTACCACAAAAATTTTGAAGCACCAGTGAAAAATTTTTGAAAAATTTTTGAAATTTTAGCTAAAAACGGGAAATTCGCTAGAATAGCGAATACCCCCCCCCCCCCCCCCCACACACACACTTAGCATGAATATTGTCCTCAATATTCAAAATCCCGGCTATTATGCCGACATTTTGAACGTAAAAGGGCAACATAACAAGCTAAGCGTGGAAAACACCATTTTGTTTTTCACTCTTGTAACCATAGCATGGGGGACTCCCCCCACACTTAGGGTGAAAACCCTATATGCATGCTACTGTTTTTGTTTACCGAGTCGCTAGCTTGACTCGACCCCGAATTCATTTGTCCTTGGGGAAGCATGATGTGGAAGAAACAATCTGAATCGGACTCTCATTCAAGATGTTTGGACAAACATTTGAAGCACGTGAAAGTTCCACACCGATGAGATAAGTATCCGGCTCAAGATAATGATACATGAAAATGCCGGGATCAAATATGGTATCTTCATTCCCGAAGGAGTGAAGAAGAGAGGAAGGAACCTCGAGAACAGGCTCATTAGCCTGAGTTTGGATTTCAAAGGTTAAGCTCAAAAACATCCCGGGAGGGTGGGTGGGAATTTGCAAATCCTCATGATTGAGGATATCTCCCCCCGGGCTATCATACTCCGGTGGAGTCATGATAAGGTGATCAATGACGGGCTCAGATGGTATTTCATCAACGTCACTAATGTCTCCATAAGATAAAGACTTTTCATTAGCGGGTGAATCATTAAGCCCGATATTGAGATAGGAATTGAGTGATGGATCATCATCATTCAATAAACTTTCAAGGAACAGAATATCCCCCTCAGAATCAAGATAGTTATCATCAACTTCATACGAAGTTGAACTATCTTGAGCAAGGAATGCTTCGACTTCCTCCATATCATCTTTGAAATCAAAGAAATCATCATCACTTCCCGATGGAAGTGGATTGGAGTGAGTAAGTTCATCGGCGAACTCCTCGAGAAGAAAGTCAACATTAGAGTGGGGAAGGGATGCATCAACATACTCAATGTCTCCATAAGATAAACAATCATCACTAGAATCAAAGACAGTCTCAATTTGATCATTTGGATTATTAGGGGATGAAGGAATATCACACACTTGGTCAAGAGTCCCCTGTGACTCTCTCGGGATTGGGACAAGGATCTCAACACTAGACTTTATTAATTCGTCCGATTTCTTATTAGGAACAGTGCTAAGATGCTCATCCCCCATGTTCAGAGAGTGAGTGTGAACTTCGGGTGTGATAACAACAGACTGAGGGAGATGAGAGGAGCTAGCATTCATGGAATTTTCAAGTTCCATTTGTTCAACGGCTAGTAATTTCCCCGTCTCATTATTTTCTCCCTGATTTTCAATGGGAGGAATCACAAATGATGAATCAGACGAACCCTTATAAAATTGAAGGATATCAAGGGTGTCTTCATTATCACTATCATTATCACAGTCTAGAAGAGCAGCTTGACGAAATTTGGCACGAGTTATAGCTGCTTGTTCTAAGACAAGTAATTCTTCCATGCTCAATTCGTTTTTAGCCTCTCGTTCTTCAGCAAGTAATTCTGCTATAGATTTCTCACGAGAGTCTCGAAACGGTGTAGTAACCAACTCCTCCTTAAGTTCTTTTAAAATATCAAGAGCCTTTAGTAAAAGGTCTTGCTCAGTTTCTTGAGGAGTTGTGTGAATCATATCATACTGTGGAGGTATGTCTGAAAACGAATAGTCGTAATTGTTACAAGGAAATGGATTCCTTGTTTGACAATCCAAGCTAGAGTGTGGACCTCCACAGTAATCACAACAGTAATACTGATGTGGCTGTGGGTTGTATGTGCTATAATTACAATTGCTATCAGGAGACTGCTCATAGACAAGCGTGTTTCCCGATTGACAATCATAACTGTAGTGTGAACCACCACAGTACTCACAACAGTAAAACTGCTGAGACTGATGGTGTAGTAACTGATGGAATGAATCACTCCGTGGAATATAGGGTTTTCCCGGGTTGTTATGTCCCGACGAGGTGTGGATTGTATTCAAACGGTTTCGTGATCGGGTGAATTTGGATGAAAAGGGGTTTGTGAGTGATTAAGCTAAGGAATCTATAAAGAAATAGCTTAAATAAGCTATATGAATAAAACTTGAAAGTTGGAAAAACCAGAAACGTTCAAAACTTAAAAACGCGTACATTACGTTTAAATAAAACGTAAACATACGAAATAAAAAGTGAAAACGGAAATCTGAAAACACCCAGGGGGTGAAAATGACTTTTTTACAAACTAAAAGGTAAAAGAAAATTTTTAGAAAAAGAAAATTAATTTTAACACTAATTAATTATTTATTATTAATTAAATACTAATTATTACTAATTATTAATATTTAAAACACTTAAATACAATATTATATTAATTAAATACTAGAAAAGTGAAAATAAAATTTCTAAAATTATAAAATAACTAAAAATAAGTTTTAAAAATAAAAATATGTATTTTTGTCTTTATGTGATTTTTATAGTAATTAATTACTAATTAATTACTAATTAACTAATTAAATTATTTTAAATTAAGAAAAATACTAAATGAACAGTAAAAATTCTAATAAAATTTCTAAAATTATTTTATAACATATAAAAGCTATAAAAAATATAAAAACTAGGTTTTGCTTAATAAAAAATAATTATGCTATTTTAAACTAATTATTAATTAAATACTAATAAAACTAAGATTAAATATAATAAATACCAAATAATGAAATAAAAATCTGAGAAGATTAATATAAATACTTTAATATAAGAGATAATTAATAAAAATATAAAATAGCTAAGTACTTAATAAAAATATAAAAATGAAAATTAAAATTAAATTACATTAAATAGAAACTATCACTTAAAAATTAAATTGGATTTTTGGAATTTTTCTTTTTGAAAACTGATTTACACCTAAAAACAACAAACTTTTGTAAAAACAAAAGTTTTATAACTTAAAAATAAGCTGTGGAGAGCTTATAAGCCTTGACAGTTGACCACAGTTGACCAAGGATGAAAATAAGCCAAAATGGCATTAAGTGGGACCCACAATGTTAATTCTGGTTCAATGAAGTATAGGGAACATGAATAAGCCAGAAAAAAACAAAGTGTGACCTCAGAATAAGCTATAAGCCACAAAATAAGCACTTGGCTTATTGAAACTCAACTGAAACTGGGACAGACTTGGGGAGGGTAAACAGATGGGGTCCACTAGGTCATAGGTCAAATGGTTGGTCAATATTGAAAGCCCACCAGGGGGGGTTGAAAGGTGCAAAGTTGGGGCCTTGGGACCCACTGGGTTGGCCAGAAAACCACCACCAAGTGGTGGTGGTGGGATGATGCCTGCTGATGCAGGGGATAGTTGCAGCCCTGCAGCAGCTTTTGAGGGCTTGGGAAATCCTCAAGAAAATTAGCAAAAATCTAACAATTATGGATTCTCAAACACAAGCTAGTAGACAACAGGTACAAACAAGTTTCAAACCTTAATTCAACTCACATAAATCATGAAAATTACTTGAACTTTTGAAAAAAAATGAAAACAAGCACATTTGACATTTTCATATAAACTTAAACTTTGACTTTTGTGAACTTGTAACTTAATTTGATGAATGAAAATCATGTAATAAACCACATTAAGACTATAATAAGTTGAAACAACAATTAGGGAAAAGGTTATGGGTGATTTGGAACCCAACTGTCCTAACAGTGGACAGTTGAGAGCTTAAGAGTGGGAATTTGACTTCCTTGCTACAAGACCCTTGGTTTTATGGTTTGATTAACCTAATATGAACTAGTATAACTTGTTAGAACTGGAAACAATAAAAAATACTAACTAGAACTCATGATTCAGGCCTGAGCCAAACACTCCCTTATGGGACTGTTTTTGAGGATTTCACTATAAATGAACAAAACAGGCTATGCTACTTATACAGAGTCATATAATAAGCTATTCTAACTATGCCTAAGCTAAAATTAAGCACAAATGACCAAACATACTATGATAAGCTAGAAAAGGTAATATGACAGTTAGAATAAGATCAAGAGCAATATTTGAAAACAGATGAACAAGCACCAGATTTTAAACTATCAACTAATGAGATAACACTAAATAAGCACATATAAACAAGAATAAGCAGTTAATAAGCTTAGCTACAGTGAATAGGCTAAAAAATGAAACATTAGCTTACAAGTGCATTCCAAGAAGCAATCTGAGAACCATGAACATCCAACATACCCTAATGTCTCCCAAAAGACTCTAAAACCATGAGAATCCACAGCATACCCTGCTTCAACTTCTTTTGCCTTGAAAACTGATTTTTGATTTTACACTATATTTTTATGATTTTTTTAGTATTTTTGGTTTTCTAGTTTAAACTGATTTGAGTGCCTTCCAAACTTTGAAAAACTTACTTGTGAACTCAAATTAGCTTGTAGGACAAAGAAATAACAATTTTTAATGATCTTAAGACAATATGAAATTTTTCAATTAAATTGCAATTTCTAAAATTAAACATATATAACTGAAATTAGGGATTGAAATGGGTTCCAATACACTGAAATTACTTGCTACAATATCTTTAATCTAAAAGTTACACTTTGAAGGAGAAAATTAACTAAACGACATGAATATTACACTAAGCTACACTACTAGCTAACTAATGATCCATTCTTCCTTTTTCTTCATTTTTATAACTCCTGGAGTCTCTCTCCTCTTTTCCCACATCCATTCTCAGCCTTTAGATGAGTTGAAATGATCTCAGCTGTTGAATCCCTTTTTGGCGGGAAATGAATTTTTGGCAGATTGTGGTTTGAGTGTGAGAATTTGTGAGCATTAAATGGTTTTGTTGGGTTCTGTTTGGAGGGGGAACAAAGTGTGGGACAGATGAGGTGGAGGTGAGGTTGAGGGTGGAGTGTGTCAGGCAGTTTAGCAGGTTCAAGTGGGGGAGAAGGTGGGTCAACGTTGGGTTGACTGAGGGATTAAATAAAACGGGGTAAGGTTAAATTAGGGGGTGGGCTGTTTTGGTGAGATGGGCCAAGGGGATAAAAGGTGGAGTGGGCTTGGTGGTTATGGGCTTGGTTTTGTTTCAAAATATTAACAATGGTCCGTTTGGTTAATAGTGAACAAATAGGACCAATTGTGTAATTTTTGCAAAAGTGAGGGGCTGCAAATGTAAACTTTCCAAATTGCTACAAAGGACCAAAATTGCCAATCCCCAATATACAAGAACCAATTTTTTTCATTTTTCACTTTTAAAATTCCCGGGGACCATTTATGTCAGTTTTCCAAACTATGAGGACCAAACATGTAAATTTCTCAAATTTCACCCAAAGGACTAAAAATGATTTTTGTAACTTCCCAAGGACCCAAAATGATTTTTCTTTCAAAATTATCCCACCAGGGACCAAATCTGTCAATTACTGAAACTCCAGGGACTAATTTTGTAATTTTCCAAAACTTTTCAGATTTTTCACCAAAGGACAAAATATGACAACTTGTGATTGTGAAAGGACCTTTGGTGATAATTTTCCATATTTTGAATTTCCAGGGACTAGTTTTGTAATTTTATGAAAGTTGGGGGACTGAAACTGCCAATTTTGCAAACTTTATGCGTTTTTCATATGTTTTTGCTCATTTTGCATCTAAAACATATAAAACACAATTTTGAAATATTTTTAGTATTTTGATGCATTTCTGAGTGTTTTTGTATGTTTTGCAGTTCAGATTTGACCAAAAATGATGAGTGTTTGAGCACTCATCAGGAGACGAGCTAGGGCTCAACACGCCCGGTCAAGTCGGAACATTTATTTCTACTCTCGCCGGTAGGAAAGTCAAAACAAGGTGTCAAATCTTATTATAATACCATATATCATCATCATTTTTTTTTAACATAAAAAGGTGACAAAAATTTAAAATTTTGGTGGAAAAACGGAGTTGCATAAGTTAACAGCTCAGACGAAGGTGTTAGGTCAAATCAAATTGAAGATTCACCCCCCTCCCCCCCCCCCCCCCCAGACTAAAGTGAAACATTGTCCTCAATGTTTTAAGGGTACGGGTAGTCTTACGTAATATCTAAGGCCGTTTATTAAGTATGCCAAGAGATAAACGTTAGTCGATAAGACTCTAGTGGAGAGAACGACAAAACACGAGCATGAGAGTCCTCAATTTTCGGGGAAATTCCTGGACATTCACAAAAAACCACGAAAACACGAGTTTGGAAAGGGTCGCCCCCTCATGTTACGTTACTTAAAGAAATAGAAAATAAAGAAAATGAAATGGATAAGCATGGGGTGCCTCCCATGAAGCGCTTGTTTTAGATTACCGAGTCACATGAGCTTGACTCGATCCCTGAATTAAGTTGTCCTTGGGGAGAGCAGATAGAACGGACACCCGGCATGATAAACGAAGATGCCGGGGTCAAAGACGGTATCCTCACTCCCGGTGGAGTGGAAAAGTGAAGAAATGAGGGGATAAGTAAAGAATGGGTAAAACACCCGGATGATAAAAGCATAGTCAAGTTCAGAATCACGGGTGGGTTGGGTGGGTAAAATATCAAGCACGGGAACATCATGTTCGGAAATCTCGTCCACCACTCCAAAAATTTCTTCATTCGTTTCAGACTCAAAATCTACATCCGGTGGTTTCGCGGGTGGACGAGAAGAAGGTAAATCGGAAAGAATATTTCTTTGAACGTCATTCTCGTCATTCTCAATACCCGGTGGTATCGAGTCATCCGCAGCAAGAAATGGATCGACATCCTCTAAAAGAAAGTCACGTGACGGATTATCGTAAATAAGTTTAGAATCGATCTTAAAATCAAAACGCTCATAATCCGGAAGAGAGATATAAGCATGAATAGTGGGACTGCCACTACTCGTCTCTTCAAATCGAAAATTTTCAAGCTCGAGTAAGAAATCACTATCAATAACGGGGATAGGAGAAAAAGTTGGAGGATCATTCAATGCCTCGATCTTAGAAATGAGAAGATTGATATTCAATAATTTTTCACGAAGAGCTTCATCTTGGATTTCTGTTTCAATATCTTCATCATTCTCTTCTTCTAAGCTGACGAGCTCAGAAGGTAATTCTTCGATATATTCGATTTCTCCACAAGATATAGAATTGTCATCGTCAGAATCGGAGAACATCTCAACACGATCATACGAATTGTCAATCGGAGGTAAGTCACACTCTTCAGCCGTATCAAAAACATATTTCTCAAAATCGGGTAAAGAATCCTTGAGCTCGGGCTCCAAATGATCTGACGGCTTATCTTCAATAAATTCACAATCACCGTTAGAAATTTCCCTAGACTCACTTGGGATTGGGACGAGGTTCTCAACACTAGACTTATTGAATTCGTCCGATTCCATTGCCAGAATAGTGTTTAGATGCCCGTTCCCCATTTTTAGAGAGTCCTCGGGTTCTACGGGAGAAACAACGGAAGCTTTGTGAGGATTTCATTTCAGCAATAAATTCAATCGGAACTTGAAACATGTCGGGAGTTTGTGGGGGTTGGTTAAAACCATGAGAATCGTAACACGAATTTGGCTTATAATAAAAAATTTCAAACGATCCCCCACAATGTTCAAAAGTTGATGAATCATTATTGAAACACGGTTCTTGTTCGTAAAAGTTTTGAGGGGGAAAATAAAAATCTTTTTGAGGATAATTATCAAAGCTCGTATCGTAAGCGTAGGACGTTTCAGCACTCGGGACGTAACATATACAATTCGCGTATCCACATTGATTACAAAAACATTGCCCACATGGTAATCCTTCGTCGGATAGATTTTCACAATTAAAGCAAGTAAACGAAGGTGGCGGTGGTGTTGGATAGTAATCGGGAACGTTTTGAAGGATTGCTCTTTGAACATACGCGGGAGAATTACAAAACCAACAAACTTCATCATTAATATCACTACCACATTGTTCGCATGAACACCAAACACATGAACCATCAAAGAACGGTTCTCAACATTTAAAACAAGTCGGATCCATAAGAATTAAACATATAAGGGAGAAAGTGAAAGAATTATCGGTTTAGAGGGTTAAAGAAGAAGAATCAAATGATAAGAGAAGAAGAAGATTATTTTTGGTTTTTCGTATCATAAAAACAAATCAAAATAAAAGTGAAAGTCAAATATGAAAAGGAAAAATATTTTTGGATTTTTACTATTTATTGAAAAACAAATCTCAAACTTTTATTTTCTTTTTTCAAACGTTACGTTAATCGTAACCGTTTCCTTCAAAACTACTCGCGACGGAATGGGAGAGAAGAGTGTTTCTCTCTTCAGCTTGCAATTTAATGTCTAAGCTTCCGTGTTTTCCGCTTATTCGGTTGTAGAATTAAAGTAATCCGATTAGTAACTAATTTCACGCGATCTTATGTTGGTAAGCTTATTTGGTTTACAACGCCCCCCTTCCACGGGAGAGTCGAGGCTATAACTTTCTTTTTGGTATTTTTGAAAACACTTTAGAAAAAGTGTGTTTTTTTTTCAATATTTTGGTTTTATAGAAAATATATACAAAGGAAGGTTTTCAAAACACAATTTCGAAAAAGAAAATTAAAAATTCACTTCAACCTTCCCCGGCAGCGACGCCATTTGATTTAAGTCGTTTTTGTATAGGTTTATTTTTTCAAAGAAATACTCGTGAAAGTATTTCCCCGGGTCGTGTCCCAGCGAAGGTGTGAATGGAATTTGAAATTTCCGGTTCGTGAAACGTGTCGTGAAAGTGGGAAAAAGTGATTTCAAAGAGATTTAAACTAATGAATATGAGAATGAAGCACAATTAACTAATTAAGCACGTAAATCAAATTACCAAACCTAAAACACAACGTAGAATTGAAAACGTAATCTAAAACGCAAAATAAACGTAAACGCGCGAAACAAAAAGTGAAATTTAAGCTATACTAATCCTACGAGCTTGAAAATAATTTTCCTAAATTAAAAATGATAAAAGAAAATTTTGAGAAAAAGAAAAATATTTTTTTACTTTTTTTTTATTTAATTTTTATGAATTAAAAACTAATTTAACCAATTAAAATTTAAAAGAAAATGGAAATTAAGTGAGAAAAATACAAAATTAATTTTGAAAATTCTAAAATAACTAAAAACCATTTTTAAAACTGAATATATATATATATATATATATATATATATATATATATATATATATATATATATATATATATATATATATATATATATATATATATATATATATGTATATTTTGGCTTTTTGTGTAATTTTTAGGAATTAAAAACTAATTAAACTAATTAAACTCTACTTAAAATTCAAATTAAATTGAAAATAAATGGGAAAAATGCAAAACTAATTTCTAAAAATCTAAAATAATTGAAAACTAATTTCTAAAATATTTTTGTTCTTTTTTGGGATTTATCTTATTTTTTTGGGATTTTTGGTATTTAAAAAGTAATAAAAAGTGAATAAAAACTAAAATTCAATAAGAAAAATAGCAAAACTACTCAGAAAAATCTGAAAATTTCAGGGAAACTCTAAAATAAAATATAAAACTTAGGAAAAATTTTAAAGTTGAAAAGTAAGTTGATTAAGTACTGATTAGCTAGAAACTGCTTATTTGGAATGCTTATAAATAAGCACTACTGACCCAAATTGATTGAAACTAAAACTAGATGATTACTAAGCACAAGTAAGCTCACATGAACTGAAATAGGCTCAAATGGACAACAGATACACAGATATAGATCAATTAGTAGTTGAATAAGCTCTTGTGAATAAGCAGTTTAAAACCAATGATCACCAAAAGTTCACAAAAGGTTCCACACAACTTATATAAGCTCAACACAACTGAATTGACTTAAAGAAGCACTAGGGATAAGCTGATAAGCAGATTGGAAGATGCAAAATTGGACAGAAATGTATGCTCAAACACCCCTACTTATGGCTCAATTTTTAGTCTCCTAATAAGCTAATGAGAGTAAATAAAAAGCAGAATCTAGAAGCCTATACTACAACCTAGCTTAAAATCCAAAAATCAAGTAAAAGGAACAAGTAAATAAGCAGCTAAGGGCAAATGAATTGGAACTATTAGGACAGGCTACTGAACAGGGGTATGCAAATCAGGTTATGAAAATGGGTGAGTTATGGGCTTTTGACCAAATGACCTTCCAATACCAGATATTAAACTACTTATATAACTTATTTTGAGTATGTCAATGCACCTAATATGATCCAAAACTAATTTGCCCTATGAATGCATAACTAATCTGATATAATCCATGAAACTTAATCAAAATGATGCAAATACTAATAACCTAGGTGAAAATGATTAAAAATTGTTTATAAATACTCCTAAATGCAAATGAGAGCTGAATCAAATTCAATTTATGACCTAACTACACTAGAACCTCAAAAACGACCTATTGCCAAACACTAGTTTATGCTAAACTGTCTTTGGAATTTGGATGTTATAAGCTATCAAATGTTCTTCTGCTGATGCAAACTAATAAACTATATTATATAGAACATGTAAAAGCTAAATGATGAAGAATTAAACAATAAAACAAGCTAAAAGAGATTAATGCTATATGACTGATGAAAATACTATAAAGAACAGTGATGAGTTCAAACCAATAAGGCCAAGCAACTATGAATTATAAACATTTAGTAAGATCAAATAAGTATATAATGCATAAAGAATCTCTGACATAAGCATTGATGTGTGTTTTTTCACACATCCTTTTTAGCCTTAAATCAGACCAAATACACCAAATACTAACCAAATATGTCAAGAGAATGTGTGTCTTTGTATTTGTGTATGTGCAGGTACGGATATGTGAAAAGTGAACAAAAACAAAGCCAAAACCGACAAAAACGAGCACGAGAATGGAAAAAAGTCAAAAGCCGGAGCCGGGGAAGCAAAATGACAAAAGAAAGCTCAAAATATTATAAGGAGTCCTCAGAGAATCACAAAGTTGCATATTTAGTCCCTGGACAAAGTTTAGAGAGATTGGCAATTTCAGTCCTTCATCTTTCATAAATTTACCAAAATGGTCCTTTGAGAAATATTTCAAGTAAAGTCAACAAATGGTCCTCCAAAAGTCAGAGAAAGTCAACATTGGCCCTTGAAACATAAGTTTGGAAAATAACAGCTTTGGTCCCTAGATTTTGAGATTGTACAATATTGGTCCTTGATAAAAATTCATACTCCTCCTAATAATACACAACATGCTCCACACTTAACACAAAATACTTGCTGGCCCAAAAGAAAGCAAAAGCCCAACCTAGCCTACCCGATGCAGCCCACCCTTTACCCCGGTCAAACCATAAACCATACCCCGGTCAACAACCCTTTTATAATAAAAATACCCAACCCCCCAATTCAATATTACCCGCCCCCTAAATTCACCCGCGCCTAGAAAATTCACTGTGCCTAGAACCCTAACATTCACCATCTCTCAATTACCCCACGATAATAATTATTACCCTATGATTGGAACTTCTAGAAGAGTCAGGGTATGTCAGGAATGTGTCATAACACGTGGACCAATCAGGATGGACACACAGGATCAATCATGTCACAAAATTAATCCAAGGGTTGTGATTTAATGATTGGTGAGCAAGGGTTATCAAACGGCTATAAAGGGACTCAAAGAAACACAAATTCACAAGGATTGCTGAGCTGTACTCCTAGAAGCTTCATTCCCAGCTCATGCTTCAAGTATAAATTCCCCCTCTGCCACAGATACTGGTGTGTAGGTTTTTAGATTAAGTTTTATGTAATTTTATGTTTTCCTTATTGTTATTTCAAATTTAAGCATTTATACTCAGCTTTTAA
The DNA here is from genome assembly GCA_030686995.1 of Artemisia argyi. NCBI lineage: Eukaryota > Viridiplantae > Streptophyta > Magnoliopsida > Asterales > Asteraceae > Artemisia > Artemisia argyi. The sequence goes on along the minus strand of CM060686.1, from coordinate 102,774,216 downwards.
TTTTAATAAAATTTACTGTTAATTTCATTGTCTTCTTATTTCAATATCAGTAAATTTCCCGCATTTAGTTTTAATCTATAAATTTAGTTTATCTGTCATTTCATTTAATTCTCTGTTTCTGTTTTTACTCAAGTTATATAGAAAATCCAAACAAATAAAAAAATCAGAAAAAAATAAAAAAGTAAAAAAAGAGTTTCAATTTCAATTTAAGCTTTAAATAAGCTTTGTTTTGTTGATATTAGTCCATCTTAGCTTCAATATAGCTATTTGTGAGCCTATTTAGTCAAATTGTTCCAAAAACTCAAAAGTCAAAGTTAGTCAACTGAGAAGCTTATTTTGAATAAGCTGATGCTTATTGGAGTATTGGCAGCCAAACAGGAGTCTCATTGGCCTGTCATAGAGATAGGCAAGCTTAGTGAACCCCCTCTTTTCATGCTGAGGTGGATTTGAATTGTAAGCTCTTCATTTATTTTAATTGTTGCATTATTAGATTAGTTATAATTAGGATTGCTTTTTTAGCTTTAGTTTTTGCTAATTATATTTGTTTGATTTGTTTGTCACTGTTTTATCATAGTTACATATCTGTTTCATTGATCTGTGTTTCTGTTTAAATATTACAATATGAGATCTGATTTTCTGTGTTCATTAGATATATTGGATCATATTGGTAACTTAGGTTGAGGATTGGATAGCATTGGATTTGATTTTGTTGGATTTGAGTAGTGACTGTTACATCATGGGTGTTTGGATCAGTTAGATTCACAAGGGTATTGTAGTTTACTTTTGGTTATTCCTTCATAAGTACCATTCTCTAGTATAGTTTAGGTTTATTTGATCATTAAATTGGTGGTTCATAGGTTTAAAGTCAAAAGTAAGCAAAATCCAAGGCTGACCTTAAATTAGTGTTCTGAGCATATCTGATTTCTGCTTATGAGTAGATTTAGAGTTCATGTAGGGTAATTAAGTATTAACGTAGCTTAATATAACATCTAAATTAAGTTGTGATTAGTTGAATTTCATTTTAGTCAAAATAGTGTTGCAAATAAAAAAGTCAAAACCTAGAAGCCTGTGGAAAACTAGAAGGGGGGTTGAATAGTTTTAGCGTTTTAAAATCTTTTTAACTTGTTTAGTTAGCTTTGAAACTTTCCGTTTGATCAAAGATATATGCACAAACACAATATATATAACATGCAAGTAAAGGAAAGAAACGATCAAACCACAACACGAGTATTTATCGTGGTTCGGCTACAAGGACTCTTTTTCCTTGCCCTACGTCCACGCCCCGAGTATCCAACTCGAGAGTTTCTTTCACTAGTCAACAAGCTCCTTTCACCGGCGGAGAAAACCTTACACGTCGCTTATACTTTTACCGACACAAAGCTAAATGTCGAGTTCTTTTACAAAGGCACAACCACTCCCGTTTAGTTCTTTTACTAGGGTACAACAACTCCCAACACTCTTTGTATTTTGAGGACTAAAATACTAACCACTCACTTCAGAATATACACAAACAAATGACGTGTAAACAACACGAGTTTACACAATACTAAGCTACCAAGTCTTGCAACGTTGTGTTGGAAACTTGTAACTTTAGATGACCTTGTGAGCTTCTTTGCTACAAAAGGAAACTTCACATTTACAATGTTAAGAGGTTAGAAGAAAAGGATCAGTGTGTGTGTAAAATATGTGCTCAAGAGGTTAGCCAAAAATCAAGTTATGGCTTGGTATTTATAGCACAACAAACTGTGTGCTCGGCGGATCAGGCGGAACCCTCAAATGGGTTCCGCCCGTGTACCCCCAGGGTACCGCCGGGTCTGCAGTAGGTTTTTGCAATTACTCTTCAAACCAAACAAGGTCTTGTCTCATAACTTCTATCAACCAAACAATGTCACATCACTTAAAGTAAGTCAAACATGATACTTGCAAGCAACATGAAAGCAAGTCAAACACATAACTTGCCATAAATACATAATGACAAAACTTGCCATAAATGTGATGTGACTATTTCTAATTTAAGAAATAAACTTGTGTTATGTTTTATGAAATGTAAAATGTAGCAAAAGTCTTGTTTATGCAAGTCTTAAAAACTAAGAATATGTTTTACTTAAAACTAAAGTTTACATTTTGTCGTTAACAAAACATAGCGAAGATCGTAAAATATAAATAACGTTTTTAGGCGATATTTGTATTAACAATCTCCCCCTTTTTGTTGATGACAAAACATAAACTTTGTTTTTAAGTAACACACAAAATCTTGGTTTTTAAGACTTAAAAAAAATTATATTAACCTTGTTTTACTTAAGAGATGAAAAGCACATCAAGTATTGAAGGTTTAATATATTTCTCCCCCTTTTTGTCGAAACAAAAAGTAGAGTAGCGAAGCGGAATAATCGCCATGCTCCCCCTTGGTCGATACTCCCCCTAAATGGAGTACCAATATGGGAAACATGGATTTTGAGACCTACAAAAAATGGTTAGTTGGTGATATATATAGTTAAGCTTGTAGTTACCGCACACAATGCAACCACAAAGACAACACAACATTGATCAACCAACAATGCACAAAAGGAAGTAGAAAGAAATTTCATTCCAAGTAAAATTTTGACTTATAAAAGTCAAAAGACAAGAAATGCTAACTATTCTTCTACTTACTAACCAAAAACTAAAAAAAATAACCAAGAAAATAAAAAAATAAAAAAAAAAAAAAAAAAAAAAAAAAAAAAAAAAAATCGTACATTCCTAAGTTGGGGCAAACGGCCTCCAAGGGTTGTTTATGATTTGTTGGGGTGGGAAAGTGCATCCAAACGTTCAATGACATGTTGGAATGCAAACCGTGTTTCATTTTAGAATTGGTGAAGCAAGGTTTTTATGCTTTCACCCATTTGCTCACAATTTGAGCAAATATGGGGATGGTTGGGTGAAAATGGGTTGGTTTTGGTTTCTTGGTTTAGGGGTTGGTTTGATTTTGGTTCTTGGGTGGAGGATGGATTTGGTATTGATTCAAGCAAGGTGGTTTGAAATTCCATAGCTTGATGAAGTTGGTTGTCAACCATGCTTTGTATTTCCTCATAAGAAGGAAAGAAAGACTCATAGGTATGGGCTTGAGAAGGAGGTGGAGTTGGGTGATCATGGTGTTCAAAATTTGGTTCTCCATAGAGAGGACCATGGATTTCACGGTAGATTGGGTGAAATAACAACGGTTTGGGTGGTTGGTACACTTGGTGTGGTGGTTGGTTAAGTTCAAGATCATCATCAAGATCAAGAATTGACCTTGGTGATTGGTTTGCAAACGGTGGTGGTTGGGTATGTCTTGGTGGAAGATCATTTAAATCTTGGACATACGGGTGTGGTGATGTTGGAGGAGACCCAAAAAGTTCCATAGGTTCAATTTTTGGTAATGGTGATGGTGATGAAGTCTTTGATGGTTGAGTTGGAGCACTTGGTGGAGTTGGGTCAATAGGTGATTTAGTAGGTGGTGGAGTGTGCTCATTTGGTTGTTTGGGTGATGGAGATGGAGAGGCAAGATTCAAAAAGTGTTCATTTTTTATGGGTGAGGTGAATTCATCCGAAGATGAGGAGCTAATGTTGATGGATTGGTTTGACCATAGTGGTTTTACACTAATCCGGGCGGTTCTACGGATGAGTCGTGATGGTTGAGAGGTGTTTGTTGACTTGGTCATTGTTTAAAATGGTTTAAAGTTTCAGAATTTATGATGAAGAAGGTGTGGTTTGAGAGTTTTTAGGATGGTTTAATAGGAGTGTTTGGATTTGATGTTAGTCCATACAAAAATGGTGGTTCCTAATGATTTGGAAAACTTAATTGTGGGTTGTCATGTCATGGAAGTCAATCCAATGAAAATGGTGAAGTGAGAAGACAAGTTTTTGCACTAAATGCATAGTGGTTTTGGTGGATTTTGGTTGTATAAATCTCAGGGATTTCAAGGATCCCTTAGAAGGGTTCCTTCCTTTATGTTTGAGGGGTCCTTGAGGTTGTTATGGTTAAATTTGAATTTTGGCGGGAATTGGTTTTGGTTAAGTTCATGGAAGAAGGAGTATCCTATTATGCTAAACACATTGCAAGTAATGGGTTTCTACCTAAAAGGATTGGATTTTGTTGTTTCAATGTTGAATTGGCGAAAAAGAAAATAGAAATTCTGCAGGCAACTGGCGGCACCCTGGAAATACACAGGCGGAACCCAAATTAGGGTGCCGTCTGGTCCGTTGGGCCAAACCTGGGTTACCCAGATTTTGCACTGGCGGAACCCAAATTTGGGATCCGCCGGATCCGCCAGGCCTGAAAAACTTCACAGTCCGCGTTTTTGACCCGCGAAACGATTTTCAAAATTTTCGAAAACTCCTAAAACCAAAAATAAAATTCATATCTGGTTAGGAAATGCAAAAATTAGACATGTAGACACTCATATCATGAGACTTTGACCGGGGGCTAACGAAATTCACTAAACTTAGTGAAAATTTGATAATCAAGAAAATTTGACAACTTGCCAAAAGTTGTCTTCCTGCAACATTGTTAGTTAAAACATGTTCCATAGTGTATCAAACATTGTACTAACACACAACTACATCACAAAGATTGTTTAAACTACCAAATTGTTCCAATAGCACCTTGTGCCAAACACTCCTAACACACCCGCACTCATTGACAGTCCATCTTCTTCTTCATCTTCCCGAGGAATCTCCCGATGTTTTTGAACATCCCTTTTGTTTGCTTGAACTCCTCCGACTCATTTGGAATATCCGGAAGTTGGGAAAGGTATTCTAGAGGTGGGAGCCTAGAGTTTGGCAAATTGTCATCTTCACTCATTGAGGAAGAAGAGGAGGAGGTAGGGGGATGAGGACGTTTTCCTTGGGCTCTATACATTCTCTTATCACTTAGAGGGACAAATGTATGTGGAATGAGAGAGTAGTCAAGTTGAAGACGGTTAGGAGTTGGAGGAATGGGTGCAATGAACCTAAAGAGACGGGTCAAGAACATTCCATATGGCATAGCCGTTGTGCCATGCACGGGAATGTCGGCCATTCTCTTGGCCATGTAGTAAGCAAGATTGAAAGGTTACCTAGTGGACAAAGAGTAGAGCATGTAGCATAGGCAAAGGTTGATATGGTCTCGGTTTCCTATGGTGCTTATAACATTGGCTCTAAGGACTTCCTCCCATTTCTTGAATTGGGGCAAGAGTTCATTAAGTTCCATTCCATATGGATCTTTATCAACCTCATTACCCGTTCGGGTTCTCCTAGTAGTGGTTGTCCTAACAAAGAGGTGGTTACGGAGTACATCTTTTGACACAACTGGGGTATCATAAGGATGGAAACGGTCATCTAGGATGTTAAGGGTTGAGAGGGAGTGCAAATCGGAGTAGATACAAGTACCTTGGTTTGGAATTCCTAGGATTTGAGCAAACTCCTCAAGAGTGAAGGAGTATTGATTGCCACTAACCCTAAAGTTGACGGATAAATAATCATAATCACCCGTGGATAGAGTGACGGATGCATAGAACTCAAGAATGAATCTAGGACAAATAGGCTCGTCTAAAGTCAAAAGACACTCAAAGTTGATTGTGGCAAATTCGGCATAAAGGTTTGTGCCTTCTAGGAAAGACGGGTCAATGGTTCTACCCTCATGGACATAGCGTTTTTCTAGGGCTTTGAAAATGTTGACTTGGTTTGGGGTAAGGCCTTTGGTTTTGTGGTGTTTTGGGAGGTACTTAATTGTGTCCTTATGGTCGTAATGGGTTAGAGGAGGCATGATGATACCTAGAACAACAAAAATTTCACATTTTAGTTTAAGTAAACTACTATTTTAATGTGGATGTTCTAGTGTGTGCCTATATGAAAACAATGTGGAGGTGCGGTTATCTTGACTCATTTTGATGCATCAAAAATGTTTTATAATGCAAGTTTTGTTATAAAAACAAAAGATAACCCAAACACTCCTAGGTCAATGTAGCTTCGTTTGAATGTACCCGAAAATACATATTGGTTATGTATTCCCTTTAGCATTCAAGAGACATTATGCAAGTGATGTTTTGAACATAACGTTTTGATTTTGTATTCTCAATGTGAGACGAAAAAGTATTTGTCCTACTTGTGAGAAATTTTTGCAAGAATTTGACATGGGGTGGTTTAGCAAACATGTTTACACTAAGTAAGAATGCAATTCCTAACTATGGGGAACATGATTAGTTTTGTTAAACACCTAATTTTATGCATGAATTTTACAAGTTTAATGCATAACCCCAAGTTTTTGTTTTTGTGCAAAAATAGAATTCCTAGACTCAGATCAGGATTGTAATAAAGTTTAGAATACTTACAATGATGATGGATTAGTAATGTGATTGGATTGAAGACCAGAATTTCGTGGGTATGGATGAGAGAAATGGTGAATAGTAACAGTTTTGGAAGTGGTGGTGTGAAATAATGGGTGTTTGGTTTAATATAAACTAATGGATTGATTCTGCAGGTCGACTGACACGGCGGATCCCAAATTTGGGTTCCGTCCGTTATGGATCAGGGTTCCGCCGACCCTGCTGAGAAAAATTGTTATGGATTTGTTTTGATTTTTGTGATTTTTGTCTAATGTCCAGAACTACAATGTAGGTTCCATGAGTCCTAAGCCTAGCCTAAGAAGGTTAAAAGGTTCACGTTTAAGAGGTTTGGTGAGAATGTCGGCTATGTTGTCTTCGGAAGAAACTTTCTCAATTGAGATATTTCCTTTTTGAACGTTGTCGCGAAGGAAATGATGACGGATTTCAATATGTTTGGTACGAGCATGTTGAACCGGGTTTTTGCTGAGATCAATGGCACCTTTGTTGTCACAAAGAATTGTGATGTCGTTGAGTTGAATTCTGTAGTCGACAAGAGCTTGCTTCATCCAAAGAGCTTGTTGACATGCCTTTCCGGACGAAACGTACTCGGCTTCCGTTGTTGAGATAGCAAGAGCCGTTTGCTTCTTCGAGAACCATGAGGTGAGACAATGTCCAACAAAAGTACAAATACCACTTGTGCTTTTTCTATCGACATAGTCACCGGCATGATCCGAGTCGGCATACACGATGGTGTCTATTCCCGTTCCTTTGGGATACCATAAACCTAAATGTGTAGTGCCCTTAATATACCTAAATATCCTTTTAACGGCTTCAAGATGGGTAGTTTTAGGATTTTCTTGAAAACGAGCACATAGACAAACACTAAACATAATGTCGGGTCTACTAGCCGTTAGGTAAAGTAGACTACCAATCATACCTCTATACTTAGTGCTATCTACGGATTCACTTTCCTCATCCTTGGTGAGGTTAGTTTCCGTGGACATGGGAGTTTTGATAGGTTTTGAATCTTCTAATCCAAATTTCTTAAGCATGTCCTTAATGTACTTAGATTGGTTAAAGAAGATACCATCTTCTAGTTGTTTAATTTGGAGTCCTAGGAAAAAGTTGAGTTCTCCCATCATACTCATTTCAAACTCGTCATGCATGATTTTTGAGAAATCCACACATAATTCTTGACAAGTTGATCCGAATATAATGTCATCAACATAGATTTGGACTATGATAATATGTGAATCTTTCTTCTTAGTGAAGAGAGTATTATCAACTAAGCCCATGGTGTATTTATGGTCAACTAAGAAGGTTTTAAGTCGATCATACCATGCTTTTGGAGCTTGCTTAAGTCCGTAAAGAGCCTTTTTAAGTTTGTAAACATAATTAGGTTTTTCAAAATCGATGAAGCCCGGTGGTTGAGCAACATACACTTCTTCATTAATGACTCCGTTTAGAAATGCACTTTTGACGTCCATTTGAAAAAGTTTAAAATTATGTGCACACGCATAAGCAAGTAAGATTCTAATTGACTCGAGCCTAGCTACTGGAGCAAACGTTTCATCGTAGTCGATGCCTTCTTGTTGATTATATCCTTGTGCTACTAGCCTAGCTTTGTTTCTAGACACAATTCCATTTTCATCCATTTTATTACGAAAGACCCATTTCGTTCCAATTATTGTTTGACTCGTTGGTTGAGAAAGTAATGTCCATACATCATTCCTAACAAATTGGTTTAATTCTTCTTGCATTGCAATTACCCAAGACTCATCTTTAATGGCTTCGTTAATGTTTTTCGGTTCAATGGTTGACACGAAACAAAAGTAGTTGCTTTCATTTTGGACTTTTGATCTTAGTGTTCTTTCGTTAATGTTGCCTATGACACTATCTAATGGATGACTTTTAGATTCTTTGACATTAGCAAGTTCTTTGTTTAATAGTTCATCTTCCTTATCATTATCTAAGATTTCTTGACTTTCAATTGCTTGGCTTTCAACTAAGTCATCATCTACCAAAGGTGATGTCTTAGAGGGAGGTGGACTTTCGTCAAATGTTACGTTCAATGATTCCTCGACCCTTAAGGTTTCTTTGTTTAATACAATGTAAGCTTTACTATTTTGTGAATATCCAAGGAATACACCTTCATAAGACTTTGGGTCAAATTTGGTGAGATAATCCTTGGTGTTAAGAATGAAGCATTTACTCCCAAACACTCTAAAGTATCCTAATGTAGGCTTTTTACCTTTATAAAGTTCATAAGGTGTTTTATTCAAAAATCGTCTAATTAGGACTCGATTTAAAATGTACGTTGATGTGTCAACGGCATTACACCAAAACTTTTGTGGAATAGTTTGTTCATTAAGCATTGTTCTACTCATCTCTTGTAATGTCCGATTTTTATGTTCTACTACACCATTAGATTGAGGAGTACGTGGAGCCGAAAGGTTATGAGTAATTCCATTATTATCACAAAATTTTCCAAATTGAAATTCATTATCAAATTCACGACCGTGATCCGTTCTAATAGACACAATATTAGATCCTACTTGATTTTGAATTTTCTTACTTAGAATCTCAAATTTATCAAAAGCTTCATTTTTACTTTTCAAAAACTTAGTCCAAGTATAACGTGAGTAATCATCAACTATGACCAAAGTATAGAAGTTGCCTCCATAACTTTGTATAGCCGATGGACCAAATAAATCCATATGTAAAAGTTCTAGACACCTAGACGTAGACACCAAGTTTTTAGCCTTATGGCTACTATGGACTTGTTTACCGACTTTGCAAGCATCACAAAAGTGTTGGTTATATTTCAACTTGGGTAGGTTTCGAACTAAGTCTTTGGAGGAGAGGTTTTGGATTAGTCTCATGTTAGCGTGTCCTAAACGTCTATGCCATAAAGTTGAAGATTCATCTAATGAGGTAAGACAAAGTTTGTCTCTAGATGTTGAATCCAACTTCATGACGTATACGTTGTTCTTAAGGACACCTTTGGCTATGGTTATACCATCTTTAAGTATTTTACTACCGTTTTCACTAAAGAGGACATTATACTTATTACGACAAAGTTGACTAATACTAAGAAGATTAAATCCTAAGTTATCAACATGAGCAACATCATCTATAGAAAGGGAGTCATGAGAGATTGTACCTTTTCCGATGATTTTGCTCTTAGCATTACTACCAAACGTAACATTACCTCCATCACATTTGTGATATGTAGAGAAGAGGCTTTTATTACCCGTCATGTGCCTTGAACAACCGCTATCCTTGATCCATTCATCCGGATCCAAACAAACTTTGAGGCACACCTATTTTACGAAAAACATTCAAACATTTGGTCCCCAATTTCTCATGGGTCCATTTTGGTTAAGCATACCATTAATTTGTCCCAAATATGAAAATAGAGCATAAGGGTTCCATGGCATGTAATTTGAGGTTTGGTAATGTCCAGGAGTGTTTTGGTTCCAAACATGTTGGTAGTTTGATCGAGCATTGAAGTTGCTCTTTGGAAAGGGGCGTTTGGGAATTGGAGTCTTAGGTCTTGGTTGAGTAGTCTTAGCTCTAAATTCATTTTTACTAAGTCCTACTCCAGTTTTAAAGGCAGGTTTGGTTCCATTTTTATATGTAACTTTAACAAATTTAGAACGATCCGATGTGGATGGAGTAACTGCTGCAGCAGTCCTGGCGGAACCCTCGGGGCCAACGGGCGGAACCCTAATCTGGGTTCCGTCTGGTCCGCGGGCTGCTGTAGCATTTTTGTTTGTTTCATGTGTGTTCTTTTCTTGTTTCGTTTGTTCCTTAACGGTTTCTACTTTCCTGAAACCTAGACCTGTTTTATCAAACGGTGACTTTTGAAGTTTCATTATTTCATCCGCACATGAAATGCTCTTATCGAACTTTTTGAACTTTGTGGTTTGTTTGATTAGATCATTTTGAGTAATTTTAAGTTTTTCAACTTCAAGTTTAAGTTCTTCACATGATTTGCATGCGGTGTCAATACCTTTACTCTTTTCTAATCTCTTAGCTTTTTCTTTTAATTCATAAACTTCATTTTCTAAAAACTCCTTTTTAGTTTTCAAAAATTTGTTTTTGTTTATGATTTTTAAGCTTAGTTCACAAAGTTTGTTATATTCATTTTGTAAAGTATCATCATCTATAGAGGAGTAAGATGAGTCGGAGAGTACCTCATTTGAGTTGTGAGCCATGAGAGCAATATCATCATTCTTTGGCTCATCATCATCTCCTTCATAGTCACTCCAAGCACCGCCCACAAAAGCTTGTTGAGGTTTGCTCTTGGGTGGTTTTGGACATTCTCCTATAAGATGACTTGTGTCTCCACACCGATAACATTTTCTTTCAACTTTTCCTTTTCGATCGTCACGATCTTTCCGGAAGTTTTTCTTGTCATCTTTGGGTTGCCTAACAAACTTCCCTCGCCTACGAAAGAACTTCTTGAAGTCTCTCACGGCCATAGCATATTCCTCATCATCACTATCCGAAGTAGATTCTTCATCATCACTTGATTGGACTCTAGCTTTCAAGGCAATGGACTTAACCTTTTCTTTCTTGCCTCTAACTAGTTCCGAATCTTTTTCCATTACCATTTCATGAACTTTGAGGTTTCCAATAAGCTCATCAAGTGACATGCTTGAAAGATCTTTGGATTCTTCAATTGCCGTCACTTTTGCTCTCCACTTCGGATGGAGTGCTCTAAGAAATTTCCTGACAAAGTTCTTACTACAAAAAGATTCATCAAGTGCTTTAAGTGAAGTAATAATAGTGTTAAACCTAGCAAAAGCATTATCAATAATCTCATCTTCGGTAATAACAAATTGTTCATATTGTTGAACAAGAAGATCAATTTTGTTATCTTTAACTTGTGAATTCCCTTGATGAGTGACAATTAAAGATTGCCAAATATCTTTGGCGGTTTTACACAAAAAGACTCTTTCATATTCTTTCTTAGGCAAAGCGTTCTAAAGCATCATTTTAGCTTCATTATTTTTACCTATTAATTTCTTTTGATCATCATCTTTAATGTTAGTAACTACGTTATCACCATTAACAATTATATACCATAAATCTATATCTTTAGATTTCACGTAAGTTTCAAAACGGTTTTTCCAATAGATAAAATCATTTGCTTCAAAGAGTGGTGGTCTTTGCATAGATTGCCCTTCTTTGTAATTTTCAAAATCCATGGATCGTTTCAAGTTTTAAAACACAATATATTTTAAAAGCTTGAGTAACGTAGCTCTTGATGCCAATTGTGGAAAACTAGAAGGGGGGTTGAATAGTTTTAGCGTTTTAAAATCTTTTTAACTTGTTTAGTTAGCTTTGAAACTTTCCGTTTGATCAAAGATATATGCACAAACACAATATATATAACATGCAAGTAAAGGAAAGAAACGATCAAACCACAACACGAGTATTTATCGTGGTTCGGCTACAAGGACTCTTTTTCCTTTCCCTACGTCCACGCCCCGAGTATCCAACTCGAGAGTTTCTTTCACTAGTCAACAAGCTCCTTTCACCGGCGGAGAAAACCTTACACGTCGCTTATACTTTTACCGACACAAAGCTAAATGTCGAGTTCTTTTACAAGGGCACAACCACTCCCGTTTAGTTCTTTTACTAGGGTACAACAACTCCCAACACTCTTTGTATTTTGAGGACTAAAATACTAACCACTCACTTCAGAATATACACAAACAAATGACGCGTAAACAACACGAGTTTACACAATACTAAGCTACCAAGTCTTGCAACGTTGTGTTGGAAACTTGTAACTTTAGATGACCTTGTGAGCTTCTTTGCTACAAAAGGAAACTTCACATTTACAATGTTAAGAGGTTAGAAGAAAAGGATCAGTGTGTGTGTAAAATATGTGCTCAAGAGGTTAGCCAAAAATCAAGTTATGGCTTGGTATTTATAGCACAACAAACTGTGTGCTCGGCGGATCAGGCGGAACCCTCAAATGGGTTCCGCCCGTGTACCCCCAGGGTACCGCCGGGTCTGCAGTAGGTTTTTGCAATTACTCTTCAAACCAAACAAGGTCTTGTCTCATAACTTCTATCAACCAAACAATGTCACATCACTTAAAGTAAGTCAAGCATGATACTTGTAAGCAACATGAAAGCAAGTCAAACACATAACTTGCCATAAATACATAATGACAACTTGCCATAAATGTGATGTGACTATTTCTAATTTAAGAAATAAACTTGTGTTATGTTTTATGAAATGTAAAATGTAGCAAAAGTCTTGTTTATGCAAGTCTTAAAAACTAAGAATATGTTTTACTTAAAACTAAAGTTTACATTTTGTCGTTAACAAAACATAGCGAAGATCGTAAAATATAAATAGCGTTTTTAGGCGATATTTGTATTAACAAAGCCTACTAGTTCAATAGCTGCTGATTTCAGGGCATTTTAGGTAATCAAAGTAGTTTGTAGGTGTGATTTTCTAGTGGATTTGGTTTCTCAGTAGTATAGGCTTGCTTTTGCCCCCATAAGATTTCACTAAATAGCTTATTTATACTGCTTATTTTGCCTATTAAGTTGGTTGGTTCAAACAATATCTGTTGAATAGGGCTGCATTTGTGATCCAGTGTTTCAATTCTGAGTTTATTTGTTCATTTGTATTCATTTGCACCTCTAATTGCTTAACACTTTGTTTTGGACCCATTAGCTTTATTTGTTTGATCTTAGCTTATTCCAAATTGCTTATTTCAAATCTGTTGTGCCCATTTCATAGTTCCTGAGTGTCATATGGTCTTAAACCTGTTCATTTGAGCTTGTTAGAGTCATAGAATCATTTAGTAAAAGATTTGGTCAACTTTGGTCAACTGTGCTTATTAATAAGCACTTGGTCCTAAACTGTTTTCAAAGCAAGTGTCATTTCTAGTGCTTATTTTTCACTTTTTATATTTTTCCCAAGCTTTGAATATTAAATTAGAATTTCCCTGATTTTTTCCTATTTTTCTGACTTTATTTGCTATTTTTCTTATATTATTTTCAATTTTATTCAATTTTTAATACAAATTAATTACCAAAAATTCCAAAAAAAAATCAGAAAAAGCCAAAAAAAATCCAAAAATATTTTAAATTTATTTTAGAATTTTAGAAATTTAATTTGTATTTTTCCCATTTATTTTGAATTTAATTTCAATTTCTAATTAGATTTAATAGTTTTTAATTCTCAAAAATTACATAAAAAGCCAAAAAAATTAGTTTTTAGTTTTAAAATTACTTTTTAGTTATTTTAAAATTTTCAAAATTTATTTTTCATTTTTTTCACCTTATTTGCATTTTCTTTTCATTTTTAATTAGATTAATTAGTTTTTAATTCATAAAAAATAAATAAAAAGTAAAAAAAATATATATTTTTCTTTTTCTTAAAATTTTCTTTTATCATTTTTAACTTTTAAAAATTATTTTGAAGTCCGTAGGAGTAGTGTAGTTTAAAATTCCCATTTTGTTTCGTACAATTACGTTTATTTCACGTTTTAGTTTACGTTTTCGATTCTACGTTACGTTTTTAGTTTCCTTATTTGAAATACGTGCTTAAGTGATTATTTGTGTTCAATTGTTATTTCATTAGTATAATCTCATCAAATCACTTTTTACCACTTTCACGACATGTTTCACGAATCGAGAATTGAGAATTCCATTCACCCTTCACACGGACTACGACCTCGGGTTATCCGTATTTCTTTGCGGATTTCTTGAGTAATACTATACTATATATAACTTGATTTTCTCATGAATCAAGCACTAAAAAGCAGTTCAAACTAGCAGCTAATGAAAAGCAGTTAAATAAGCTAAAAATAGTAAAAGTGGAACTCACTCACCCCTTTACTCAGATCAGAAACATAAGGGGCAACTGAGATCTCCCCAACTAAAATAAGCAACAAGGATCCTTCAGCACTGATTTTCTACCAAAGTACTAGATTGACCTCAACTTTGACTTATATTGACTTATCTAAAATTAGGCAAAACTGAACAAACAATCCTCACAAAAAGCAATAAACTGGCTTATACGAGCTTATGAAAACAGAATACTAAGGACTTAAATAAGCTAACTAATCATAAGAGATCATAAAATCTTTTAAAGTAAATTGCAAGTAAATTTAAAATGAAAAGTAATTTTATTGAAAAAAAAACTAAATACTGATTACAATAATGAAGGAAAATTACGAAATAACTATAAAACATAAGCTAAAGCTAAATTATCCTAAACTTGCCCTAAAATCTAACCCTACTCCTAATGCTTGAATCCGTGGGTGAGGAGGGGCTTTTATAGGCAGATGAGGAGAGGGTGTAGGTTCCTGAAGCTTCTGAATTGTGCTTTCTATCATTTAATCTCAACCCTTGGTCTCTGCTTTAATCAAACGCGTGATTTTGGTCCCTTGGATCATGTACCCTCACACGGATTGCCAACGTGGCATTTCGTGTGTTTTTGACCCCTTCTGACATGTGCATATCCTTCTAGAAACTCCAAATGATTGGGTAATTATTAAGAGGTGGGTAATTGTGTGGTGTGGTGAAATTAGGGTTCATAGGAACAGTAAAAGTTTCTGGGTTGGAGTATGAATTGGGGGGCGGTAATTTTGAGTTGGGTGTTATTATTAATGTTGTATTTGACCGGGTATTTGACTAGGTAGTAATAGTTGTGGTGGATCGGGTCTAGGCACAAAAAGGATTGGACCAGGTTGTGTTTTATTGGTGTTGGGCTGTTGGTGGAATGGGCCTAGCAGAGATGGTGAGATTGGATTTTAAGTTATGGATTTATTAATGTAATTTAAGGGTCCAGTTATGGTTTGGTTAAAAAGAATTTTAGTGTAGTAATATACCAAGGACCAAATTGTAGTTTCTGAAAACCTAAGGACCAATTTTGCCATTCTCCATATTTATCATCCAAGGACCATTCTTGAGCATATTGAAAGCTTGGAGGACTTGTCTTGACATTTCTTTAAAATTGTACTTGTAAGGACCAAATCTGACATTTGTTGAAACTCCAGGGACCTATTTTGCCAATTGATAAAGTTAAAGGACCACAATTGTAATTTCTTCAATCTTTTGACCAGGGACTATTCTTGAAACTTTATTAATCTTTGAGGACTTTTCTGGACATTTTGAGCTTTCTTTTATCATAAAGCTTCCTCAGCTTCGGCTTTTGACATTTTTTCATTCTTGTGCTCGTTTTTGTCGGTTTTGGCTTTGTTTTTTTCCATTTTTCACATATTCGTACCTGCACATACACAAATACAAAAACACACATTCTCTTGGCATATTTGGTTAGTATTTGGTGTATTTGGTTTGATTTAAGGCCTAAAAATGATGTGTGAATAAGCACACATCATTGACACACATAAATTAAAACAATGATTAGACTTAAGTTAAGAAAAGTTTTTAACTTGTGCTATGAAGGATGAATGCATGCTCCTTTCGTACACCTTTTGATCAACATCAAAACTTTTACCCGTCAAAATTTAAGTCATGCCGTCCAATTTTGAGAACACTTGCAATTACTTTTTGCCTATTCGTGGGACCTAGGTTGAATTGTAATCCAAGGTGACTATTCTTTATGCGTGGGACCTAGATATATTCTCGCACGGTCTAAAATTGGATGACTTAATCGAGTTAAGCGGTGAGACCTCACCTGAGGCAAAGATGGGACTAAGCATGCCAGCTTGACACTAGTTGCTTATTCACTAGTGCCATGAGTCCCATAAAGATCTAAGAGTTGCACTTGTAATGCAATTGGTCGACGTTACCTACCTATTGAATCCTCCATTGCTAGCAGATCAACTGATGTGATGGTGGAACCTCAATGAGGATCTTAGCCTTTTTCGTAAAATTAATTGTTTTAATATTGTAAACTTGGGTAGTTAATTTTAAAAAGTACTAATTATTGAAAATTACTAAAATTGAACTTTGTTTATTTTGTAGATGACAACTCCAACTTTAACCATGAACAACTCGTCAATCAAATCAATTCTCGAGAAAGAGAAATTGAATGGTAACAACTTTTTGGACTGGTACCGCAACTTGAGGATTGTCCTCAAGGCTGAACAAAAGTTTTACCATCTTGAAGAAGCTTTACCTGAAGCACCTGCTGCTAATGCTACTGTTGTTGTTCGTAACGCCTACACTCGTAGGAGTAACGAGCAACAGGAAGTGGCTTGTCTAATGCTGGCAAGCATGATCCCTGAGTTGCAAAAGAACTTAGAGAACTTTTCAGCATTTGACATGCTGCGAGAACTGAAAACTATGTTCGAACAGCAAGCAGAGCAAGAATTATTTGACCCGGTCAAATCTTTTCATGCCTGTAAGAAGGAGAAAGGACAATCGGTCAGTAGCTATGTCATGAAAATGAAAAGCTAACTGGATAAGATGGAGCAACTGGGATACCCCATGCCTCAGATCCTTGGAGTGAGCATTGTTAGGACCCAAATTTATATCATTTCACACATAAGATATGTTTAGAGAGATGAAGATGTATTTTAGAGAGAGAGAGTACAAGAGAGGAAAATAAGAGAAAGTTTCTTATTCCATAATGAACCAACACCCTCCTTGGAGGGTTTACAAGAGTATTTATACTCATTGTCTAGGGCATCTTACATGTTTCACATAATATCACTAATGGCCCTTAGACTTTAACAAAACATGTATTCTAAACATATTGAAACTTTAACGTACTAATATAATATTGCAACCTATTACAAGACTCATTGACTCGATAATGATCGTCACTTCAAGTGTTCCCAACAATCTCCCCCTAAGGGACGATCATTGAGATCTCTCTTTGATTGCATTTATGATCATCACTTTTGCGTTTTCAACAATCTCCCCCTAAAGGGGTGATCATTTGAGATCTCTTTGGCGACCTGTGGGTTATGGGTCCACCAATAGAAATGACAGATCTTTTGACTTCTTTGATGCTTGTTGTTTTGAGCTTTGAGTCTTTGTGTAATAGCTTTCCTAGATTCTTTGTTCCAATCATGCTTTGTGATCTTTGTTCTTCGTTCTTGTTGTTGTGATCAAATGATGAAGTTGTCTGCCATTCGTCACTTCTGTGTCTGTGGTGGTTGTCCGCCATTCCAACATGCTCATACATCTTTGGACTTAGACTTTCACATGCATGTAGTTCCCTTTCTTTCACTTTGATCTTTAGTCTCTTTACTTTGTAGATTCTTCTTTTCGGCGTAGAATCTTTCTTTGAACTTAGTGTTGCTTAGATCTTTGAGGGAGCTTTCTTTGACTTCAAGATGTATATATGAGCATGCGGAATCTATCGCCATGGAGATGATGTGTAGCTGCAGGTAAACAGTTAGCAATAAACAACCGGTACTTACAGATAAGGAATTAGAGCTCGTCAACAGCATAGTGTGAAGACTCCTTCTAATCCTTATCAAGGCCGTTCCCATGTCAGATACTCCCGAAGGAGCTTACGAGACCTACTAAGTAGCTCAATGACTGGGTGAGTCGCTGGGGATCACTCCACGACTGTAGACCGCTATGGAACCACCGCAAACACTAAGCGTAACCCTTGTGGGGTTACCGAAGTGACCTGCTGTCAGGGCTGTTAGATGTAGACCCTGGCAGGATTTCCGTTCAATCACTGAGAAATACATTAGTAATCCTCTCATAAACATTCTCGGCAGATTGCTATGATCTGCGAAGGACTCGATAATTTGCAGCTGGTGTCCATTGAAGTAGAACACCAGTTGTAGAAATACTAAGTGTTCCTAAGAGATCTTTGATGTATCTCAAGGCTCTAGACTCTATAAGTGCACACTTAGGTTTCCTATGCGGAGAATAGGGAGGGGTCTCCTGCTTCAATATCAACTATCTCTAAGAGATAAGTCGATAGATTACACTGGTTCCCCGTGAGAATGAAACAAGTCCTTTTAAGAGAACTTGAGTGGTTAAGAAGGTTTAGTGCATTGCGTCACTGGGTCCATGACGACTTTGTCTTCAATACCGGTGTTGTCTTTTGCAACAACCAGTAGCCTACGTATTGAACCCGGTGTCTGCCCTAAGGTTGAACATATGGAGGGCTATTTCTTTTCACCCTTTTCTTTACTTTTCTTTTTAATTCTTCAACTCCTTCTTTCCCTTTCATTCTTTTCTCCTTTTTTCGTATCATACCTAAGGACTTCTAATTCTAACTATGGGAGATGTCCTTGGGTAGATCCCTCCAGCTCTGGCGGATCATAGGACGGTTTTTCCTATCTTAATCACCTTATAACTCCGACAGTAGCCAAGAAACCTTTGATTGAAAATCTCTCAAAGTGTTTGTGATCATCAAATATTTTGGTTAACACTTTGAGAGTTTTGTGTACACTTTTGAAGAACTCCCCCTTCACATGTGCTCATGAGTATTTAAATAAATTTACACATGCGGGAGGAGTAAGCACTTTTTGAATTGATCCACTTTCAGTGAACAAGACCGATTCGAGACACGCTTACATCACTAGTTAGACTAGCTTGAAATTATTACCCGGCCTGGTCAAGTCCACAGAAAGTTTCTCAAAATGGTACCTTTCTACTAAGACAAATCCTTTTCGAGACACGCTTACGTGGCTAGTTAAAGAGTTCCATTGTCAGCTTTTAGGTGACAACTAGCTCTAGTAACTAACTTGATGTTATTACCCGTCGAGGACAAGTCTTTTCGATTATTAACTTTTGTGTTTCGTCAATTCCTGGGTCAATTCTGAGTCGAGCTCGCACGAGATTCAATCTTAAAGCATCCATTGTCATCCATATTTTAATCACTTTTACTTTTCTCCCCCTCAAAAATAGCATATAAGATGTTGTTTTTGATGAACTTTTGATTAAAATATGCTTTTTGAGTCTTATGGGGAGATTCACCAAGAACTTATCATATTGAACAAAGATCATTTCAAATACTCCCCCTCAATAAGTGAAATAACTTTTTGAGGTTTTGATTACGAGAGGGAATACTTGTCCTTTTTTAGTAGAATTTAGAAAAAACTTTGAAAATTTGAGTAATTCTACTCAAAAGTAAGAAGCTTTCGCTCCTTATGTTAGGATTGAGGCACTGACGCGTACCTCAGGGTCCTTTAATTTTAAGCATGATTTTGATGGAACATTTTGTTTTGAAAATACTTCCTCTCAAAACTCGCATTTGTTTTGAGAATTTTAAACTTTTTAAAGTTTGAGGGAAGGAGTCTTCTTGAAGCAAAATTCTGAAAGATTTAGAAATTTCAGTTTGAAAAATTCTTGAATAAATTTCGCTTCAAGGTAACTAAAACTTTATACACAGAAATACTCCCCCTCAAAACTAGCATATGTTTTGACATTTTTAAACTTTGGAGCGAATTGGGGAGTAAATATTTGAAAAAATCTTGAGCGAAATTTTGAAAAGTTTTGAAAAACCTTTTGAAAATTTTTGAATAAATTTCGCTCAAGATTAAGAAGTTTTAGATAAGCTTTGCATGAGAACTTCTTCTTGTTTTTCAAGGATAAGTGCACATTTGGTTTTAAAGAATGGTTTAGCAAGGCACTTTCCTTTATTTGAAACCCGAGTTGTACACTGAAATTTGTGCACAAGTCGTAATGTTTAAGCCCGGGTTGTAAGCTGAAATACTTACAAGCCATTAGGAAATGATAGATTAGACAACAACCTTGGGAACCCATTTAAGCACGGCGCCAACGGGTTTACCAAATTTTGAAATCCATTTGTAAGTTGTGTCAATCTGATTTAAAGATGTTGAATTCCAAAGAGGACTGAAAACCGGTGTTTCATTTTGAAATAACACTCGTGGAATCAATGGAGGTTTAAAACTCTTTTTCCGTTGAAAATTGTTTGAGAAACCCGGCGTTTCTCTTGGAGTTTTAAAATCTGAAGAAGAAGATTTCCATCTAGAGTTGAACCTCATGGGTTCTTTTTGAAAATTTGTTTCTGTGATAAATGGAAACCTTCCGATATTAGGAATGTTCAAAGCAGAGTCATTTTCATGTTGCAGCGAAAGCAATTCTGATATTGAATATTTGAAAGGTTTTGAACGACTTTGCTTTGGTCTCCACACTTGCTTTATCGGTGTAAAACGAGAGTGTGGAGTTTGAAAAACATGATTTTTTTCTTTTGAAGCATTTGGGGTTTTTGAAAAACCTTGTTTTGGTCTCCACACTTGCTTTGCCGGTGTAAAATGAGAGTGTGGAGTTTGAAGAACTTGTTTCATTTTACTTGAAGCATTTGGATTTGAAAACCTTTTGGAAGTAAATGTTTCGGAAAAACTTGGTCTCTTTGTAAACTTCCTTCCTATTTGCAAAGAATAGGTTGTAAACTGAGAAACCTTTTTCGAAAATGGTTTTAAAGATTCACCCGTGTAAACCTTCTTTGAAACACTCACTTCTGGTGTTGAAACATTTGAAATTGGAGCTTTACCCTTTGATCGGTTAAGAGTATCAAACTTCACTTTTAAAGCATTGTATGAAATTCTCAAATCATTGTATTCTTTTTGAAGAGAAAGATGATCTTGGGATGCCAACTTTGATTCTAAAGAAGCAATTTGTTTCAAAAGTTGATCCTTTTCGGCTTTAGAATCATCCGTTTTACGAGCCAATTTCCGTTCGAACTCAACATTTTCTTTTTCAAGTCTTTCAAAATAATTTTCAAATTTGGTTACTTTGTTGAAAAAGTCGGTTTTGGCATCCTCAAAATCGTTTGTTTGTTGAGCTAAAACCGTTTCAAGCTCAACCATTTTCGTTTGAAGCACATGATTTTCATTTTCAAAAAGATACATTTTCTCCCCCGTTTCCTTTTCAAAATCTGGAGTATTAGAATCGAACACGGGTTTTGGGAAGGAAACTTTTGTGATTTGAAAATCAACATTTTTCTTTTTCATTGATTCAGTCTTTTGCAAAACATTTTCAAACTTTTTTTCTGCAAATTCATTCAATTGAGACTTCAAATCCTCAGTCTCTTTTTGTTTCAAGTTTGAGTTTTGTTTCTGAACTCGTGAACTTTTGATTGAATCAAACAGGTTTTTGTAAATCTGTTTCAAACGCTTAATTTCTTTTTCGTATTTTGAAATTTGACATTTCATTGACACGTTTTCATTTTCAACTTGTTCAAGCTGTGACATCCAGGGATTTTCAAAAGACTGCTTTTCAAGATTGTGTTGTAAAGCTAGCTCAAAGTTAATGCTTTGTGCTTGACATCTTTGAAAATTTTGTTCAAGAGAAAATATTTGACGTTTAAGTTTCTCTTGGATGTCGCTTGACTCTTTTAAAATCTTCTCATTTTCGTGTCTCAACATCTCATTTTCCACTCTTAAGTTTTCAGACTCAACATTCAATGATTTATCACAAGCTGTTTTTTCAAAAACTTTCAATTTAGCTTCTAAATCAACAATGTCATTAAGATACGAGTCTTCCTTTTTCCTTTTTCTCACTTTATGTTCACAAAATTCCTTTTTGCAAGTTGACAACTCTGTTTGTGTTTTTGAAAGCTCTTTTTGAAGTTGTTCAACTTGTTGTTTGAGTTCACATTTTTCATTTTCGAGTTTTGAAACCAATTTTCCGTTCGACTCAATTAATTCGCGTATTTTGTGTTGAAGATCTTGTTCTTTATTGTAATATTCTTGAAATCCCACTTCAAAACTTTTTTTCACGTTTGGCTTTGTTTTCATGATTTGAAAGTTGTATTTTATAGCACTCAATGTCCCTTGTTAATGACACATTTTTTGCTTTTAGTTCACAGTTGAGCCTGTTACATCGATCAACTTCGTTTTGCATATTCTTAATCATTAAAGCAGTTGAAGCACATTCTTGATCATGAGTCACATTGTTATGTTCAACCTTACCTCCATTAAGATCCACATGTGGAGATTCAGGAGTAATATTTCTATCATCCTGATTCACTACATATGTGTCATTAATGTACTCTGGTTGTCCATGACTTTGTGTCTCATAAGCAAACACATTTTCAAATATATCATCATCATTATTAGATTGATGAACCTGAACGAGTGCGACTGAACTTTGTGAAGGACTGATAGCAGCTGCATTATTCAAACCATCCTTACATTTGTGTTTCCCGTCAGCATCTGAATCATTCCTTGACGTGCTGCTTTTTGTCTGTAGTTCTGATAATGCATTGTTACCCGTGAATACCAAACTATCATCCAACGTCCCTTCATTGTTGACAGTTCCTTCATGTGTCTGCCTTTTACTTCCATTTTCCTGTACATTCAATTCTCTTCCTCGTTTCTGCATCTCCAGTTCTTTGACAATACTCAGATGAAGTGATCTTTCATTAAGCTCATATTCTAAGCGTCTCAGTCGTGAAACCAGTTGATCTCTAAAAGCTTCAACTTCCATACTAGTGATGTTCTCTCTCCATAAATTGCTTTCAAATTTATAGTGTATAAGAGAAGCTTTAAAATCCATGGTCATGAACCATTTGAACTGTGTCTTGAGCGCTCTAAATTCTTCCATGCAATCACTTCCCAGTTCAATTTGTTTTTCTAGTTGAACGATGTTTTCTTGGAGTTTCCTTTGGAAGGTTAGACGGTCCATTTCAGTTCCGAAGAATGCAGTAAAGGTACTCCAGGAAGGAAACCTTGCATCTGAGAGAATCTTGCATTGAATCTTAACTGATTCAAAATGTGCTAAACAATTTTCTGTAGAATTGATGGCTCTTTTCTCAACTTCAGTCATCTTTCTCTCTTGTGAACTTGATTGATACATTTTCTCTCCCCCGTGATTGTTGCGACGTAATCGAAATAATCAACCAAAAATGTCACACACAAGGTCGATAAAGTGATTTCTGATTTTCCCTCCAAAATTTAATTTTAAAATTTTCTCTCCCAAAATTTTTAAAAATCACTATGAAATACAATTTAAAGGTTGCAAGAAAAAATTTGAGTTTCAAAAATTTTCCACCAAATTTTACCGAAAAATTTTGAATTTTGACCTAAAAAATTTGAATTTTGGGCCAAAAATTACACCGTTAAGCCAAAATTTGAATTTCGCGTAAAAATTGAACGTTTAGTCACCTGTAAAAAATAAATTTTACTCAAATTAAGATTCGTCAAAAGACAAACTCACAAGAGATTATCATCATAGATCTTGTTGAAGCATAACTTCTTGTGTAATATCCGAATCATAAAGAAAGAACAAAACTACAAAGTTTCATCCAACTCTTTCTTTCGGGTCATAAAGATATAACATCACAAGATTTACAAAAACCTACCTGTTACCTCGTTGAGAAAAGATCTTGAAGCCTCTTCTTATGAGGCTCGTGGTATTAAGGCTGTGAACAAAAAGAGTGTGCTTGTGTGCTTCGAAGTACGAGAGTAACAAGAGTTGCAACTTGAAAGAATAGATAGGTTGATTAAGTCTTGTGTTCGGTTAGATTTAGAAAACCAAAGGGGACGAATTTTTTATTACTGATTTGTGTGGGGCAGTAAGGAAGAAACAAGATCTAAGTTTTTTTTAGATAAGAAGAGTTAGGAGTTGAGAGAGATAAAGGAGATTAACTGCGTATTTTTTAGTGGGAGTAATATTAGGGTACAATTAGTGGCTGTTATTATATACCCGAAAATTTAGGTTAAGGTTTGTTGGGCTGTTTGAGTGTAACCTCAAGATAGGTTTTCGATTTGGGCTAAAGAAGGGATTGGACCTTGTTCTAATTATATTTTGTTGTGTCACAGTTTTGGGCTGCATGGGTTATTTAACCACAAGGGAAGAATTTTGTTTCTTATAAAGGTGTAGTGTTTGGTAAATTGAAGTTGTAGTAATTTTTAGATCACAGGTTGGTTTGAGCTTCAATATTCCGAGATTGAGTTTTTTTTTGGGTTGAGATTATTCGGGTTCGTGTGGACATTACTACCGTGCTAGTTATTGAGAAATCGTGAACAACGGACAAGAGATTCATTTGAGAAACACAATTACTTCTTTATCGTCTACAAGATCCACTTTCATTTCACACATACAAAACTAGTTTAGTTTCTCATATATTTTTTTTTTAAAAAAAAAAAAAAAAAAAAAAAAAAAAAAAAAAAAAAAGAAAAAAGATTGTTGGGATCAAAGTTTATAATCCCAACACGTAAATGGAACGACATTTATGGGATTACTTTAGCTATCTTGTTAAGCCAAAACACATGGACTAGTTATGTAATATTGCAATAGTTTAACTTGTGTTAGGCTTTATATACCCCTCCATACTTCCATGGAGGGGTGAGACTCTTTGTGTAATTTACTCTTTCATTATCAATAAACACATAGTTTTTCCCTTCTCTCTCTACTCTCTCTCTCTAACCATGGAGTTCTTATTCTTTCATAATCCAAGACCTCTCGAATCACAATATTCAACCTAAAACACGATCCTACAAGTGGCATCAGAGCCTCGTTATTAGTTTTGGTTGATTTATTGTGATGTTATCTTGTCAAAATTGTATTTTTTGTGAGGTTTGAATCTGTTTTTTTGAAGCTGTCTACCATTTTCTTTAATCGTTATTACATTTTTTTTGGTTAAGCAGCGTATTGTATCAAAAAGTGGTAAAAGTCTTGTGCTTTTGCCAAGGTTTACATATACTGTTTGTGTCACGTTTGTCCAAGCAGTCTTAAGTCAACTGCTATATCCTCCTTTTATTTTTATAACCATTCTGTGATAATGTTGTGGTCAAAAAGGTACAAGGTAAAAGTATTCAATACATGGTCTGTATTATGGTATGCATGATGCTCATAATTTTTTTGCCGGAATCTGATCGGAAAAGTACGCCGGAATATGGTTTACGCATTAGTTTATGCCAAAAACCCTCATCCTACGCGAAACATCATTTTTTCTACGCATAACTTGGACAAGTTATGCGTAAAGTTCAACTTAGGCAAGAAACCCTTGTCTTACGCGTAAGATTTACGCAAAAGGCATGGGCTACGCATAAGATACGTTTACGCGTAAGTCTCGTCTACGCATAAAATTATCTACGCGTAAGATTTCCAACAGGTCTACGCGTAAGGTTAAGCGTAGACCTTCCAAAATGAACAAGTCATGCGTAAAGTGTCTTGAAGAAAGAATGAAGTGTAAGATGAAGATGTGACCACAACATTGACAACAAATCAAATACCAGACTCTAATGTTGACTTCAGTCTATAGCCGCTCAACCCATCCAAACACAAAACCAATCCCACATTCAACAACTACCAAACCAACCTAAAGCTCCTCTCCTATCTTCGGCTAGACTCAAAACAAAAAGAAAAACATAATAACATGATCTCAGCTTTCATTCTTTCGTACCATTCAAAGATTAATCAAGCCTTCTTAAAGGTCTAGCAAACGAAAGAAAGAAACATCATCATCGATCTATTTTGAAGACTTGCTTCTTTTTATATCCGAAATTAAAGTCAGAATCATAACAGATATGTTATGTTCTTTCTTTGTTTCGTTGACTGATGCAATACACGAAATCAAATCCTACCTGAGACCCGTTTAAGGATCTTGAAGATATATGCTGCTTCTGGTAACGACAAAGAAAAGATCCAAAGGTTTTTGATGGAACTTATTCGTGGGTACAAAAGGTTTGATCTTTGTTTATAAGATGTTGTTTGATTTGTGTTGGCATCGTGAGAGGCTGAGAGCTATAGACTAAAATGAGTTGATCGGTGTTGAGTTTGAGATAAGGGTTGTGTTGATTGAAATGAGTTTGATCGGTGTTGGGAGTTTGAGAGAATGGTTGATGTTTAATTGATAGTGCTCAGATTTATGATGTAGATGAAGATGAGATTTATTTTTGTGATGTTGTCAGACTTTACTAGATCTGAAAAAGGAGTTGGTGAGATATGTGTTTGAGATGGGGGCGTTCTTTTTGAGGTTAGGGTTATTGGTGTGAGAAATATTAAGGTATTATTGTATATCATAATACCGGGTATATGATTTGACCAGGTTGGCAGATTTAATTTTGGGCTGGATCCGATTCTTTCTTGGGGTGAAATGATGCATCACACATTGGGCTTTTATAAGGAACTCTTATATAACACATGAATATAGATCTAAGCTCAAAATTTATAACTCAAAGTCCGAAAATTTTATTATCAAATGTATTTTAATACATTGTATGCAATTTTTGATATAATTTTCTGGCGAAAAGAGTGGCATTTTGGATATTACAAATTTTCACGGGGATACAATTTTGACAAGATCGGGAACCATTATTAAATTCATTAAACCGTCAAAAGGCTAGAATTGAGCATTTAACCGCAAGATGTGACTACGGGGTTAATTCATTATTATTTATTTGAGGTTGAAGTGGAATTTCACGGGTGCGTGTACTTAGTATCTTGAAGATATCGGGGTTGGTTGGATGCATGATTCTTTGAGATCCTTGTTCGAGCTTTTATCCGTACGAATGACATAGACTTGAGTTGTATAGTTATACCTGATGTAAGGAGTTACGTTGTTGTGCTCACAGTGTATAGCTATCACTTTAAAGGAGTTACGTTGTAGTGCTCAAGTGTCACCAAAAGATGTGGATGATTCAAGAGACGTTCATATACATTTAAGGAAGGTTGGATGGGTATATGATTTCCTACCATTATTGAAATTCTCAGTATTGGTTCTTAGTCAGACAATAGTGCAAGTTTAAGTCATAAGTTCGGGTTATTTTACTTCAGTCTCAAGTTCGTCATATTGGGTTTTCTCCATCAGTAGTCACTACAAAGAGCCGACAGAATGATAATGGGGTCGGTAAAGTGTTAGCTGAGAGGAGTATATAAGAGTAGAGTTGTTTATCAGCAGTTGATTCTCATGGGCTATTTATGATACTTCACACATAATTGGTTAATTAGACACATGGGGTTACGCTGCCTCCGTTTTCCATCGTAAACATAGTGTGTATGCTTCTGATTCCGCGAAGACATCGTGGGGGAAGAGAGAGTGGGTGTTGTTTTGCTTCTTTGACTTTTCTTGACTTCTTTGCGAAAACACTCATTTTCCACGAGGTTCTGCAATTAGGGGGAAGAAATGTGCACATCAGGGACTCATAATAGACTCACGTGATCGAGCTTACAATTTTATTACTACTGGAGAAACGTCCGCAGAGATGATCAGTGGTTCAGTTTTGTGATTTTGGTGTAATCATTTCAACTCTCGCGGGGTGCGAAGTGCGAAATAGCCTACTTAAGTGAGATGATCTTGCTGATTTCTTGCATGTTACCCCCGAACGGAACTTCCGCATTGAGTACAACTGTGATTAAGTGACTAGTCAGATTTGCTTGGTGTGGTTTGTGATGTCATCTACAAATTCCGCTGCGTACTCAAAAACTTCAATAGTTAGAAGACATGTGGACTACATCAAAGTTTTGAATCTGCTGAAGATGGCTGTCAGTTTGGGGGGAAGCTGATTCAGAAACTTCGCCAAAAAGAAGTGTACGAAGAAGCCGCTAAAGACATGCAGCATGAATTGGGGGGAAGTTAATCCATTTCATGCATATTACATCATTTGCCTACAAGTGAAGATAAAGTTTTTCAAGCCGAGGTACAAGATGAAGACAAAGAGCGTCAACTGTCACCATCCTCAGCAATTTGAAGAGCTTATGAAGACCTTTCTTTATTCTTATTTGTCCTTGTAGGAAATGTTGTAAGTAATCCCTTATGTCGCCCCATTGGGGGAAGATTGTTGGGATCAAAGTTTATAATCCCAACACGTAAATGGAACGACATTTATGGGATTACTTTAGCTATCTTGTTAAGCCAAAACACATGGACTAGTTATGTAATATTGCAATAGTTTAACTTGTGTTAGGCTTTATATACCCCTCCATACTTCCATGGAGGGGTGAGACTCTTTGTGTAATTTACTCTTTCATTATCAATAAACACATAGTTTTTCCTTTCTCTCTCTACTCTCTCTCTCTAACCATGGAGTTCTTATTCTTTCATAATCCAAGACCTCCCGAATCACAATATTCAACCTAAAACACGATCCTACAAGCATGATACTTACCTCACTATCGAAGGATTACGACCAATTTGTGCAGAACTACAACATGCACAGCATGGGGAAAACTATTGCCGAACTGCATAACATGCTAAAACTTGCAGAGAAAGGCATGCCCAAGAAGGCTCCACTTATCCTAGCTATCAACCAAGGCAGAATTCAGAAAAAGAACAAGGGAAAACCGCAGGCACCTGGCAAGGGACAAGGGAAAGGTAAGGCTAAGCTTGCTTATGCCCCCAAACCCAAAATGCCCCCACCTGCCAAGAAGGAGCACCCGGCCAAGGACACCCCCTGCCACTACTGTGGAGTGGTAGGGCAATGGAGGCGCAACTATCACACCTATCTGGAAGGGCTAAAGAAGAAGAAAGCTAGCGTTGCTAGCACATCAGGTATCTTCACTATAGAACTTTATACTTTTCCTAACAAATCCTGGGTATATGATACTGGTTGTTGTACTCATATTTGTAACAATGTGCAGGGGCTTAGGGGAAGTCGAAAGATGAAGCAAGGAGCTTTACATCTGTACGTTGGTAATGGCAATCATGCAGCTGTGGAAGCAATTGGGAGCTTTGATCTTATCCTCCCAATTGGACTAGTTATTGTTTTAAATAATTGTCATTTTGCACCTACTATCACTAGAGGTGTTGTTTCACTTTCGCGTTTGAAAGATGATGGTTACATTCATACTTTTACGGATTTTGGCATTTCTGTTTCTAAGGATAATGTGTTTGTTTTTAATGCTATTCCTTGTGATGGCATTTTTGAAATTGATATGCGTGATCCTATTTCAAACAATAGTTCTATATATACTGTTAGCAATAAGAAATCCAAACGTAATTTGGATTCCATTTTTTTATGGCATTGTCGTCTTTGCCATATAAACAAAAAACGCATTACGAAGCTACAACACGATGGGCTTTTAGAGTCAATCAACAATGTGTCGTTTGATAAATGCATTTCTTGCATATCTGGTAAGATGACACAAAAGCCTTTTTCCCATGTTGGAGAAAGAGCTAAAGATCTACTTAGACTCATTCATACTGATGTATGTGGCCCATTTAGAACAATGTCTAGAGAAGGAGCTAACTACTTCATCACTTTTACTGATGATTTTAGTAGATATGGTTATGTTTACCTGATTAAACATTAACATGAAGCCTTTGAAACGTTTAAAGTCTTCCAAAGTGAAGTAGAAAATCAGCTTGGCAAGACCATTAAGGCTCTTCGATCTGATCGAGGAGGTGAATATATGAGTCAAGAGTTTTTAGATCATCTAAAAAGGTGTGGAATAGTCTTACAATTCACTCCTCCATACACCACAACACAATGGTGTGTCTGAAAGGAGAAATTAAACCTTGCAAGACATGGTTTGATCTATGATGAGTCTAACAACGTTGCCAATGTCCTTTTGGGGTTATGCTCTAGAGTCTGCTGCTCGCATACTTAATATGGTTCCAATTAAGAAGGTTGATAAGACTCCATATGAAATATGGCATGGGAAAGTCCCTAATCTGTCTTACTTGAAGGTCTGCGGTTGTGTGGCTCTCGTTAAACGAGATACGCCAAACAAACTTGAGCCTAGATCTATCAAGTGTATCTTTGTAGGATACCCAAAGGAAACGATGGGTTACTACTTCTACTACCTACCCGAGAACAAAATATTTGTTGCTCGATATGCTGAGTTTTTTTAGAACAATCTCATCTTACAAGAAGCAAATGGGAGCAAAGTAGACTTTGATGAACTTCGAAGCGAAGATGCACAACCTTCTAGTGACACTAGTGAACATCAAAATAAGACTAAGCATGAAAATGTTGAGCCTCTTCGACATGTTTCTCCCATTCGTAGATCCGCAAGGATACCTCAACCACCTGAACGATATGGTTTTTATATCGATGCTGAGGAACATGAGTTACGGGATCATTATGAAACCGCTAACTATCGAGAAGCTATATCGAGTCCTGAACACGATAAGTGGAACGAAGCTATGAATGTGGAAATGCAATCCATGAAAGACAATGATGTCTGGGTCGAGGTAGACCTACCTCCCAATGCTAAGACCGTTGGGAGTAAATGGCTCTACAAGAAGAAGACCGACATGGATGGAAATGTACATACCTATAAAGCTCGTCTTGTATCAAAAGGTTTCACTCAAACCTATGGGATTGACTATGAAGAAACCTTCTCGCCTGTTGCAGACATTAAAGCAATTAGGATTCTTATAGCCATACCAGCGTATTATGACTATGAGATTTAGCAAATGGATATCAAGACTGCCTTCTTGAACGGCCACCTAAACGAGGACGTTTATATGGTGCAACCTGAGGGCTTCGTGAATCCTGTCACAACCCACAATTTCAGGTCATTTTTCCAAACTTCGACATTCTACTATTCACAAATTACTATTCATCGATCACTATTCATCGTTTTACTATTCATCATTTTTGAGGTCATTTTGACATTCCGAGACACATTCAGAAATTTTACTATTCACTTGACACTATTCATTTCCGAGAGAAAACCACTATTCACGTGCATTACTCATGTCGTCGTAAATTTAGTTTACGAGTGTTCAAATTCGCGTAACCGTATTGGTTCAGGAGCGAATTCATGCATTATTATCAGGGACATTTCATACGGACTAGAAATAGTCTGCACATCATCGTTAGGGCACTTGCATGCTATTCCACTCGTAGGATAAGTAAAGTAATACTTTTGGTATAATTAACGATTTACGTACGTTTATTTTAAATAAACACTAATACGCGAACTATAAATGTGACTAACGTGTCCGACACTCCCGACTATTATCCCAATATATTTTTATACTCATTTTTATAATATAAAAATTGTAATATTAATTTACCCGGTATTTTGGAAATTTATTTATTACGTATCGTACGACTAATTTAATAACGACGATTTTCATAAAAATTAAACGATAACCACCCAAACTCTCCGTACTTGTACCCGACATATTTTTACAATTTTTATGACTTTATTACGTCCCGAATAACTTCAATAAAATTTATTTCTAACAAACCCGGTACCCGATTAAACCTAAAAATCAAAACTACATAATACTACTACTAACTTTTTAATTAAACCCAAGACAACCCCCCCCCCCTTTCCCTCCTTTTTGGGCCGGCCAACCCCCCCCCCCCCCTTGGTCCTAAATATCTAAACCTCACCAACTCACTTAAATGCTAACCTAACTTTTGTCCCCTAAGTATATATTAAACTTTTTTTCATCCATTTATCACAAATCATTTTTACAAGTGCAAGTAAAAAAACTCTTCTCTCATTTTCTCTTATGGTAGAATCGACCTAGGTGATCAAAGAAGCAAGAACAACAAATTTTACAAGATCTAGGTGTAAACTTGTTCATTTAGTCATCCTTGTTGGAGTTTTGAAATAAAAACTCAAGGATTGGTAGGTTTTTCATCATCTAAACTCCCTAAACCTTCAAGTAAGTTAACAAACTCATTTTTATGATTTTTACAAGTTATTACTATGTTTATATATTTTTCTTACAAGAACTCATGCATATAATGGTTTATACCACTCTATTTTGTATATATTTAACTTTGAGCCCTAGAATTGAACACATGAGAAACCCTTGTTAGACCTAGTGGATTGATGATGTTTAAGGACCCATGACACCCTAAGAAGGTGTATGGTAGGATTAGACTAGCTTTGTGGTGATTGAAAGTGGCTTGATTGAAGATGGAACTAGATTAGAACCCTAGAAATGGTTTTTGAAATAATAGAAATACCTACTGTCCCTATTTTCATTTCATGGGAAAATCAGTAGATGGTGGTAAAGTTTTGACCAAAGATTTAGAAAATACATTCAAAAACGAAACTTTAGGCGAAAGAATGGATTAAAACGAGCTTATAACGAAGGAGATATGATTTTTGCAAATTTAACGACGAAAACTATTTTTTTAAAAACCGCTTGCTGTTTGGCAGAATTCGACGGGTAAAAAGAGGTGTTAAACGTAACCTAGACGAGCCGAGTTATCAAAAATATATTAGTATATACAAAAACGAATCCGTGAACATAAAGAACAAGGGAAACGAGCTTAAAACGACCAAGTTATACCCGTTTTAACATTGTCAAACTATATATATATATATATATATATATATATATGGTCACAAATAAAAATAATAACTTACGCGCTAAACGGTATACTTTCTAGAAATGTTGCTAAGGACTATTTTCTTATCAAATGAATACGTATGACCCAAGAGAATACTTATACGACTTAACGACGTTATTTCAAGGTTTTCGATACAAGGAATGTAACACTAACATTTTCATACGAGATAATACGACAAGTTATATACTTCTATACTTCGATACAAGGAATGTAACACTAACATTTTCAGAACCGAGGCTTATGTTTCCTAGGAGTAAGACTATTCAGGTTGCTAGGAAGAGGGTTTGCCCAGCTACATCTACTTATAGGACTCTCCCTAGTCCTACTGTGCCTACACCACCACCACCAGCCATACCCACTACCACTCCTATACCTACCTCACTCTTGCCGCTCAGGAAGCGTGCAAGGCTTACCACCCCAGATTCACCTACTACCGAGACTACTGACTTTTCACCACCACCAGTATACCACATAGGTGAGAGTTCGAGAGCGGCTGCAGCTAGGGATCCTACAGCCGTTACGCTAGATGATCAGTTAGGTGCTCAGCAGGAGCAAGTTGATAGGTTGGGGTATAGAGTTGATGAGATTATTACCACTCGACTTGAGGCTGTCGAGGAGCAGGTTGAGGATTTGATTCAGGGCAGAGTTGGTATTGATGTGTCTTACCATGGACTCGAGGCACGACAATTGAGTCACCAGGAGCAGATTGATCTACTTAGAGATGAGCTACCTGAGATTCGAGATAGAGCTCAGGCGACACAGGAGACTCAGTGGGAGCAGGTAGACCAGTTGGCATTGATCCGAGAGAGGTAAGTCGTATTGGAGCGCAGAGATGCTTCTTTTCAGTTACGAGTCCAGCACTTAGAGGAGATCGTGGTTGCGATGGATCATGAGATTCGCCGCTTGAGGGGAGAGCCTGGACCATCTAGAGCACCTGGAGGAGCCTAGACATAGACTGGTATTATATTAGCTTGTATTATTTTCCTAGTCCCGAGGTGTGGGACATAGTTCAAGAACTTGTAGTCTTTTGGTTGTTGTACAAACAAATATATCAAGTGCGACTCTACTATGTTGGTGATGCGTGGGAATCGCACCTTGCTTTACCTCTCGAGGGATCTCGAGAAGCTTACAACCCCCACCAGGCAGTGTACCTGATCGTTGTAGTATAGTATAGTGACAAGTACGGGGGGATTGATCGTTCAGCTTAGGAATAGTGTCGCTAGGATTAGAAAACCTAATTAATAGTTCTAGAGGTGAGAGATGATTATTTTTTGTATTTTTATATTTTTATGAAAGCAAGTAAAATCTCGGGTTTTGGAAGAATGGGCGGAATTAGTTGCTATTCAACTAACCCAAAGCTATTAAAATAATGAAAATAAAATTAAACTAAATTATACTAAAGTTGTGAGCAGTAATTGGAGAAATTGTGTTTACTTAGACTTCACTATTCCCTAGATATCTTTTACATGTTAATTACTTGTTACACTTGTATGAATGACGGATTGTATTCCTTAATACCATTCGTGGGGTGGCATACATAACTCCCCAACTCTATGAGCAGTCAATGGTTCGCCTCGTGGAGATGTCGATATGGTCATAAAAGATTTGGACTTGGAGCCAAAGATCTATGCCATGATGAGGGACTTTTTGGAGTAAGTCCTTGAAACGAGTCCATGCTTCATAAAGAGATTCATTTTGACGTTGTTGAAACATCAAGATGTCATTCCTAAGTTTAGTAGTTCTCCCCGGTGGGAAAAATTGAGCAAGGAAACGAGTGGTGAGATCATCCCATGTGGTGATGGATCCCGCGGGTAAACGCTCAAGCCATTGACTAGCTTGATCCCGTAGAGAGAATTGGAATAGGCGTAAACGGGTAGTCTCTCTAGTTTCAACACCTAGGTCTATGGAATCTACGATTTTGAGGAAGTCCTTAAGGTGTTGGTTTGGATCTTCGGAACGAAGTCCATGGAATGCACATCCGCTTTGCACCAACCGGATGGTGTCGGATCGCAAGGGGGTCACATTGGCTCCGGTGAGCTCAATGGTGTTTCGGTAGCCTTGGTGGCTAGGTCGGGAATACTCTCCTAAGGTTTGGGGCCTAAGGGGTTCTAATGGTGGGTTTTGTTGTGGTGGGATGATGGGTTCAAAGATGTTACCACCTTCCATGATGTCGGATGGTAAAGAGTTACGAACAAAGGCACGAAGAAATAAGATAGACTAAAGAAGACCTAAAAATAAAATTAAAAATCTTACTAGAAAGGAATCTAGCAAGTAGACCTAATAAAAAGAAATCCTAACCTAGACAATAACTATTCCCTAGGCTGCGGCGCCAAAAACTTGATGCGTGGGAATCGCACCTTGCTTTACCTCTCGAGGGATCTCGAGAAGCTTACAACCCCCACCAGGCAGTGTACCTGATCGTTGTAGTATAGTATAGTGACAAGTACCGGGGGATTGATCGTTCAGCTTAGGAATAGTGTCGCTAGGATTAGAAAACCTAATTAATAGTTCTAGAGGTGAGAGATGATTATTTTTTGTATTTTTATATTTTTATGAAAGCAAGTAAAATCTCGGGTTTTGGAAGAATGGGCGGAATTAGTTGCTATTCAACTAACCCAAAGCTATTAAAATAATGAAAATAAAATTAAACTAAATTATACTAAAGTTGTGAGCAGTAATTGGAGAAATTGTGTTTACTTAGACTTCACTACTCCCTAGATATCTTTTACATGTTAATTACTTGTTACACTTGTATGAATGACGGATTGTATTCCTTAATACCATTCGTGGGGTGGCATACATAACTCCCCAACTCTATGAGCTCTTATCTCCTCCTACACCATGACCCAGCACAACTATAGGGATTGTAAACAGTGGCTCATGCATTAAATACAACCAATAAAGACCTAGTACGCCTCGGTTCATGTTTCTTAAGACGTTCAAGCATGTTACCATTTGGAGATCTGCCAGTTTTCTTAAGCCTAACATATAAATCATTCATTCAAAACAAGAATAGACAAGTAATCAACACATAATCAACATCTAGGTTTCATTAGATCTAAGCAAACACAAGAGAGATCTAGCCTAGCATAATGGAATTGAGACAAGAACAAGAGATAAACAACCAACACATAGACATATTGATTGAATTGAAAGTACACTTATCTCAATTACAATGCAAGGTCTCAAGGGTTTGGAACCCTTGAAAAACCTGTAAAAGAGGCACCAAAATCGTCTTTAGGGTTTCACCAAAACTTCTCTCTCCTTAATGAAAAAACTAGAAAACTATATATAGGAAAAACAGTCTGACGGCGTCAAGAGTAACTTCTGACGCCGTCACCTCGCCGCCATATACTTCCTCGGACGGCCTTGATCCACTTATGACGGCCTATGTGACGCCGTCACCACCCACGGTATATTGATTTTGCCACTTTGACGCCGTCACGAGTCCTTCTGACGCCGTCACCACCTTCGGAGTTTAATTCTTCATGTCTGACGCCGTCAAGATGTTGGTCTTGACGCCGTCACCTTGTATTTTCAGCATGGAAATTTGGTACTTAGCCGTTTTCTTCACTTTTATGCTCCAAAAACGTCCAAAATAGCTTCTTTTCCAGAATTCACTCTCCAAACACCTAAAATCACAAAAGGAACGATTTAGGGCAATATTTGATCAAATAAAGTTGGATTCGGGCTTAAATGACCCCCTAAAAACGGATCATTTTTTGCCTCGTCATATACCCTTACACTTGAGATTTGCTTGTCCTCAAGCAAATGAGCTTTTATTCTACTCAAAAGACAAGTTAGGGGTCATTTAACACTAATATAAAAGTAATTACAACAAATAATCGTTCCACTAAAGACCAATAGACAAGCACGGAGGTCATACACAAGCACCTCATAAATAGTGTTTAGATACTCACATCTCTCGGGTGTAATAAAGTAATATAACATTATGGAAATGGAAGATATCTCTCACTACCTGTCATAGCAAAATAGATTACCATAGGCTTGGGAAAGGATCAAACCTCCACCACATGGCGTAAGCACCTAGGATAAACTATCAAAGAGGTCTTTTTAAAGGGTTATAACGTTAGGTGTAGGGATATGAATTACACGGTTTTGTTGGATAAAGGAAGTTTTACTAGTGGCGAGTTAACAATCTTAGTTAATTACATGTACAATATGGCGTTGCTAAGCCAAGACTAGACTCGACTTAAGCTAATAAATGAAAAATAACAAAAATATAAAATAAACATAGAATGAAAACGGGATGGTAGTCCGTATGTTTTTTTTTTTCTCATTTTCTTTTCTATTTTTTTTTTTTTTTTTTTCATACACTCTTACCCTACCATCCAAAATAATACATCATAGGGGATGAGAGTTCCCCTTACACTTGAATCTTTACATACTTTACATTAAACTACTCTAATGACTCGAATTAAGAAAATTAAAACACTTAGAGTACTTTTAAGATTAACGTACATATGGGGGTAATAAGTGATGTTCTTCCCCATTACTCCATAAAATAAGTACTTACCCATGAGTCCCAATCGTCCCAAAACAATATGTACAAGGATATGACTCGACTTAGCAACCATGTAATCAATTAGAAAGTTAACTTAGGGTTTAACAAATAACAATAATGCACTAAAATTGAGCGCATACACGGAAGGCTAAGGCGATTTGGGTGTACATTTAAGTGGGGTGTAACAAATTCTTCCTTTAAGTAAAATGCTTAAAGTTAGAAACGAAAAGATAGGCTCGGAGGGGTGTACTAGGGGTTTCGTGTACTAAAAATGAGTACAACGCTAAGGGTGTGGGAAAAATTAGTTGACTTAACTAGCCAAGTAATATGACTTAAATGGTCAAGTAATTATGATACGGGTTTAACACAAGGGTGATCCTAATGCCTCTTATCATGTAGTAAATCCTACCACACGAATGTAGTCTCACTAGCGGTCTCGGGATGCATCACTAACGCAAGTTCTAGAATCTAAATGCTACCGGTACACTCATAAGCACCAATAATAAATGCTTTTCCTATCAAATCTAAAGGCGAACCTCACATTTTTGGGTGGAAAATTTTTCTGAATATACGGTTATGTGCTAGTCATACAACCTCCTATCCATGAGACGCTTGCTATGGCTAAAGTTTCACTCCTAAATGTTGTAAAAAAATTTAAATTTGGCGCTAAAATTACACTAACAAGTATTTCTCATAGTTTTATTACTCATCTACTATCAAACAAAACAAACTCA
Source organism: Artemisia argyi (assembly GCA_030686995.1). Classification (NCBI taxonomy): domain Eukaryota; kingdom Viridiplantae; phylum Streptophyta; class Magnoliopsida; order Asterales; family Asteraceae; genus Artemisia; species Artemisia argyi. The sequence goes on along the minus strand of CM060686.1, from coordinate 102,736,482 downwards.
AGCGAAAGTGCATATGTAAGGTATCATCTTTTTACCCTCCCCTTACACTTAAGATGAACATTGTCCCCAATGTTCAAGTAAAGAATGTAAAAGTTAAAAAAAATAAAGAGAATGAAATAAAATACTCCCCTGATTCGCTCGGTATGGATTTTAGGTTGGCCAGGTTAAATCTTCTTCCAAGAAAACGAACAATCAAAGCTTCCCTTCCAGAATATAAATCATCTTCTTGTCACAAATAACCTGTAAATCCTGACAAAAGTAGACAAGGCAACCTCGCGTAAAATCGGCGGCATCCTATATAAGTTACTAAATCCTAGAAAACAAAGTAAGATATAATGCTTGTGGAATGAAGTTTGCAGATTTCCTGGAGATTATAAAACTTAATAATTCACAAAAACCATAAGACTCCGTTAGAAAAACAAAACCGGTAAAATTTCCAGATTTTAACTCCTGACGCCGTCAAGAGCAATACCCTGACGCCGTCAGAATGGACCTGCAGAAATTCTTATGTTAAGTTTCCGGAAAATTTCTGGAAAAACTTTGTCCTACTTCCTGGAAAATCCTGCAAAACTTCATTATGACTCAATACAAGCATTTGACTCTAACAAATACGAATATACATGTTCATTAAATATTGTGGAGAATCATGATCGGTTTGTTTCTTAAAAACATATTTGGGGTTTCCCCTTACACTTATCTTTTGCAAAAATACCTTTAGGTTGAAGTTAAGACTAGGCTAAACAACATAATAAAGTATTTCCACATTAGTAGAGAAACATGATCAACCAACAATAAAAATAAAACATGCATACGGAAGCAAATAACAATCAAACAAATAAAATCACACAAAACATGGGTTGCCTCCCAAGAAGCGCTTTTCTTTATTTACGAGTCTTGTAGCTAGACTCAAAGTCGTGGGTTACTACGTGATCTCATCATTGGTTCCACTCTCTAGGTCGTCTTCTAAACCAGTTTTGTATTCCGGACCTAGTTGCAAGCATTCTTTGTAGAAACCAAGCATCCTATTTCTAACATACTCTACTCCTCTACGTCTATCCTCCTCATTCCTATAATAAGCCGCTTGCTTACGTTCCTTTTCGAAATTAGAGAGAAGGCGGTATTGTTCGATCTTGTAGGGCATTTGATAAGCAACCTCATCATTGTCTTTCTTGAATCTAACTATCCCTAACGTCGGATCATAACTCATCCTAGTGGCCTCAACAAATGGTTTCCCAAATATTATTTGACTTAGGCAAGCATCTATCACCGGACGCGTGTCTTCCACTATCATAAAATCAATCTCATAGGTGAGATTCCCTATAATCACATGTACTCCCTTAACTCTTCCTGCAAAATTACTTATCCAACTTTTACCGGGCATTATCCTAAAATTGAGTTGCTTCTTCATCACCCAATTGTAATAAGTCCTAGACATGATGTTCACGGGGGATCTAGGATCTATGTAAGCTTTCCATACATGCATGTGCCCGATATTGCATGGGATGTTAATGTTAGAGGGGTCTCCCATTTTGATCAGGGGATCGCCAAAGATATATGTTGTCTCAGGACTATCGAATAAATCCTTATGGTATTCCCGTTCTACCTTGGTTGGCAACTTATCAAAATACTCCTCTATAGGTTCTACCTCCTCTAATTCCTCATCCTTATTAACCTCAACTTCCCTACTCTCATCCTCACTATTGGCTTCTACTCTAACTTCATCTTTGTCACTCTCCTCTATCTCCCTATCTATCGGCTTAATGGTGACAACATTGACAAAGTGGACATGTTTGGATGATGAAGGGTCCTTAACTTGGATTCCACTATTGGTGTCCCTAGTGTCCTTCCTAGGTGTGGCTAATGTTTGGTTGTTGAGGGCTTTCAACAAGTTGTCGATCTTGTTGGTCATCTCCGTTTGTTGTTGGTTGAATTCGGTTTCAAACCTAGCTATGCGAGCTTCTTGAGATGCCATAAATTTCGACATCAATCCTTCAAGATTGTTGGTACTACCATAGTTGTTAGAAGGATTGTTGTTGAAAGTACGGTTCGATGGGGGACCGTTTGATTGGTAACGATTAGGCGGATTGGAAGAATTGGGTTGATTTTGCTTCCACCTAAGGTTTGGGTGATTTTTCCATGAGGGGTTATATGAATCACCGTATGTGTTTGGCTCGGGCTTGAAAGTGTACCACTTATCTCCCGCTTCGTCGGTACGCGTGGATGCGTAGTCCGCAAAAGCTGTTCCGGGGAGTTCCACACAATCACGAGTGTCATGGGGACCACTACATAACTCGCATGAAGAAGTGATTTTGTTCACTTGGCTTGAATGCTTCGGAGCTTCGTAAGATTTCATGAGAAACTTGACTTGGTCCTCAAGTTCCATGATCCTACGGTCGGGAGTGCTTGAATTGTTCGAAGGCAAAGATATTGCCTTGACCGTTTTGTTCAAATCACGGGGATCATTCCAACTTTCGTTGTCATAGAGAGCAAGATCTTCTATGAGTTCCCATGATTGTTCCGCACTAAGATCACGTAGCTTACCACCGGCCGATTGGTCAATGGTTCGCCTCGTGGAGATGTCGATATGGTCATAAAAGATTTGGACTTGGAGCCAAAGATCTATGCCATGATGAGGGACTTTTTAGAGTAAGTCCTTGTAACGAGTCCATGCTTCATAAAGAGATTCATTTTGACGTTGTTGAAACATCAAGATGTCATTCCTAAGTTTAGTAGTTCTCCCCGGTGGGAAAAATTGAGCAAGGAAACGAGTGGTGAGATCATCCCATGTGGTGATGGATCCCGCGGGTAAACGCTCAAGCCATTGACTAGCTTGATCCCGTAGAGAGAATTGGAATAGGCGTAAACGGGTAGTCTCTCTAGTTTCAACACCTAGGTCTATGGAATCTACGATTTTGAGGAAGTCCTTAAGGTGTTGGTTTGGATCTTCGGAACGAAGTCCATGGAATGCACATCCGCTTTGCACCAACCGGATGGTGTCGGATCGCAAGGGGGTCACATTGGCTCCGGTGAGCTCAATGGTGTTTCGGTAGCCTTAGTGGCTAGGTCGGGAATACTCTCCTAAGGTTCGGGGCCTAAGGGGTTCTAATGGTGGGTTTTGTTGTGGTGGGATGATGGGTTCAAAGATGTTACCACCTTCCATGATGTCGGATGGTAAAGAGTTACGAACAAAGGCACGAAGAAATAAGATAGACTAAAGAAGACCTAAAAATAAAATTAAAAATCTTACTAGAAAGGAATCTAGCAAGTAAACCTAATAAAAAGAAATCCTAACCTAGACAATAACTATTCCCCAGGCTGCGGCGCCAAAAACTTGATGCGTAGGAATCGCACCTTGCTTTACCTCTCGAGGGATCTCGAGAAGCTTACAACCCCCACCAGGCAGTGTACCTGATCGTTGTAGTATAGTATAGTGACAAGTACCGGGGGATTGATCGTTCAGCTTAGGAATAGTGTCGCTAGGATTAGAAAACCTAATTAATAGTTCTAGAGGTGAGAGATGATTATTTTTTGTATTTTTATATTTTTATGAAAGCAAGTAAAATCTCGGGTTTTGGAAGAATGGGCGGAATTAGTTGCTATTCAACTAACCCAAAGCTATTAAAATAATGAAAATAAAATTAAACTAAATTATACTAAAGTTGTGAGCAGTAATTGGAGAAATTGTGTTTACTTAGACTTCACTACTCCCTAGATATCTTTTACATGTTAATTACTTGTTACACTTGTATGAATGACGGATTGTATTCCTTAATACCATTCGTGGGGTGGCATACATAACTCCCCAACTCTATGAGCTCTTATCTCCTCCTACACCATGACCCAGCACAACTATAGGGATTGTAAACAGTGGCTCATGCATTAAATACAACCAATAAAGACCTAGTACGCCTCGGTTCATGTTTCTTAAGACGTTCAAGCATGTTACCATTTGGAGATCTGCCAGTTTTCTTAAGCCTAACATATAAATCATTCATTCAAAACAAGAATAGACAAGTAATCAACACATAATCAACATCTAGGTTTCATTAGATCTAAGCAAACACAAGAGAGATCTAGCCTAGCATAATGGAATTGAGACAAGAACAAGAGATAAACAACCAACACATAGACATATTGATTGAATTGAAAGTACACTTATCTCAATTACAATGCAAGGTCTCAAGGGTTTGGAACCCTTGAAAAACCTGTAAAAGAGGCACCAAAATCGTCTTTAGGGTTTCACCAAAACTTCTCTCTCCTTAATGAAAAAACTAGAAAACTATATATAGGAAAAACAGTCTGACGGCGTCAAGAGTAACTTCTGACGCCGTCACCTCGCCGCCATATACTTCCTCGGACGGCCTTGATCCACTTATGACGGCCTATGTGACGCCGTCACCACCCACGGTATATTGATTTTGCCACTTTGACGCCGTCACGAGTCCTTCTGACGCCGTCACCACCTTCGGAGTTTAATTCTTCATGTCTGACGTCGTCAAGATGTTGGTCTTGACGCCGTCACCTTGTATTTTCAGCATGGAAATTTGGTACTTAGCCGTTTTCTTCACTTTTATGCTCCAAAAACGTCCAAAATAGCTTCTTTTCCAGAATTCACTCTCCGAACACCTAAAATCACAAAAGGAACGATTTAGGGCAATATTTGATCAAATAAAGTCGGATTCGGGCTTAAATGACCCCCTAAAAACGGATCATTTTTCGCCTCATCAGTTGGAAATGTTGTGCTATATATTATATCGGTCCATGTAGGCCGAAATTTTCATGTATTATATTCATGTGTTGTGATTATATTTATGATGTTTCGTGGTTGCTCTTTATTGTTATCGTATTTATACAGGTTGTGGTTGTATCTATACATGTCGTGGTCGTATTGATACAGGTTGTGGTTGTATATATACGTGTCGTGGTTGTTGAGGTTGTATATATACTTGTCGTGGTGATATCTAGACAGATTGTGGTTGTATTCGTACATGTCGTGGTTGTATTTATACTTGTTGTGGTTGTATATGTTTATACATGTTGTGGGTGTATATCTTTGGTTCGATGACTATTTCTATTATGATTTTTCTCATGGTTATTTCCATTGTGATTTATCAGAAGTATGGCACCAAGGAAAAGTAAGACTGCACCAGAAACACCCGCTATGACTCAAGCCGCTATCCGCAAGTTGGTCAGGGATAGTATTGCAGAAGCTCTGGAGATTGAGAGAGCTGAGGTTGCTGCTAGGGCTGCCGAGACTGCTTCTAATACAGGGGCAGTTGAACCAACTGCTATTAGGCGTGAATGTACATGGAAAGATTTCAAGATTATTGATCCTATCAAGTTTAAGGGCACTGAAGGAGCGGTTGCTTTGATCCGCTGGTTTGAAAAGACTGAGAATGTATTTCTCATGTGCGGATGCCCGGACGTCAGCAAGGTAAAATTTGCTACAGGTATGCTTCTTGATGAAGCTATGTCTTGGTGGAATTCGTATGCTCAGCCGATTGGCATGGAGAATGCTTACAAGCTCACTTGGGAGGAATTCAAGAAACTGATGTCTAAGAAGTTTTGCCCTCGTACCGAGGTGCAAAAGTTGGAAACAGAATTTTATGAGCTTGTAACTAAAGGTGATGACATCGAGACCTACTTCAGGAGGTTTCAGGAGTTGGCTGCACTATGTCCAACTATGGTTCCCGACGATGAGAAAAAGATGGAAAACTTTGTTGGTGGATTGCCTGAAAGTGTTCGAGGAGATGTGATTTCTTTTGATCCTCAATCAATGGAAGAGGCTATTCGTATAACTCAGAAACTCATGGTCCAAGTGGTAAAAGGAAAATCTGCTGTCAACAACAATAACCGTTCAAACAACACCAACTACACCAACACTCGAAACAACAACAACTATAACAACAATCGAAACCGCAACTATCCCAATAACCGAAACAACAATCCAAACAACAATAATAACAACAACAAGAGAAGGTTTGATTACAACCAAGGTGGAAACGCTGTTCAGCCGCCACCTAAGAGGCAAGAAGTGGCAAGGGCTTATGCTGCAGGACCGACTGAAAGGAAAGGATATGAGGGTAATTTACCCAAGTGCGAAAGGTGTCAGAAGCATCATAACCCAGGACGTTACCCAGATCTATGTGGCAACTGCAAGAAGGTTGGTCACTACACCAAAGATTGCAAGAGTCCAAACTTTGGTGGCAATCAGAAACCACCAGTAACATGTTTTGGCTGTGGAGAACTTGGACACTTTAGGAATGAGTGCCCAAAGAAGAAGAATCAAGGAACTGGAAACCAAAATGGAATGGCTCGAGGAAGAGCTTATGTTATGGGAGGAGAAGATGTCAAAGAAGACCCGAATGTTGTTTCGGGTACGTTCCTCGTTAATAATCGTTATGCATCCATTTTATTTGATTCAGGAGCGGATAGAAGTTTTGTTTCTATTGCATTTACACCTTTACTTAACATAGAACCAACCCCATTAGACATTTCCTATATCGTTGAACTAGCCGATGGGTCTTTAGTTAACACCAACACCATTGTTCGTGGTTGCACTATAAATTTCCTAGACCACCCATTCAATATAGACCTTATGCCCGTAGAACTTGGAAGTTTCGACGTTGTTGTCGGTATGGATTGGTTATCTCGGCATCGAGCGAGGATTATTTGTGATGAGAAAGTTGTTCACCTTCCTTATAACGGTGAAACTTTGGTTGTTCGTGGAGAGCGAAGTGGAACTAGACTCAGTATTATATCATGCATTACAACCGAGAAGTACATAAAGAAGGGTTGTTATGCATTCTTGGCTCACATCACGGAGAAGAAGTCGGATGAGAAACGACTTGAAGATGTGCCAATTGTTAAGGAATTTCCAGAAGTTTTTCCGGAAGAATTTCCAGGACTTCCGCCTACACGCCAAGTTGAGTTTCAAATCGAATTAGTGCCAGGAGCTGCACCAATTGCACGAGCACCGTATAGACTTGCACCTTCGGAGATGCAAGAATTGTCGAATCAACTACAAGAACTTTTGGACAAAGGATTCATTAGACCGAGTTCTTCGCCTTGGGGAGCGCCGGTTTTGTTTGTGAAAAAGAAGGATGGAACTTTCAGAATGTGCATTGACTATCGTGAGCTGAACAAGGTAACGGTGAAGAACCGTTATCCACTCCCCAGAATCGACGACTTGTTCGACCAGTTACAAGGTTCTAGTTTTTATTCCAAGATTGATTTAAGATCCGGTTACCATCAACTTAAAGTTCGGGAAGAGGATATCCCGAAGACGGCATTTAGAACACGCTATGGTCATTATGAGTTTCAGGTAATGCCTTTTGGATTAACCAACGCACCTGCGGTATTTATGGATCTCATGAATAGGGTGTGCAAACCGTATCTTGATAAGTTTGTGATTGTATTCATTGACGACATCTTGATTTATTCCAAGAGTAAGGAAGATCACGAAGAACACCTCAGAACAATCCTAGAACTACTCAGGAAGGAGCAATTGTATGCCAAATTTTCTAAGTGTGATTTTTGGATACGAAGAGTTCAATTTCTTGGCCACGTCATTGATAGCCAAGGTTTACAAGTCGACCCAGCAAAGATCGAGGCAGTTAAGGATTGGGCTACGCCCAAGTCTCCTACGGAAATTCGTCAATTCCTAGGACTTGCTGGATATTACAGAAGGTTTATTGAAGGGTTTTCTAAGATAGCGAAGTCGTTGACAAAGCTGACACAAAAGAATGAGAAGTACGAGTGGGGAGAAAAACAAGAGTCCGCATTTCAATTATTGAAACAAAAGCTTTGTAGCGCACCGATTTTGTCACTACCTAAAGGTATTGAGAACTTTGTGGTATATTGCGATGCTTCGCATCAAGGACTTGGAGCTGTGCTAATGCAAAACGAGAAGGTGATAGCTTATGCATCTAGACAGCTTAAGATACACGAGAAGAATTACACTACGCACGACTTGGAGTTAGGTGCGGTAGTTTTTGCACTCAAGATTTGGAGACACTACCTTTATGGTACCAAGTGCGTAATTTTTACCGACCACAAGAGCTTACAGCATATACTTGATCAGAAGGAACTCAACATGAGACAACGTCGTTGGCTAGAATTGTTGAGTGATTACGATTGTGAAATCCGATATAACCTAGGAAAAGCAAATGTTGTAGTAGATGCACTTAGCCGAAAAGAATGACTCAAACCTTTGAGAGTTAGGTCATTGGGAATGACTATCATTTCGCCACTACCATCAAGAATTCTAGAAGCTCAGATTGAGGCTCTCAAGGAAGAAAACCGACCACACGAGAAAATTTATGGTATGCCAGAAAGCAAAAATGGCTTCGTAAAGAGATCAAATGGAGTGTTATGCTTCAAGGACCGAAGTTGGATACCACTCTATGGTGGAGTACGAGAATTGATTATGCATGAATCACACAAGTCGAAGTACTCTATTCATCCAGGTTCTGATAAGATGTATCAGGATCTCAAAAAGCTTTATTGGTGGCCGAACATGAAAGCAGAGATAGCTACGTATGTCAGCAAATGTCTTACTTGTGCTAAAGTGAAAGCCGAGTACCAGAAACCCTCAGGGTTACTTCAACAACCAGAAATTCCACAATGGAAGTGGGAACGTATTACTATGGACTTTGTCACTAAACTTCCTAAGACGTCAGGAGGTTACGATGTTATTTGGGTAATTGTTGATCGTCTTACCAAATCAGCTCATTTCATACCCATTAGAGAGACTTATTCTATGGAACAACTTGCTAGACTTTATGTTAAGGAAATCGTCTCAAGACACGGAGCACCAGTTTCCATCATTTCCGACAGAGATAGTCGTTTTACTTCAAATTTTTGGCGGTCATTGCAAGATTCTTTTGGATCTAAGTTAGACATGAGCACTGCTTACCATCCTCAGACCGATGGTCAGAGCGAGAGAACTATTCAGACACTTGAAGACATGCTTAGAGCATGTGTGATTGACATTGGAAATGGTTGGGCTAACCATTTGCCGTTGATCGAGTTTTCCTATAACAACAGCTACCATTCAAGCATAAAGGCTGCACCATTCGAGGCACTTTATGGTCGTAAGTGTCGATCTCCAGTTTGTTGGGCCGAAGTCGGTGAAGTACAATGTACTGGCCCGGAGATGGTACAAGAAACAACGGAAAAGATAATTCAGATTCGAGAGAGACTCGAAACTGCTAGAAGTCGACAGAAAAGCTACGCAGATGTTCGACGCAAACCATTGGAATTTCAGGTCGGAGACAAAGTCATGTTGAAAGTCTCGCCTTGGAAGGGCGTGATACGATTTGGAAAACGCGGGAAGTTGAACCTGAGATACATTGGGCCATTCAAGATCCTGGAGAGGATTGGTCCGGTTGCTTACAAACTTGAACTTCCATCAGAACTTAGCAACGTACACAACACGTTTCATGTTTCGAACCTCAAGAAATGTCTTTCGGACAAGTCTACCATTATACCATTAGAAGAAATACAACTCGATGACAAGCTTAACTTTGTGGAAGAACCAGTTGAAATAATGGATCGCGAGATCAAACAGTTGAAACAAAGTCGAATTCCGATCGTGAAGGTTCGCTGGAATTCTCGAAGAGGACCCGAGTTTACTTGGGAACGAGAAGACCAAATGCGACGCAAGTATCCACAACTTTTCACCGAGCCAACTACCGAGACCAACACTAACTGAATTCAGGGACTGAATTCCTTTTTGGATGGGCGACTGTCACAACCCACAATTTCAGGTCATTTTTCCAAACTTCGACATTCTACTATTCACAAATTACTATTCATCGATCACTATTCATCGTTTTACTATTCATCATTTTTGAGGTCATTTTGACATTCCGAGACACATTCAGAAATTTTACTATTCACTTGACACTATTCATTTCCGAGAGAAAACCACTATTCACGTGCATTACTCATGTCGTCGTAAATTTAGTTTACGAGTGTTCAAATTCGCGTAACCGTATTGGTTCAGGAGCGAATTCATGCATTATTATCAGGGACATTTCATACGGACTAGAAATAGTCTGCACATCATCGTTAGGGCACTTGCATGCTATTCCACTCGTAGGATAAGTAAAGTAATACTTTTGGTATAATTAACGATTTACGTACGTTTATTTTAAATAAACACTAATACGCGAACTATAAATGTGACTAACGTGTCCGACACTCCCGACTATTATCCCAATATATTTTTATACTCATTTTTATAATATAAAAATTGTAATATTAATTTACCCGGTATTTTGGAAATTTATTTATTACGTATCGTACGACTAATTTAATAACGACGGTTTTCATAAAAATTAAACGATAACCACCCAAACTCTCCGTACTTGTACCCGACATATTTTTACAATTTTTATGACTTTATTACGTCCCGAATAACTTCAATAAAATTTATTTCTAACAAACCCGGAACCCGATTAAACCTAAAAATCAAAACTACATAATACTACTACTAACTTTTTAATTAAACCCAAGACAACCCCCCCCCCTTTCCCTCCTATTTGGGCCGGCCAACCCCCCCCCCCCCCCCCCCCCCCTTGGTCCTAAATATCTAAACCTCACCAACTCACTTAAATGCTAACCTAACTTTTGTCCCCTAAGTATATATTAAACTTTTTTTCATCCATTTATCACAAATCATTTTTACAAGTGCAAGTAAAAAAACTCTTCTCTCATTTTCTCTTATGGTAGAATCGACCTAGGTGATCCAAGAAGCAAGAACAACAAATTTTACAAGATCTAGGTGTAAACTTGTTTATTTAGTCATCCTTGTTGGAGTTTTGAAATAAAAACTCAAGGATTAGTAGGTTTTTCATCATCTAAACTCCCTAAACCTTCAAGTAAGTTAACAAACTCATTTTTATGATTTTTACAAGTTATTACTATGTTTATATATTTTTCTTACAAGAACTCATGCATATAATGGTTTATACCACTCTATTTTGTATATATTTAACTTTGAGCCCTAGAATTGAACACATGAGAAACCCTTGTTAGACCTAGTGGATTGATGATGTTTAAGGACCCATGACACCCTAAGAAGGTGTATGGTAGGATTAGATTAGCTTTGTGGTGATTGAAAGTGGCTTGATTGAAGGTGGAACTAGATTAGAACCCTAGAAATGGTTTTTGAAACAATAGAAATACCTACTGTCCCTATTTTCATTTCGTGGGAAAATCAGTAGATGGTGGTTAAGTTTTGACCAAAGATTTAGAAAATACATTCAAAAACGAAACTTTAGGCGAAAGAATGGATTAAAACGAGCTTATAACGAAGGAGATATGATTTTTGCAAATTTAACGACGAAAACTATTTTTATAAAAACTGCTTGCTGTTTGGCAGAATTCGACGGGTAAAAAGAGGTGTTAAACATAACCTAGAGGAGCCGAGTTATCAAAAATATATTAGTATATACAAAAACGAATCCGTGGACATAAAGAACAAGGGAAACGAGCTTAAAACGACCAAGTTATACCCGTTTTAACATTGTCAAACTATATATATATATATATATATATATATATATATATATATATATATATATATATATATATATATATGGTCACAAATAAAAATAATAACTTACGCGCTAAACGGTATATTTTCTAGAAATGTTGCTAAGGACTATTTTCTTATCAAATGAATACGTATGACCCAAGAGAATACTTATACGACTTAACGACGTTATTTCAAGGTTTTCGATACAAGGAATGTAACACTAACATTTTCATACGAGATAATACGACAAGTTATATACTTCTATATATGGACTTATTTTTCCTAAGTATGGAAACTATTTTACTATGACGATAACTAGTATTTCCAAATTACGAGTGGTATAGGTATCATGTGCATGTGCATTCATTACATTACGGCTTGATCTAAATTAGATCGCGATTATTCATTTAGGTTGCGGCTAGTGTACGCGCCTCATTGTCCCGACTACTTTTACATCATTGTACCATCGTTGTACCATCCTTTTGAGGTGAGTTCTCATAGCCCCGTTTTAATTACTTATTTGATTTCAAATCCCACGGGGGAGAATACATTGCACAATTATTTTTGTACATGCCCAAGTATTACAAATTCCATACATTGCTTAAGTTGCCTTACTTCCAAGTTAAGTCCCCTTATATATCATGGACCGTTAATTATATTGCCAAGCGAGAGTGAGTAGATAGATCTATCGAGGGTGACGCCTCCATTCGTGTTTGGGTTGCTCCAACGGGACGAATGCATTTCATGTCTTAACATAATTGAGTGTCTGGTAAACACTCTGGTGGGGCCATTACAAAGTCTAGCTTCGGGGTCATGAGCTTAAGAGCCAATGTAGCATTTTTGACATTCTTGTCGGTTTACTTATTACTTGTGGCTTATGTACATACGATTTACTTATAAACCTATGATTATTCACCAACTTTATGTTGACCGTTTTCGCAATGTATTTCTCAGGTAACTAAGGCATTTTCTCATGGCATGCATGGAGTCACTTTGTGTATCAAGGATGACGCGTCTCTTTTGGATTTCATGCACTTTTGAACTATCGTTTGATTGTACTAAATTATTTCCTTAAACCTTTTCCAACTTTTGGGACCTATGTTTTATAACTCTGAATATTTTGAATGAATCAAACGATGTATTTTATAAACAACACTTTAGGTCGTTCAATATATCCTGGTTGTGTGCTATGATCCGTTACACCCTCAGGTATTCCATTCCGCTGCCATTCAGGTATTTTGGGGGTGTGACAAATCCAAAACATCCTGGCAAAGTATGCAAACTTCAAAGATCCATTTATGGATTGAAGCAAGCATCTAGAAGCTGGAACAAGAGATTTGATGAGGAAATCAAGAAGATTGGTTTTGCTCAAAATCTCGATGAGCCATGTGTATACATGAAAACTAGTGGAAGTATAGTCGTATTCCTAATCTTATATGTCGATGACATATTGCTCATAGGAAAGAACATTCCAATGCTACAAGATGTAAAATCCTGGCTTAGAAAGTGTTTTGAGATGAAAGATTTAGGAGAAGCATCGTACATACTTGGAGTCAAGATCTACCGAGATAGATCAAAGCAGTTAATCTTATTGTGTCAAAGTACATACATTGAAAAAATCCTGAAAAGATTTAGGATGCAAGATTCCAAACATGGAAGTCTTCCAATGCAACCAAATAAGGAATTGAGCAAGGCTCAAGGACCCTCTACACCCGCCAAGGTGAAGAGGATGAAGGGAATCCCTTATGCTTCGGCTGTAGGATCCATCATGTATGCGGTTAGGTACACTAGACCTGATGTAGCGTTCTCTCATAACCTAACGAGTAGATTTCAACAGAATCCAGGAGAATGTCACTGGACTACTGTTAAGAACATATTGAAGTATCTGCGGAATACTAAAGATGTGTTTCTTGTTTATGGTGGTGATGTCGAACGTAAGCTCAGTGTTACTTGTTATATTGATGCAAGCTGGGAGACAGATCGTGATGACATCAAATCCCAAACAGGATATGTTTTCGTCATGAATAGAGGTGTTGTTGACTGGAAGAGTGCCAAATAAAGCACAATTGCGGTGTCCTCTACAGAAGCTGAATATATTGCTACTTCTGAAGCTACAATAGAGGCAATTTGGATACGTAAATTCATTTCTGGGCTTGGCGTTGTTCCCAGCAATGAACGACCTATGGATATGTACTGAGATAATTCCGGTGCCATTATCATAGCCAATGAACCAGGTGTTCTTAAGGGCGCCAAACACTTTCGTCAGAAAGTTTACTATATTCGAGAAGTTATCGAAAGTGGTGATATTCGTCTCCTCAAAGTTCACACAGATGACAATTTAGTTGATCCTTTTACTAAACCAATGTCTTGTACCAAACATGTGGAGCATGCTAGGAACATTAGTCTCATGTAAATCTGTTTTTAGTATTTTAAATAATTGGAATGTTGAACAGTTTATATCTTTAATGAATTGATGTAATGGTTATAGTCGTTTTCACTCATATCAACTGTATTCCATTTTTGCATGTTTAATCCATGAACAATTTAATTATTCAAAATTGTTGATTGTCAGTTGATGATACGGGAGTATCATCGAATTAAGGCAAATGTGAGCGTGTTGGTGATTTATTTGCCAAACTCATATGTTGTTCATTGTGATGCACATTGGACTGACCCAACCTTCGAGATTTCACTGCATGGATCGGCGTTAATAGTGAATCTCGCAAATGGTTATGTCTCTTATCCTTAGAGTTGAGATGCAAGTAGGTCTTGCATGTATGGAATTTTATTCTTTGATATGGTTAAACGCCATCCTGAATACGGTAGCTATAAGAACCATTTTCAGGAGTAATTTGAAACACATGAATGACACGTGTAGTCAAAATAGGATTTGTTCCTCCACATGTCATGGAGTTAGATACTATTGGACCCCTCGATGAATTGAACAGTTGTTTGTATAGCCGTACCCAAATGAGATTAAGATGAATCTTAATTCAGTTGGTAATCTTGTTCAATATCTAGATCGAGAAACATAATAGTTGAACAATTAGAATGACATTTGATCCATGTATGATGTTCAACATGGTATCTGTAACAAAAGGATGGATGGTATATAGACCATTTACATACCCAAATGAGATTAAGATGAATCTTAATTCAGTTGGTAATCTTGTTCAATGTCTAGATCGAGAAACATAATAGTTGAACAATAAGAATGACATTTGATCCATGTATAATGTTCAACATGGTATCTGTAACAAAAGGATGGATGGCATATAAACCATTTAAATGAGACGTTTAAGAAACTATCCTCACATATTTCTAGGGGCATTGGCGTGTTGCTAGACGCTAACCTTTGCTTGTATAATTACTTGATTATTATGACGTCGCAAGTGGGAGCTATTGGAGTATGCTCGTGTCATAATAAATAATTATATGGCTAGACATATATGAGCCTATGGGGTCACACACTTATACACAGAGACACCATTTTATAGATTGTATTTATCGTATTTACAATATATAAACAACTACGTAACTTGGGATCTATAACGAGCCATTAAATACTAAGACTTAGTGTTTTTAGACTAGACCAACAATGGGCAAGCCCATTGTGGGCCCATCATATGGCCGGCCCCTATAGGGGGTGTAGAGGGATTATGGAAGCTTTGAAAGGGGCTATGTGTAACTTAGATCATGATGAGATAAATATTGATTTAGTCTCCTATAATCAGATATCATAAAAACCACTTTCCAGGTTTATCTCCCCCCCCCCCTCTCTCTCTCTCAAAAATGACGGCATAAAATACATCCCTCCTAGGGTTTGTATTTTTTATCTCTTCTTGGCTTAATCTATTGTAGAATGTTGCAAGAATTATTGTTACAAGGTTTAGACTAGCATCGGGTGGTGATCGGTGACGTGTAGTGTGTTTCACACATAGAAGAGATCAACCTTATTGATCTCTTGGGTTTCTTATTCCATACGTGGGATAGGTGTTTGTTGGTGACTCCCGGATCACGCTAAAAAGGTATAAACATGTTGTGTTTGTTTTTTGATTAATCATATTGGCTATATGGATCCTTGTTGGTGATGTTATCCGCTGCATTTATTTATTTAATATTTGTTTTATTATCAAACATCACCTATACTCTCTGATGTAAAAGCTAAGGAGTTATGGGTGCATTTTAAGAGGTTATATGAACCTGATGCCAGTGATAGATACTAGAAGTTTGAAGCCAGAGACCTCAGCACTACATGGTCCTACTATGATTCATGTGAAATTCATCATGTCTCTACTAAACAAGGAGTTGATGCATTCATGCTTGCTGAAATTGAATATCCTCTCAAAGCTGGAACTTTGGAAATAATGTTAGCACAAAGGATAAGAGTTCAAGAGGATACTGAAAAAGTTAGAGAACTGATTCAGAAAATACATGACCAGAATAAAAGAGCTACTCAAGAATTAAAAAGAAAAAGGTAATGTGTTTGAAAGAATTTTCTTTGCTAAGGGGGTGTAAGTGAGGACAATAAGAGTGAGATAAGCAACACTTGGTGAAGGTGCTTTGCACCAACACAACAAATGGTTATCAGTCCACCATGTCTAACCCACATAAGGACTGGCTAATCCAAGAGCAAACAGCTCTAGGTAAAGATATCTCAAATCCGTTTATGGCTGTCAATTTGCCAAAAATTAAATGGTATTCAACTCACCATATCTGATATAGTGAAGAGTTGACTAGCCCACAAGGTTATGGCTTGTGGTAAAGGCTGTGGAAAACCATAATTGGTAATCAACTTACCAAGATGATGTCTGCATCAAAGAGTTGGCTAGTCCAAAAGCAAATGGCTTTTGGTAAAGACAAATCAAATCCGTTGATAGCTGATGGTTTGCTAAAAATCATATGGTTATCAGTGTACCATGGTCTTGTACCAAAACATTGGCTACAACATAGTTAATGGCTATCTGGTAAAGAGACTAAATTTTCAATGATTCACCTCTCACAGGTGTTAACACACTTGAATGTGATGAGAATAGTATGAAACTTTTGATTTGATGTACATATTGTCAATGTAGCTGAAAAGATGGTGCAAAAAATTTGCTGATACAAGTTGTTGCAAAGACATCAGAAATCAACAAAGAGTTGCAGGTCATCAATAATTCCAAAGAAGCTTACATTCAAAATCCTCAAGGCATTTCTGAAGAAAGGAACTTGAAGTTCATAAAGCATTAAGATCAAGTTAGGGGAGGATTGTTGGGAATTATTGTAATCAGACTTAAGTCTGGTAGATTAGTTAAGTTGGGTAGATAGTTAAGTCTGACCAGAACTAAGTTAAGTCTGACAGACATAGTTAAGTGTGTTTATGTTTAGATTGTTAAGTCAGTTTTGCTTAACAAGTTAGATATCTTAGGAGATATTATAGGAAAGGATATTCACACGGTTACATATCTTAGGAGATATGTATGCATCCTTTCACACGTTTTGTAGAATTAGGGTTTCCTTATAGTATAAAAGGAACCCTACGGCATAATGTTCAATGCCAAGTTTTCTAGAATTTAATAGAATTCAAAGTTAGTTAATCTCTGTGTTGTTCTTGCTGATTGTGTTAATATTCCCTGTTAACATAAGTTTACATTATTTAAGAGTTTCTCATATAGATAGTTTGGATTTATCCAAGGTGTCTATTGTCTTACAAAGACTGCTTAAATCCAGAACTTTCGGACCTACAATAGGTTTTTTTCATCGGTTGAGGCTTTGCATATTTTGGTTGTATGTTTGTGATTTTGCTTTTTATATATCTTGTGATCATATGTAAATTACAAATAGTTCTCTAAAAACTTAAAATGAAACACAAACCATTTTCAAAACTGTGGAAAACTAGAAGGGGGTTGAATAGTTTTACGTCAATTTATATTATAAAAACTTTATTTTCATAAACTTCGATTCTTGTTTATGTAAAATTCAACACTTGCACTATATGAACAATTTAATCTGACTAACTAAGCAAATATAATGTAAATATGAAAGTAAAGAAAAGATAGAGTTAGAAAGATCAACACAACACAAGGATTTATAGTGGTTCGGCTACAAAGCTCCTCTTCGCCCTACTCCCCGAGTCTCTAACTCGAGAGTTTTCTTAACTATGTCAACAAACTCCCTTATGGTGGAGAAACCTTACACAACTTTTTCTTACACCAATTTACAACACTAAGCTAAATGTCGAGTTCTAATAGTAGCTAGAACCAATCTCACAACTTCTTCACGACTTGGCACACCTTCTTCACAACTTGTACACACCACTACTACTTCACAACTTCTCACTACTTCACTACTTCTTCTTCACACCACTACTTCTACTATACTTAATTACACACCCACCTAAATCTACTTATCACAAGCACTACACAACTTTATTATTAATTTACACAAGCTACACAACCAATCTTCAATACTTCTTGATTTGAAATGGAAGGAGTATTCTTCTCTTGCACTTTGAATAATGAGGGATTGGATCACTTGAAACAAGAACTTATAATCTTATGCTCAAAGGATTTAGGAAGATGATTTGAGAGGATTTGGACAGAAAGTTTTTGTGCAAAAGGTAGGGAAAAAATGCAGAAATGAACATGTATTTATAGGCAAAGAAACCTGGTCACAGGAGCGTGCCGATCCTCTTAAATGGTGGCCGGCCCCCTTAAAATTAAGGGGGCCGCCCTCCTGTAACGGCCCATTTCTTTGTCTTTTCTAGGGAAAGTTTATTTCGTGAAAATCTAACTGATTTTGGTTAAAATTTTGAATTCATATATTTATTATGAATTAAGCATTTTCCTTTAATTACCAAAAGTGTTTTTCTAAATATATAAAATGATTATATCATTTTATAAACTTTGTAATAATTAAATAAACCTTCCTTTGATCATAAAATGTATTAGGTAATTATTTATTCATACCTTAAGTGATTTAGTTGGATGGAATGATATTTTGTAACTAAATACTTGTTTACGTAATGATTGTACGTTTAATGATTTAACATTTTGTGATCATCAAAACGTAGGGATATAGAGAAATATTAATAACGTTTTTATGCATTATTTATATCAACAAAAACTAAGTCTTTTGATTTAGTTTTATAAAGTTTTTGAAACTTGAAATCATTGGTTTTAAAATAACATTTAAACTTATTATGTATGTTATTCCATTTATGTATTGTCCAAACTTATTATCCACGGAGGATGAATATTAGTCATGAAAATGGACAACTAGACACACATAAATTAAAACAATGATTAGACTTAAGTTAAGAAAAGTTTTTAACTTGTGCGACGAAGGATGAATGCATGCTTCTTTCGTACACCTTTTGGCGTAGCATTGTTGACATTTGCCGGAGACGACGTCATGTGATCGGTTGCCCCAGAATCTACATACCAATCAGGGCCCGAGGAAGTGACATGACATTGAGCATGAAAGGCCTTTGCAAGGTTGGTTTCCGTAGTTGTGGCTTTAGTTGCTTACTTTGAGAGTTCAGGACACATGCTAGCGTAGTGCCCGGTTGTTCCACAAAGCTGACAGTGAGGTGGCCTACGACCACGACCACCTGAGGCACCACCACGAGATTGTTGATTATCAATACGACCATGAGATGTATTACGCAGCTGTTTTGAGTTTGCATGAAATGCAACAGGTGGTGTAGCGTTTCCATGGAGGGACTTTACGAATAATTCATGAATCTCACTTAGAGCCAGTAGATCACGAAACATAGGTGTCTATCGATATGTACGAATGAAAGTGGAGAATGTCTCGAATGATGGCCCCAATCAGCACAGGAACCAGTGGACTTGATCTGATGGGTCAACAGGGTGACCGACAGTCGCAAGTTGGTCGCAATAACCTTTGAATTTTCTGCCATACTCAGCTACAGATTGAGATCCTTTAGTAAGTTGCCTACAAAGGTCTTTTAAGTTCTGAATGCATTTGATGGAAAAATTGCTATATGTTGATTCAAGAGTTAACCAGATTTGTCTAGCAGTGGTTAACCCAATGATTTCTGCAATCGCTTCTTCAGATAAAGAGGCATGTATATGATGATGGCTCGTAGATCGGTTGAGAGCCAGTGTAACAATTTGCAATTTCAGGTTAATTACTATTCCCGGAAAATTCACTATTCACTTTTACTATTCATTTTTACTATTCATTTTTCCCGAAACTTTCCCGAAAGTTGATTTTTATTTGATATTCTCGAGTGATAAATCATTTCCATGGCAAATTAAAAGTTTGACATTCATAAGCTCATTTTCGTGAAAGTTAATAAGGAATTACACGTTTTAGGGTAAAACGTCATTCAAAAATTCTACGCACAACGAAACTCGACCGCGTTAAGTGACCCCGCATCAGAAAAATGTTTAACACACTCATGATTTATTTGAGAATTAATCGTGACTGAGAAAAACATGACCAAAATAAACCTCGGCCGTGAAAAACTGGAATTTTCAGTTTTAAGCGTTTTTACTCAGCCGTAACCTTAGCCTATACCTGCACCGCGTTTCTAATACGATTTGAGTTTTCAACTTATTAGAAAAAGTCAACATATTTTTCCCTCCTCCTTTGACCAAAAATCATCCCTTGATTTTATAAGTCATTCCTTGATTTTTTTGGCTTACGGTTTGATGTCTAAAAGACATTTAATACCAACCGATACTAGACTGAGCCCAGTCTAGACATTATAAGTCATTTTAAATCATTTATATCCTATTATAAAAGTAACATTTTACTTTTCTCAATTTTACGCAATATTCGTACATTTTACGTATTACGCGTTTTAGACCCGTATTTCCAGTTTTAGCAGGGTTTTACCACCCAAATGGAACCTACCACTCATTTTATATTTTATTATGGAGTATAATGACATGTTTAACCATTCTTCCAAGTTTCGTATTTTTACGATACCCGGTTTTACGTTTTGTGACGTAACAACTTACGGTTAGCAATTTACGGAGTCGGAACTAGCTCCATAAGATTAGATAAGATCATCACAAGTCAAACCTTCCTCCCCAAGCTTGTGAACCGCCACTAGGGGGGGGGATTCACACTAGGTGGCTTGATCTCATGCATTGAGTCATGAGATGATGACAAGTGTTCACCTTGCTCTCCAAGGTTGGACTAGTCAACTAAACTAACCTCCTCAAGACCCTTTATAAGCCCCCCTCCCCCTCCTATTTCGTTCACCACCATAACACACACAAACATCATCTCCTTAGCTCATTTTCTTCCAAATTTTAGCAAGATTCAAGAGCAAGTTCAAGGTAGAAACCCTAGTTTGATCTTAGGTTATCAAAACACTTCCATAACCTCATATACTTGGTGATTTCTCTTGAGTTTGAATCCACTCAAGTCACCTCAACTTTCATCATCTCTCTTTCAAGATTACAAGAGTAGAAAGATTGCATGAAGTGAAGTGGGTTGAAGCAAGTCTATCAAAGTCCTATCCTTACATGTTAACTTCCTTTCATCTTTGAAAGCCAAAAGTTGTAAGCCAAACCCTAACATGCTTCTTGTTGAATAATCATGTTCATGTTATTTATATATTATTCATGCTATATTATGTCTTGTATTCATGTCCATGATGTATAAAAGTGAGTAAAACAAGTTATTGTACATGATTGATAAGACAAGTTAATAAAACAAGTAAACTAGTGACTTTCTTGGTATAACCTGATCAAAATGGTAAAATTATGATATTGGATCATTACATATTACAGTAGAGGACTTAACAAGGAAACCATAGCAATTTGAACCACCTAAAACGAGTATACGAGTCAAAAGTTACGCCCATTTGAAGTTACCAAAGATTTGCGGCAAAACTGCCTAAACCATACTGTTTTGCATTCTGACTTTTTGAAAGTCACCCTTCTGGTCCGATTCATCAAAAACTTAAAACAAGAAAGTTGTCCGGAACAACGTTTTCGTTCAGGAACAAAGAAGCTCGAGCCCTGAAAACGCTTTCCGAGTGATAATTTCTTCAAATTCTTAACAGCCCATTTTTAGACCAAAGTCATTACATATAGGTTATGGTTTATGAAGACCAAAGGGGTCTTATGACCTAGAATCAAGACCACAACCATGGCTAGAGCCAAGGTTGAGTCTCAAGACCATGGAACAATGACCAAAGGTCATGGCAAGGCCATGACGAAATGACCATGTAAGCTTATTTAGGCGTAAACATGAAACAAAGAGTTAACGATAACTTGAACAAACAATTTGGATCTACTTCACTTAAAGGAACCATGAGATATTACAAAGAAAAATGGTCATACAAGACTTATGAAACTTCCCCTAATAACAATCTTCATGTAATAATAAACTTTCCTAAGTTTATTCAAATATTGGACATGTAACTTTTCGGATCAAAACTTATATCTATATATTTTAGCAACTACTACAATAGTAGGGAGCCTCATGTGAGGAGTTCATTATGTAAGCCGTCGAGTTGAGTTGTGGATTTACGAATTAAAGTGTCCTGGCTCCTCGAACGTTTACTAACATGACTTCTGAATTATGTCGGCCCGAACGGTAGTAAACGATATATAAGACATACATGTTTCATGAATCATTACTTTCAAAGACTTACACTATACATCATACCACATCATGGACTAAATGCAAGATATATATATATATATATATATATATATATATATATATATATATATATATATATATATATATATATATATATATATATATATATATATATATATAGGCACTTATTCATATTCTTTACTCCGATCCTAAGTCGCAACATTCTATTATAGGTTGCTCGTAGAAACCTTCACGATTCAACCGTTACATTCATTACTTGCTATCTTACTTAAGGTGAGTTCATAGCCCCACTTTCCATTACTTAATTGTTTTACAAACCCTTGGGGGGAATACATGCTATTTTAACCGGGCACAATGTTTTTAAATTGTATGCTTGCCTGATTGATTTATTATCACTAAGTACCAGCCTTGCTAAACCGAGATCCCTTATTATGAACCATTTAATCACTAGCAATAGTGAGCGCAAATATTGTGAATAGGCCTATTGGGATTGACGAATCCCATTTGTATTGACTAAGTTCAAACAAATGCATTAATATTTGAGATTTAGGTATGTTAGCAAAGTACCTACCGGGATAAATCTGCCGATCGATATTGGTACACGTTAACGTTTTGGTGTCATAAGCTTAGTGTATAATACATTTTATGGGCGTATAATAACGTAGCCTGCCTGTTTTGTTTTCCAAACATTGGTGTGAGTCCATAGCTCACACTACCAACATATTGTGTTCAAACGATTTAACAAACTCTATGAATATCACTCAACCTTTGTGTTGACCTCTCAAGCATGTATTTCAGGTTCATGACGATCAAGGATGGCACGGAATGGCACGGATACTCAAGAGGGCTATAAATTTTATTATCATTCAAAAGCTCATTTAATGTAAATTGTAAACATGGAACCATTTTGGACCTCATTTTGTAATCTCTGATATTTATACAATTTGAATGATAAATCTTTTAAAACGACTCAATTGGAGTTCGTTTTCTATTATTGTGACTATTGTGCCGTCGAGTAACACCCAGTTTGAATTCCGCTGCAACCATGAATTGGGGGTGTTACAGATTGGTATCAGAGCCATGGTTATAGAGAAACGGGTCTAATTGAGACATAAACTATAACTACACATACAAGCAAAAACATTTTTATAGCCTTCCGCTCTCCGTGTCTTCCATCCTCCAGACGATTATGGACTTAGTAAGCATGTTATGCTACACAAACATATTAGTATATTCATATATACCCATTTTGAGCATTTTCCCGTAGACATTTTTATGCTACACAAACATAATTGCATATTAATATATGTACCCTTAACATAATTGAGCATTTCCCCGTAAGCATTTTATGCTACATGAACACATATAAGTATATTGATATATACACACTAGGCATTTTATACTACATGAACATATTAGTATATTGATATATAAACTCGGTTTATTTTCAATCATTCATCTAAACAATGGACTGAACATATCTGCATATGCCTATTCTAGGGCATTTCGACACAATCACATTCTCCCAATCATGTTCCTACTCCAACATTTTATGTCCAAGACATTGTAACTGATTGCAATGGTCTTTCCTATTTTCCAAGACATTGTATTATACAATGGTCTTAATCATTTCTCAAATGTTTTGAGTCACACAATGGTTTAACCTACTTCCGAGACATTGTGTTTTGCGCAATGGTCTCTAGAATCATTCCATCACAAAATCAATATCATTTCATATGACATCAAAAACCCATCACAATCTATCGATTTCTAAATAGAAATATGAGATTTATAAAGGACAAACAAATCCATCACCTACAAAAGCTGAAGTTCAACTTTACATTTATCAAAGTTTTCTTATGAAACCTTCATTATTAAAAGTTAGTGATCCTGGCCAAGTATGTTCTATTTTAGAACTACTTAAAACTTCCTTTCCATACGTACCTACCCTTACTATCTTCTATGCAATGGAATATGAAAACATACGTTACAAGTCTTGTATGGGCGGGACTTGCAACTTAAGGGTTGACATCGCCTTTGTTTAGTGGACAGTTTCCCAAAAGCAATGGACATATCACAAGTATACCTAATTTAGGTATTTGAAAATTTTATCGAACCTTGGCTAAATATAGACTAGTCACCTATATTTAACCTAGGGACAGTGGAATATATTCTGACTAACTATATTCGACTTAAAATTTTCAAATACTGAGAGTAGTTGTACTAGGGTTATGTTTAGGTTGATTTCCTACTTGAACTCGATAAACCACCAGAATACATTAAAATGATCTAGAGACACGATAGTGCCTTACCACTCAGCAAAATCTTAACACCTTATTTGTATTACCTAATTTCATTCTTGAAATTTTTCATTTATGAGATAATCCGAACTACTATCTTGGGATAGTTATCAATTCTTCTCTTCATCCTGTAGAAGTACTATCCTGTTTAGGTCCTAAGGATACCATCCCGTCATAAACCTTTAAAATTTCTTAAAATTTTAAAGCAAACTTGACATCTCTACCAATATTAACATTAAGCATACACTACGCACTTTTGTTCATCAACATATCACATCATTATCTTCACAACCGTTACAACCACAAGCTCATTAACAGATCTTGAGGCACTTTTAAAGCTCAAATCATCCTTAGTTACATCACAAGCACCCTTATCAGCTTTACAAGATTGAATATTCATTTTGTACTTTTGGAACACCAGTATCATCTCGTAATACACTACCTTGTAACTCACCGGCTAATTGTGAATGTTGTGTTGGAAATTCTTAAGTAGGATGATTTGTAATTATTTGAATGGATTGGGATGCCTTTTCATTTAAATAAAGAAATTGTAAATCACCGAACCATAAGTTTATATTCCCCTATTTACATTGTTTGGGATGCCTCTCTATGTAAATAAAGAATTATAAATAAGTGGGCTTATTTGTATCCGAAATAACATAAGTATGAAGTCAATAAACACTTGAAGACATGCTTCGAGCTTGTATAATAGACTTTGGAAAAGGATGGGATACTCATCTACCATTAGTCAAATTTTTCTACAACAACAGCTATCATACAAGTATTAAAGCAGCTCCATTTGAAGCACTTTACGGTCGAAAGTGTCGTTCACCTGCTTGTTGGGCTGAAGTGGGGGAAGTTCAACTCACTGGTCCAGAACTCATCCGTGAAACAACGGATAAGATTGTACAAATCAGAAGTCGACTACAAACCACAAGAGATCGACAGAAAAGTTATGCCGACACATGACGCAGACCCCTAGAATTCCATGTCGGAGACAGGGTTATGCTAAAGGTATCGCCTTGGAAAGGCTTGATACGATTCGGTAGACGAGGAAAACTAAACCCAAGATACATCGGACCATTCAAAATCCTAGCCAGGGTTGGCCCTGTGGCGTACAGACTTGAGCTTCCATCAGAACTCAGTAGTGTACACCCCACTTTCCATGTATCTAACCTAAAGAAATGCTCGTCAGATGAATCACTAGTGATTCTACTCGATGAAATTCAACTCAATGACGATCTTCAATTTATTGAGGAACCCATAGAAATCATGGACCGAGAGGTCAAACAACTCAAGCAAAGCCGTATTCCGATTGTCAAAGTTCGTTGGAACTCACGACGTGGTCCTGAATACACATGGGAACGAGAGGACCAGATACGTAAGAAATACCCACATCTTTTTACCAACAAAGTTTCTACTCCCAACGCAAATTGATCTCCGGGACGGAGATCTCATATGGGGTGGAGATTGTAACAATTCGCAATTTCAGGTTAATTACTATTCCCGGAAAATTCACTATTCACTTTTACTATTCATTTTACTATTCATTTTACTATTCATTTTTCCCGAAAGTTGATTTTTATTTGATATTCTCGAGTGATAAATCATTTCCATGGCAAATTAAAAGTTTGACATTCATAAGCTCATTTTCGTGAAAGTTAATAAGGAATTACACGTTTTAGGGTAAAACGTCATTCAAAAATTCTACGCACAACGAAACTCGACCGCGTTAAGTGACCCCGCATCAGAAAAATGTTTAACACACTCATGATTTATTTGAGAATTAATCGTGACTGAGAAAAACATGACCAAAATAAACCTCGGCCGTGAAAAACTGGAATTTTCAGTTTTAAGCGTTTTTACTCAGCCGTAACCTTAGCCTATACCTGCACCGCGTTTCTAATACGATTTGAGTTTTCAACTTATTAGAAAAAGTCAACATATTTTTCCCTCCTCCTTTGACCAAAAATCATCCCTTGATTTTATAAGTCATTCCTTGATTTTTTAGGCTTACGGTTTGATGTCTAAAAGATATTTAATACCAACCGATACTAGACTAAGCCCAGTCTAGACATTATAAGTCATTTTAAATCATTTATATCCTATTATAAAAGTAACATTTTACTTTTCTCAATTTTACGCAATATTCGTACATTTTACGTATTACGCGTTTTAGACCCGTATTTCCAGTTTTAGCAGGGTTTTACCACCCAAATGGAACCTACCACTCATTTTATATTTTATTATGGAGTATAATGACATGTTTAACCATTCTTCCAAGTTTCGTATTTTTACGATACCCGGTTTTACGTTTTGTGACGTAACAACTTACGGTTAGCAATTTACGGAGTCGGAACTAGCTCCATAAGATTAGATAAGATCATCACAAGTCAAACCTTCCTCCCCAAGCTTGTGAACCGCCACTAGGGGGGGATTCACACTAGGTGGCTTGATCTCATGCATTGAGTCATGAGATGATGACAAGTGTTCACCTTGCTCTCCAAGGTTGGACTAGTCAACTAAACTAACCTCCTCAAGACCCTTTATAAGCCCCCCTCCCCCTCCTATTTCGTTCACCACCATAACACACACAAACATCATCTCCTTAGCTCATTTTCTTCCAAATTTTAGCAAGATTCAAGAGCAAGTTCAAGGTAGAAACCCTAGTTTGATCTTAGGTTATCAAAACACTTCCATAACCTCATATACTTGGTGATTTCTCTTGAGTTTGAATCCACTCAAGTCACCTCAACTTTCATCATCTCTCTTTCAAGATTACAAGAGTAGAAAGATTGCATGAAGTGAAGTGGGTTGAAGCAAGTCTATCAAAGTCCTATCCTTACATGTTAACTTCCTTTCATCTTTGAAAGCCAAAAGTTGTAAGCCAAACCCTAACATGCTTCTTGTTGAATAATCATGTTCATGTTATTTATATATTATTCATGCTATATTATGTCTTGTATTCATGTCCATGATGTATAAAAGTGAGTAAAACAAGTTATTGTACATGATTGATAAGACAAGTTAATAAAACAAGTAAACTAGTGACTTTCTTGGTATAACCTGATCAAAATGGTAAAATTATGATATTGGATCATTACATATTACAGTAGAGGACTTAACAAGGAAACCATAGCAATTTGAACCACCTAAAACGAGTATACGAGTCAAAAGTTACGCCCATTTGAAGTTACCAAAGATTTGCGGCAAAACTGCCTAAACCATACTGTTTTGCATTCTGACTTTTTGAAAGTCACCCTTCTGGTCCGATTCATCAAAAACTTAAAACATGAAAGTTGTCCGGAACGACGTTTTCGTTCAGGAACAAAGAAGCTCGAGCCCTGAAAACGCTTTCCGAGTGATAATTTCTTCAAATTCTTAACAGCCCATTTTTAGACCAAAGTCATTACATATAGGTTATGGTTTATGAAGACCAAAGGGGTCTTATGACCTAGAATCAAGACCACAACCATGGCTAGAGCCAAGGTTGAGTCTCAAGACCATGGAACAATGACCAAAGGTCATGGCAAGGCCATGACGAAATGACCATGTAAGCTTATTTAGGCGTAAACATGAAACAAAGAGTTAACGATAACTTGAACAAACAATTTGGGTCTACTTCACTTAAAGGAACCATGAGATATTACAAAGAAAAATGGTCATACAATACTTATGAAACTTCCCCTAATAACAATCTTCATGTAATAATAAACTTTCCTAAGTTTATTCAAATATTGGACATGTAACTTTTCGGATCAAAACTTATATCTATATATTTTATCAACTACTACAATAGTAGGGAGCCTCATGTGAGGAGTTCATTATGTAAGCCGTCGAGTTGAGTTGTGGATTTACGAATTAAAGTGTCCTGGCTCCTCGAACGTTTACTAACATGACTTCTGAATTATGTCGGCCCGAACGGTAGTAAACGATATATAAGACATACATGTTTCATGAATCATTACTTTCAAAGACTTACACTATACATCATACCACATCATGGACTAAATGCAAGATATATATATATATATATATATATATATATATATATATATATATATATATATATATATATATATATATATATATATATATATATATATATATATATATATATATATATAGGCACTTATTCATATTCTTTACTCCGATCCTAAGTCGCAACATTCTATTATAGGTTGCTCGTAGAAACCTTCACGATTCAACCGTTACATTCATTACTTGCTATCTTACTTAAGGTGAGTTCATAGCCCCACTTTCCATTACTTAATTGTTTTACAAACCCTTGGGGGGAATACATGCTATTTTAACCGGGCACAATGTTTTTAAATTGTATGCTTGCCTGATTGATTTATTATCACTAAGTACCAGCCTTGCTAAACCGAGATCCCTTATTATGAACCATTTAATCACTAGCAATAGTGAGCGCAAATATTGTGAATAGGCCTATTGGGATTGACGAATCCCATTTGTATTGACTAAGTTCAAACAAATGCATTAATATTTGAGATTTAGGTATGTTAGCAAAGTACCTACCGGGATAAATCTGCCGATCGATATTGGTACACGTTAACGTTTTGGTGTCATAAGCTTAGTGTATAATACATTTTATGGGCGTATAATAACGTAGCCTGCCTGTTTTGTTTTCCAAACATTGGTGTGAGTCCATAGCTCACACTACCAACATATTGTGTTCAAACGATTTAACAAACTCTATGAATATCACTCAACCTTTGTGTTGACCTCTCAAGCATGTATTTCAGGTTCATGACGATCAAGGATGGCACGGAATGGCACGGATACTCAAGAGGGCTATAAATTTTATTATCATTCAAAAACTCATTTAATGTAAATTGTAAACATGGAACCATTTGGGACCTCATTTTGTAATCTCTGATATTTATACAATTTGAATGATAAATCTTTTAAAACGACTCAATTGGAGTTCGTTTTCTATTATTGTGACTATTGTGCCGTCGAGTAACACCCAGTTTGAATTCCGCTGCAACCATGAATTGGGGGTGTTACAGCCAGGATGTGTGGGACGGATTCGGTGATGATTTTCCTTCAATAATAATTGTCGGTGCTGGTACCGGGGAACCGTCAATATGTTGAAGAAGATTTTGATAGGAGAATAACGGGAGAATTTGATTCTTCCATAGAGGATAATTAGAAGATGTTAGTTTGATTGTGATCATGTGTAATAATGTGTTCATTGGTAGTGAGTCATCTTGTGTTGATGAAGATCCGGCCATGGTGGATTAGAAAGAAGACAGAAAGTTAGGGAGAAGGTGAGAGATTTTGGGAAGAGAAAGAGAACGTGGGATGGGAAGAGGTAGGATAGATGAGAGGATTCACCTATCTGATACCATGTATTAAGTGATAATTGATATCCCCAAATGAAGTGGAACTACTACATTTATAGAACATTAAGATACAATAAGGATACATCAAGAATATAAAGTTTACAAATATATACCATAAGGTTGTTGGATTAATCGTTTATGTCAAGGTTCATGTATGCATGCATGGTTGCACTTGCATGAATACATTATGGTTTCATATATTATACTAGTATATGTTTTAGTTAATATAGGACTATAGGTTGAATTGATATAAGACTTTGACCGAGTTTTCATGTGACTTTATTGCACGTTGGGTAGAAGTGCATGGTCTTTTTTACCTAGTCTTTAGGAGTAGTATTTTACTGCTAGTTTATTGGTCCATGTTAAGTTGTATTTACAAGGCTATATATAGGGCTTTCATAATATGAATAATAGACAGTAAGTTTGGGTGTCTTCTTTTATCCAAACGTCTTTCACATTCTTCAAAGGTATTATACTATTTTACACTAACACTTATCATGATGCCAAAATGATAGCGCTTCATGCTGGTGGTTAACCTCCTCATTATAGCACGATTTTTGTGTCTTTGGCTAACCATCTGCGTCGAGGCTGGCGGTATAGTCGCGCCATAGATGCACCAACGACGGCTGATTTCTGTGTATGAAATATTATTTTGAAGACAACTCAGAATACTGCAAGAAAAATTTAAGTGGCGGTTTCAACGCGCTTAAAACTATTTTTATCAATATTTAATGGTATAACTAAATGTAATGTTAAAATTATCCTCGAGCATTTTTATTTTTTAAGTCACGGCCCAATGTAACAGGCACAATGGGTATTATTCCTATAATAAAACTGATGTGTGAGATTTAGTCTTAAATTTATATATGTTATAATATACCTATTATTTTAGGAGAATGCTTTTAGATTAAAAATTGTTGTATATTTTATTACTCAAGCAAAATCACATGATGATACTTGATTTGCATGAGATGTTAGTGATATATGCTTTTAGTTTTGCAAACCCATGCTCTGTATTTATGATGTGTTTTGTAGTGGGGTAACTTTTTTACATATATTTTCATTAAAATATATAGCATATTTAGATAGTTT
Organism: Artemisia argyi; assembly: GCA_030686995.1. Taxonomy (NCBI): domain Eukaryota; kingdom Viridiplantae; phylum Streptophyta; class Magnoliopsida; order Asterales; family Asteraceae; genus Artemisia; species Artemisia argyi. Next base: position 102,705,580 of record CM060686.1, on the reverse strand, counting down.
TGAAGATTGATTCATTTCCTTGATTATGAATAACCATCATACCATGTTTACTAATGTATCTTTTAGTTTGGAAAATTGCATTTCATAAGTTTGTGGTATTTACTTCTCATGTTTGATCATAAATTACCAAATTAATATAGATGCTTACACTATAGCTTCTTTATTACATAAAGAGAAATATAAAAAGATGTAATGGGTAAAACTCAAATTTAATCTTACGTTTATATATAATGTATAAAAATAATTTTTCTCTAGGACCGAACTATATAAGGAAATTATAATTACTTGTATAAGTAAATTATAAATGCATGAAAAAAATGACAAAGAGTACATTCGCTTAGGATTGTTTGAATCCTTACCGACCTTTCACTTTAGTGCAACTTTCTTAATTTGCCTAGATCATCAAGGTAAAAGACACCCATATTTTAGACCGTTGGTTGACACCCATAGTGTTATCAATGATAGCAAACACCTGCTAAGTTTTATTAACTCATTCAAAGACACCTGCTAAGAATTCCTACCATAAGTAAATTATAAATGCACTAAAATACATCTTTGGTACATTAAAATACATTCACGTATTATCTAAATCAGCAACTCAACTTAATTATGTATTCATACCTTGAGTAGTCGTAGAAAATTCTTCCATTACAATTATGTGTTGATACTTAATCCTCCTCTAAAAATGCACACAACAAATTGCATTACACTTTAGTGTGTGTGATAAGATCATAAAACTACAAAAACCATTTACATGTTGCATTATAGTGAGGATATCAACAAAGTTAGTTATAACATCACATAAGAAAACTTCAGATTAAAACTAAAGGGGTGTTTGGTTATGCTTATTAAAGGTGCTTATTGGCTTATTCAATTACCATAACACAATAAGTTTATGATAAAGCTATAAGCTTTTTTGAAAAGCTTAGTAAAAATACCCCTGAACTCACAACTAATTCTATCATTGCTTAGTGTGTTTATAGTAAAAACACAAATATTAAGTGTAGAAGTTTTCAATAAAACATAAAAAAAAAAAATTACTAAAAGTTGGTGTGTATAACAAAAAAGTTAAACCATAAAAAGGTTATTAAAAACTATCAGCTAGATAAGGGATAAGCCAAAGTTCTGTTGAGGTCTCTTTCAGAATCTATCGAGAAGCAAAAAGAGGTTAACGCATAAATCATAAGTATAGAAGAATGGTTGTATTTCACATCCGTGATTACCAACTCAATAACATTATCGCAGTATAGTAACGTAATAACCTGATTAAAAACTATATATGCTTACTTAGATATTGACTTTGAAATTATGAAATGTTACAGTATGGCAGCCCAAGCTTGCCACTGCTAGACACAAAGGTTATCAAAGCACATGTAAAAAGAACCAAATAAACATCAAATAAACTTTAATCGATGGGAAAGCAATTTTAAAGGGAGCAATATGGCGGTCACAAGCCCATCAATCCTGATGGATTAAAGCGTACTATTACAATAAAACAAAACTACTTAATAGAATTAAAACACAAACATGACCTTCTTACTGCTCTGAAATCTTCAATGTAGTGTGTCATGTGTTGCCTTTCCGTCTGTATTCTTCTCCTTATGGTTTCTCTTTTTCGTCTTAGGGTTTGTTTCACACGAAATTCGGCTGTCTCTTGGGGTATTTATAGTTTCTGTCTGAGGGCTCGATGCGGCGCATTTACTTAACTTCGCGTGGGGTTCAAAATTAATATATTCTGGAATATTCGTACACTGTCGGTGTATTTTCAATATCAATGCGGCACATGTCCTTCAGTATCTTGGATTGTATTTTGTGAAGTCTGGAGAGTGATGCGCCGTATGTAAGAACTGTAATGCGGCGTATCTGAGCTTGAACAAGTTGGTTCTTCTTTGTTGACCAAAGTTTCATACGCGGCTCATGGGATAATTTACATGAGCCACATTCTTCAAAGTCCGGCAATGGTCTTCGAAATCATCTAAGTATAGTCATACGTCGTATCTATGAATAATAATACGGTGTATCTCCTCAGTTCGGTAGACTCTTCCAATCTTGATCATTTAGCTTCATATTTCGTCCAAAAATCATTAACTTTTACCAAATACTTGTTTTTACTTGAGAATTACTAAAGTAAATGATTAAGTATCGATTCTCATAGATAATAATATAAAACAAGTCAAATAAATAGGACAAATGATAACAATAATATGCACTTATTTGATGTCATCATATGTGTTGGGGAAAATTTCAAAATATACTATGTTGAAATCTTTTTGGGTTTGAGTCTTAGGAAATAAATAGGTATTTTTGTTGTGTTTTGGTGTTTGACCCACGAAATGGCTATTACCGACAGTTTTTCTGTCACAAAACCATTGCTAATGAACCATCATTATTGTAAAAATGCACCTATTCGTAAAGGTAGCGGTTAATGCCGTTGGAATGGTGTCTGTAATTGAACCACCACGACTGTTTCAAGTTGTATCAGTTAGCGATGTTTTTTCTGTCACTAAATCGTCGCTGTTAGCACCTTTTTGTGAACCATTGTGACTGTTACGAACCGCCAACATTTAGCTTATATGTGCAGCGAGATATCTGCCATTTTTGGAAAGGAAAAATACATACTTTAACACACCAAAACCCTCTCTTATCACACCAGATTGCTATCGTCTTTGTTACTTGAGGAACGACTTTGCTAGTGTCAAGAAAACCTTGAAACTCATTAGTTCAATCGGCTTATCACCAACCGTGCATTGTTGATAAGGAGTGTTGGAAAATTTAGTGCACTTGAGGGATCAAATCATACATGGAAATGGGTTTTGAGGTACGGAGTGTACACCCATCAAGTCCCTGATTACCCTGACTCAATAGTGGTTGGGTAGGATCCTGCTGCTAGTGTTGGTTTCTGCTGATTGTGGATCCTGCTGATAGTAGACTCTGCTGCTGAGCAGTGATTCTGCTGCTAGTGCAAAGTAGATTCTACTGATGAGAATGTAACTGATTTGACCTATTCAAATGACAGTTATATCTGCACTTATGACCACGTTTAATTGGTCATGTAACCACTATTTTAGGCTATAATGGGGACAATTATGTGGAGATTAATGGGCCGATTAATTCTCATAATTCCATTTGACTAGCCATGAGTATCTTCCTATAAATAGGAAATCAAATAAAGTATGAAGTACACACAAAAAAACATATAACACTTATACACGCAAGGTTATTGATTTGTGCCTAAATCATTAACAAACATTTGGTCTTATTCCAAGTAGATATTCGTGATTCCCAGGCATTATGGTCGAATAGTTTACTTTGGAAAGTGATAACACGATTCCAAGTGATATCCGGTATCCATTCATTTGGTACGTAGTTAGGCTATTGATTATTTTAACCCTGTTCTGGGCTCATAACCTCCAACAAGGAGCACTACCCGTTGCTTTGTTTTATCTTGGGAAGTGATTCGCCAACAACCCTTAGCACACGTGTTCTATTGAAACGGTGGGGGCAAAATTGCTTTAAAGATAGAGAGCACTCGACTCAAACCAATAAGTTGTAGTCCGGTTTACCGATTGTTTGTTTATATATATACATTGGCCATTATTCGAATGTGATTTTGCAACGATAGTTCTAAGACCATATTTTATCGCCGATGAACATTTTCAATCTCTCCAATCTCTTAAGACACTACAGCTAAAATAACATGGTCAACATCGATAAATTACTTAATAATAATAATAATAATAATAATAATAATAATAATAATAATAATCAATCACAACGAATAACCATTTCAATCTTTCCCATCTCTTAAACCACCGCGGTCAAAACCGCAAGTCACCACCAATAACGACTTTATATTAAAGGAAACAAAAAATGTTCGTCACTACTATTTACGCTAGGATACAAATATGTTTTTATTTCACAATAAGAGCATTCACCACGTAACAATCCCCGTCATTGTAACCACTAACTCTCACCATAGTTGTTTCAACCAAAGTCACAGGAACCGTTGACTCGGCCACATTTTCCGTACCAGATCGTTCATACCCAAACATGGTACGATTGCTATCTAGATAGCTATTTTCGGCGTTCCTTAACAAAATCAATCGGTGTATCGAAGTCTACTTGTTCGACGTACCAAAACGAAATGGTAAAGCGTACCAAATGAATTATTACGGTGTAATAAAATGAATTGGTAAAGGGGTGTTTATGTGGGTTTATGAGCTTATTTTGATTTTGACTTATACTTTATAAGCCCCAATTTTCTAGCTTATTTTGTGACTTACGGGCTTATGAGTTTATCATATATTTACAGTATATCATAATAAAGTTATATAATCCCACAAGTCTCAAAATAAGCAAAAAAATTAGGGCTTATAAAATATAAGCCGAAAAAGAAATAAGCTCATAAGCCACATATAAGCTAAAACAAACACCCCCGAATTTGATGATTTGATGTGATTTTTGAAATGTGTTTCAAACACATTATATGTCCTAAGCAATCTTTTGAGTATTGATATATCATAGGGTATTGTACCAAATCGGGTATATCGTATCAAATCTTATGGTATATCGAACCAAAGCGAACCGTAGCGATCCGAAAAGAGCCTACCCCTTTCATACCAAATTTTAGGGACCTAGCGAACTACGATCTCATACCAAAGCGAAACACGTTTTCAACGTTACCTCGACTTATCCTCTCACCAATTTACGCTAAGATACGAGTTATTTTTATTTCACGACACCTCACTACAAACTCTAACAGTGCCGTCATTTCAGCGCGACATCAGCTTACCCTCAATTCACTTTCTCAGCACTTTCTCAACATTTTCACACGAACAACTCAACTTGACATATATCTGAATCTCAATAAAAATACAAGAGAATGTGTTCTCTCTCTATTTCTTTCTAATTTATATATACACACAAGTCAAATCCTCTTTCACCCCACCTAATAATTCATCATCTCTCTGATCATTTATTCGTCGAATCACGATCATCTTTTCCGCTTAAATCTGCTGGATTCTTCGAAACTGGTGAGTGATTACCGTAATTATTTGTTATTTTCTCGATCAAACATATCACATGCTTTCATTGATTAGATGGAAATAACAAATTTAAATAATTGGATGTATAAATTTGCTGAGGTGACCTGAGTCAACCCTCCAGTTAAGAGGTATTTGACTTATCATTATTTTTTGAGTAAATTGCAAATCGTTCTTGTGGTTTGGCCAAATTGCAGATTTCGTCCTTATGGTTTCGAAATTGCGGCGGCCACTTTGTAGTAAAAGTTTGGGTTCATTTTCGTTTTGTGGCAAAGTGAAATGACTAAATTGCATTCTTTTTACTTTATTTCACTTTTGGAAAGGGTATTTTAGTCATTCACTTTAAGAAAAGACGAAAATAAACCCGAACTCTTTCTACAAGGATGTTACCGGCAATTTCAAAACTCTAAGGATGAAATCTGCAATTTGGTCAAACCACAAAGACGACTTTTGCAATTTACTTCTTTTTAAGAGAAATGCTAAACCTATAAAAAGGTTTACAAAAGTTTGTCTCACATGTCAAGTGAATAGTCGGTGATAAAGATGAAAGATGATTGGTCCAACTTATTCGACATGTGGGGACAAATTTTTGTAAAACATAACAATTCTTGTTAGCAATGTTTTAAAAACCGGGTTTTTAATCGAACCGGTCGAGTCCTTGGGCACCGGTTCGACCGTTGGGTCAACCCGGTTTTTCATTTAAATATTTTTTAATTTTTTTACCAGGTCAACCCGGTTTTTATTTTAAAAAATTGAAAAAATCCAAACCTTTCAAGACCCCGGTTGACTCGGGTCACTCAAAACCCGGCGGGTCTAATCGGTTAACCCGGTTTTAGAAACCCGGGTTTTTTTACCCGGTTTTGTGCCCGGACACCGGTTTGACCGGTTGAACCGGCCGGGTCAACCCGGGTTTGAAAACATTGCTTGTTAGATCATTTGCCAACACTTTTTAATACATGTAATTTTCTCGTATCACGTGTCATAGACTCATAAAATAAGTTTGTTTTTTTCCTTCAAAATGACGGTTTTAGTCTTACCTAATTAATTTATATATATTTTTTTTAAATTTATAATAATAATCTCATAATAACATGAAATAAAGGTAATATAGTAAACTTGATCTAAATTCGCTATTTATCACTCGTCATCTCTTCCATCCATTTCTCCAAATGTAAAAGGATTTCTAGGAACAAATATCATATTCCTTAAAAAATTGCAATTATTACACTATTACAAATAAATATCTCTTTTTCACTCGTTTAGAAATTCAAGTGAACAAGTGTTTTGGGACAAACTTAAATAGTTAGGTAAGGTACCCTCCCACAAAAAGCATCCCCGGACAAAAAAAATACATAATACATAGTTTAAGAAACTTACGTTTTGCAAAATGATAGTTTACTCTTAACCAATTATTCAATGTTTTATTTGAGTTTTGTAGTTTTACTTTTATACAAGGGTATTTTGGTAAACTTGATCTATGCTGCCGACCCATTTTTGGCACTGGACAATTAATTTGGGACGGAGGGAGTAATTGTTATACATTGTTCATTTATAAGAGTTGAGAAGCCACACATAGGGTTGAGATTAGTTGGTGGCTGCCGTTTATAGATATGACGATCTGGGTTATAGGAAATGTATGACCCGTTTGATGTGTATCTAAAACTAATATGAACAGAATTTTACCTGAGTATGGTTCAATGTCTTGCATAGAGTTATTGTTCATTTATAAGCACATATACATACTTAGCTTTTAATGAACATATCAACGAGATCACCACTCATCGCTCTTATCTGCTAGAAATGTACTTGTGACGAAAACATACTCTCCATAACCTCTTTAGTAAATTTATGAGCTCAAAACCGCAATGTGTCTGCCTTTATCTGGCTAAATGTGACAGGCCGTTTATAAGATTTTTAGGCCCAAAAATATCTCTGATTTATTTTTATTTTTTTCTTTTTGTAGAATTGATTTGCCTAATGATGCCTGTATTTGCAGATGTTTGTTTAACATTGATGCAATTACGTATAAAGTTATATAACAGTGTTTGATTCATTGTATCAGACTGCATAATGAACTATTGACAGTTCCAGTTTTCATGATTTAGAAGTCTACTTTAAAATTAAGTAATACAGTGCTTGTTAATTGACTTTGCACTTTGAACCTCCAGAGAACTGTGAATCTTTTAAATGTTAAATATTAGATGAGCCAGTGCTATATGTTGTTCCCGTTTTCTATATTTATCCAATTATCCCTTAATTTTATGTGTTGGCAGGGAAGATGGAGGTGCTAACTCAGAAGGAATATATAGTGAGTAGAAATGGTACTAAAGAAAAGAAAGAGCGGGAAGAAGTATCAACCAGTTTCCGCGGTCTTAGAAGAAAGAAAACGATTAAAGAGCTCATGAATTCTCAAGAAAGCGATGATAAAGGGTTATCAATGAAAAGGACGAGAACTTCTATAGAGAAAGAGATGCCCGGTAGTCCCGTCAAAAGATACTTCTCTGATGATTCTGACGACAATAAAACAATCACACAAATGTTGAAGGGCTGGTCAACACCAAAAACAAATTCAAAAAAGACGGCGAGAACTCGCAGAACTAAAGGCTTACATGGGTCTGTACCCAAAAAAATATGTGTCAATGTTGAAATTGATGCTAGCGACTCTGATGAGGAGAGTAATGATGATGATGATGATTTCACTCCAGATTCTTCGTGTAGTAGATCAAAACAATCACAATATAAGGGGAGCCCTGCTAAAGATTGTAGAAAGAAAATAATGTCTGCCAAGGAAGAAGGGTCAGACAAAAAGCAATGTGCAACTAACAAATGGGAAGAAGATCGGGAAGAAGAGGAAGTCAATGAGAGCAAGCAGGAGAAAGAAAATAATGTTAACAGTAGTCCACGTGTTGGACGAATTTTGAGAAGGCGTCGTACTGTTTGTAAAAGAAATAAACTTGTTGAGGATGGCTTTTACAATTGGTCGGATTTTGAAGATGAAGAAAAAAAGTGTGCTAATGAAGAAGATGATGATGATTATGATGGAAAAGTATTTTTAACATCAATAAAAGGAAGCTCGAAAGGCCTCAGAGCGGAAAATGGTGTTGGCATCATAGAAGAGAAAGAAGAAGAAGAAACATCTTTCGTGAATTCTAATCCTAGTGATAATAGCTCAACTAATACGAAATTGAAGGGAATAAAAGAATACACAGGAAATTGTAGTTCTGCTTTATCAGGTGGCACTACAACTACTATTAACATCGTGAAGGTATGGATTCTCTCTTTGTTCCTCTTAAATGTATAGATATCGTACTTCTCTGCTTATAGCCATCACTATAATTTATCAGGAGAAGAAATATGAAAAGGAGTGTTGTCATCAATGTAAGAGAAGTGACAGAAAGACCGTTGTTCCCTGCACCAATTGTAATGAAACATTGTACTGTCCCCACTGCATCAAGCAATGGTTACTCCTCTACTGGCAACTCTCGCTTAAAAGTTTTAATCACTGCTATTTTCAATTTCATGGTCCTAATGTGACGTGATACTAAATTTCTAATCAATGGGTTCTATTTCCTGACAGGTACCCTCAGTTCTCGGAAGAAGAAATTGCGGATCTCTGCCCCTATTGCCGTAGAAACTGCAATTGCAATTTGTGCTTACACTCAACTTTTAAGGTTTGCTCCATCTTCTGTAAACAGGAACATTTCATAGGAGTTCATGTTTTAACCAATCTATATTGGCATTTTTCAAACTACAGTTTCCAAGCATAGATCTCACTGATGCTGAGAAGTTGCAGCATCTTAACTATCTTATTAACTCACTTCTCCCATTTCTGACACAAATTCGTAAGGAACAATATGAGGAGATTGCGGCGGAAGCTCGTGTACTAGGTAATCATTTGAAAGAAAAGCTTAATAAGCTTCTCTTTTCTATTAGATCTAATTTTTTAACCAAGTGAAGATGTTCATTTGTGTGCAGAAGTGTCAGAGTCCTCAATTATAATAGGGCAGACTGGTTTTCTTAACGAAGAACGTGTTTATTGGTAATTTTCTGTAGATTTATCTATATATGAATGACTAAATCCTTTTCAACTACTTTAATTTTGTGAACATTGTTTCCATGGAGCAGCGATCACTGTTCAACATCTATAATTGATCTTCATCGAAGTTGTCCAAAATGCTCATACGAGCTATGCCTGAGTTGCTGTCGTGAGATAAGGAAGAATGAGCTTCTTGGTCTAAGAAAAGTTGACTTTGGGTACCTCGATAGAGGTTTTGATTATATGCATGGGGGAGACCCGCTGCAAGATTCTTTCCATGAAAGTAGTATAAATGGCCCTTGTAGCTCTGTAATCAAATGGGCAGTTAAAGATGAAAAGAAACTGTTCTGTGCTCCAAAAGAAATGGGTGGGTGTGGTGATGGTTTGTTGGAACTCAAGCGGATATTACAAGAGGACTGGATTTCAAGTTTGGAAGCAAAAGCCGAGTATATTTTGAGTAAATTCAAAATTGATCAACCAAACATCGGGACAAACTCTTTCACGGCTGTTGGCAAGATGTATCTTAAAGCCGCCAACAGAGAAAATTCCAATGATAACTGCCTATACTATCCTGCTGCCAAAGATGTCCTTACAAGTGAGGAGCTCATTCGCTTCCGACACCACTGGTCTAAAGGTGAACCAGTAATAGTTAAGAAGGTTCTAGACCAGACACCCGGTTTAAGCTGGGAGCCCATGGTAATGTGGCGTGCACTATGTGAACATGTAGACCCAAATGTTAGTTCAAAGATGTCACAAGTGAAGGCTATAGATTGCTTGGCTGGTTGTGAGGTAATTCTAACGTCAACTCAAATTGTTACTTGGAAAGTTACCACCTATGTTTTTTTTTTTTTTTTTTTTTTTTTCCTGAAATGGTGAATATTATTATAACACAAAATTATATGGTTACATCCAATTCATTTAGGCATCACAATGGACATGTTCCATTTGATCCTTCTATATTCTGAGACTATATACCAGCTATCAAAACAAGAAAGACAACTGATTCAATTCACCATTCATCTAGTCTAGTGATCTTAGCAGTGTACTAAGAACACTAGCCCTAGGCAACCATGGAGAAACCACACACCTTGACTACATTCCTACATACAAACACCCTACCTAACTGTTCCAGTAGCCCATACTAGAATCAGTTAGAGGCTCTTGTAGAAGGCTTCACCAAGATGTGTGTAAAACTCCTGTTCCATTGGGGATCCACAGCCATGGAGCTACATTTCCACTAATGGCATCACTCACATGACTGGACTTACCCAAGGATACATCCCACCTAGACTACATTTCCCATTTTTTATGACCTTCTCAATTCCTATGCAGCTGCCACCTCACATTAGAACTAGAAAGTCACAAGAATAGGCATCATCTGGTTGGCACTCCACCATATTGCAGGCAACCTACTTTATGACCTCAAGTGTCAAGTGGGCCTTTAACTATGTATTTTACCAGCCCTATAATCAGTTATCTCCATCATCCACTGATTTATAAGACTGGGCTTTCATAGAAAGGTTCTCAAGGCCAAGATACAAGGCCCTCTGCATACCCAAAAGACTAGCAAAATCACTGCAATCCATGTCATTCAGGACTAGCTAACTCCAGTGTAGAGTTTTAGCTAGAAGTTGTGCAGCAACAGTATATCCAAACACCCCTTAATAGCTTTACTGTTACATTCAAAATTTCTTCACAACTATATTCATCTCCACATTCCACTCTTTAGCAACAGATAGGACATTAATGGACTTTTTTTTTTAGTTACCACCTATGTTAGTATCCATTAGAGTTGCTATATTGACCAATTAACTTATAGATGAGTCAATTTGGGTTGAGTTTTAACTCAAACAGTCTAAACGATTCAAATCCGAAAAATTGGCCAAAAGGGGAATTGGTCAAACGGAAACAGGTTACCTATTGCTCAAATTCTGATTCTATGCTATAGAGCCTCATCAACTGTTTATTTCAAATATCTAGAGTAATATTGTAATAAAGCTGCTTTGTAATTAACATGTTGCTTATTTATAAAAGATAAAGGTTGGCTCGAAGGTGTTTGTGGGGCAATCCAACCTGACTGATCTGTTTCGACCCGTACTAAAAATGATGTCTCAACCCAAACCTGTCTGACCCATCTATCATGCCACATATTCTTCAACCAAATGCCATCTCCTATTTGTCTATTTTAGGTGGCATTTATTTGCCATTTTATTGCCAGGAAACATTTGTTTTATACTCTATTAAATCATTGTAAATTAACTCCGTGCTATTGTGCTTTGCAGGTTGAAATCAGTACTCGCAAATTCTTCAAAGGTTATACAGAAGGAAGGCAGTATGTAAATTCCTGGCCAGAAATGCTCAAGCTGAAGGATTGGCCTCCATCTGATAAGTTTGAGAACCTTCTGCCACGCCATTGTGATGAGTTTATTAATGCATTGCCGTTCCATGTATATACTGATCCTAGGGCAGGTTTTCTCAATCTTGCTGTCAAGTTACCGCCAGGTGTCCTAAAACCTGATTTGGGTCCAAAGACATATATTGCATATGGAACGGCTGAAGAACTTGGAAGAGGGGATTCTGTGACTAAGCTTCATTGTGATATGTCAGATGCTGTATGGTTTTATGTTCTCTTCTCATTTTTGTATACACATTGTGAAAGTCCCCAATATTCTGCTTAAGTTCTGATGTATCTATTGGTACAGGTGAATATATTGACACACACAGCTGAAGCATTCGTAGGTGATGATCAGAAGTCGGCTATTAGAGAGTTAAAGAGAAGACACAAGGCTCAGGATAAAAGAGAAAAGAATGGAACACTTTATGGATGTCTTGATGGATCTTGGGAAAAGAAAGATGAATGTACATCAAATGAAGAAGAAGAGTCTGATCACGTTGTGAGTACAAACAAAGAGGTCATTAATGGGAATGAACCAAGTGGAGTTTCACAGGAGAAACATAATTTATGTAATTTGCCTGATGTTGCTCCTCAAGAAGATAATGAGGAAACAGGTAGTGCTCTTTGGGACATCTTTCGAAGAGAAGACGTAACAAAATTACAGGAATATTTATTAAAGCACTCTAAAGAATTTCGGCATACATATTGTTGTCCTGTTGATCAGGTTTTGTTCCCTTAACTATTTCTAGCCGTATTTGTTTATATCTAGAACTCTTTGAAACTAACGTTTGCGTATGGTCAGAATCTAATATATGCTAGATTTTAAATTTTTTGGCATATTTATTAATGGTTAGGTGGTATTTGTAGGTTTATCACCCAATTCATGATCAAACATTTTACTTGACAGTGGAACATAAAAAGAAGCTAAAAGAGGAATATGGTAGGTATTTCCCACTTTTGCTTCTGTCATATATGTACGATTCTAACTAAATAGATAATTTTGAATCTTTAAGGCATAGAACCCTGGACGTTTGAACAAAGACTTGGAGAAGCAGTTTTTATTCCTGCTGGATGTCCACACCAAGTGCGAAATCTCAAGGTAAAGTTCCTCTCCTTTCATCTTTTATACTCGAATATGTTTCCTTTATTCCAGCATGTCACATCTCTTTCAGTGCTACACACACAAACATTATTTACATGATCCGCCAAATTGTTCATGCTGAAAGGAAACACTTCCTAGCATAAGGACGGCTCAATCATGAAAAGTCATATGGGGTGAACATATCATGCTAGATGCTACAAGAGATATGGATGTGTAGAACGAGACATGATCCTACCTGCATGCAGGTTCATAGGCTCCTACACTATTAAAAATGGAAACATGCAACTACGCAAGTAATAAATTAAGTTCTTTTTCAGCACTTCCTCTCTCGCTGATATTCATCTCTCTTTGTTAGAGTTGGATGTTTTAGTCAGTTCTTTGCTATTCGCTTCATTGCCATTCATCTTATCTCAAGCTTCTCTCCTGGTCTCATTTTTGAATGGCAACATCTGCTCTATCGGGCGATTGGTTCAGCAAATTTATCGCTGGTCTCTGCCCAAAATTTGAGTTTCTGAATCTCTAGTTCATTCCCGAAATAGCCTGAACAATGAAATATTAATTTTGGGAAACCATGTCTAGTGTATTCGGTTAGGATCTTGATTTATTGGTCATATCTCCTATAACAAATTTGATTCTTTAATATGAATAATTTAGTACTCACTTGGTTTCTGCGGTCCACTTGGTCATAACATGTATAACTATGGCGCCCTTTTTGTTTGAAATTCCATATCGTCTTAACATCTTCTGTCATTGGTGTATCATATGTGTTTATTCTTTGATTGGTTATCACTGATTTTAATTCAGAAGTCATGCATAATTAAGCTACCACTTGGTTTCGGCAATCCCCTTCAGTTTGTATATTTATGTTTCCCTTGGTTTCTAAGTCCTTTAGGCTTCATCATCAGTAATTCAATTTTTTCCGTAAATCATTCCATCAAGTTTTTATAGAGCAGAAACCAAGACAAACGCGGGGTTGGACTGAAAGATGGTAGTAAGTTACTCTATATGTTAAAAGTGATTGACAAGTTGACAAAATTCTTAATCATGATGCTACTACTCACTAGTCTTCTTAAGTAGCAAGTCTCTTTTTCCCCTGGACAGATTAAGAGTTGCGTGTATGATTAAGATAATTAGTGTCAGTTACACGATTTATAGATTGTAAATCTTGGTTGATAGGGGGAAAATGTTACAAGTTAATCCAAATAATCCGTCCTCTTTTTTTTTTTTTTGTTGGTGGGTCCTTCCTTTTTCTTTTTCTTTTTCTTTTTTCTATGTAGAACATCCCCCAACAATTACAATGGCCGGAGGTCTTCCTGCGGTCTCTCTACTTTCGGGTTTATCCTGGTGGTACAGGTAGGTCTGTCTACATTTCACCTACCCCTTACACTGCTATGACGGGATTGGGTTTGTTGTTGTAGAACATCCCCACCCCACCCCACCCCACCCAACTCCATTTGGGAGGTTGGCGTAACCACTTCGTTTGCACGGTTTAAACTTGAGATCTCTCACATTTTTAATATAGTCACAAGCTCTCGCCAACTCGACCACCCCGGTGGTTACAAGCGTATCACATTGATGACATCATTTGGTGAATCTTTACAAGCAAGTAAAGCATAAGAGCTAAAGAGAGGACATTGTTTTCGTTACAAGTGGCTTCAATAAATCATCGTGTACGAAGAGATAAAAAAAGGATCAAATTGGAAAAAATCGTCCTTGTGGTTTGGTCAAATTGCTGGAACTTTGGTGTGCATTTATCATCGTTGGCAAGGACATAACTTTTGATGCTTCATTTATTCTCATGTAGGGATGATAATTGCACACCATAGTTCTTTACAAGACCCATCTTCACTTCTAAAGTTGTAGGGGCTATGCCTGCAATTTGACTAAAGTACAAGGTCGTTTATGCAATTTATTCCAAATAAAGCTTCCTAGAATCTCATAATCAAATAGTCAACGAAGATTATATGCAAAGGCTGTGACAAAGCACTGATGATATTGTACTTTTGATGAATAACGAGGAATCCTTATCAAGTTGAAATTGAAGACCACTAAAATATTAGTAAATGGTGATTTTGGAATGACGCACCATGCATGAGACTTCAAATGTAATTTTGAAGTGAAATATGAGAATGAATACATCAAGGTTTGGTTGCCTAGCAAGTCTATGGAAAACATTAGTGATATATAATGGATGAACTTAATCCTCTTACCCAATCTATTGTATGTGGATATACATAATGGATGAACTTAATCCTCTTACCCAATCTATTGTATGTGGATATGGGTAAACCTTGCTCAAGCCACTTTGGTGACTTGACACGTAAATCTCGGAGTTCACTCACTACCACACAATACCCATGGAACGTGTTGAATCTAGCCGGTGGCGCCAAGGAGTTGTGGCTTATAGTATTTGAAAACAAGACCTCATATGGAAAATCCTAAGCTCTTACCACAAGCAAGAATACATGCATCAAACCTACCAAAGATTAATTGGCCGGAGCATGAAGGTGAAGCGTTTATTTTCGTAGAGGTGTTAGCGAATTAATTGAAGCTCGAGCTTATTATTGTAAAATGACATTAAAAGTCATCAAACAACGTTCACGTATAATCCAAGTTTTTTTTTTTTTTTTTTTTTTTTTTTTTTTTTTTTTTTTTTTTTTTTTTGCATTACATCTACAATACTTTAATGGGTATTTAACTAATTTAACTAATTAGAAGCTCTATTAATTTCTAAAAGCTCATTTCTTTTAGCTTGAGTTTATGGATTATAAAAACTTTTCATTTGATTGTATGACAAACAAAACTTATTTTATAAGGTATCTTGTTTTAAAAGCTCATATAAATGTGTTCTCGCAGATATCCTAAAAGGATAATATGTGAGTACTTTGAGTTTATGCGTGTGTGTATACACTCATGTGTAGCGTCTCTTTATGTTTTCGCTTTCTTTGAAGAGTAGCGTTTGTCGAGACCTTCAATATTTGGACGTAAAAAGATTATTTTGTATAACGGTCTAGCATTCTCTATATTAGCCAAATACTCACACATAGCGGCGAGGTGCAGCGGGAAATAGTTATATAATTGCGAACTTGTGGTTCAACATTTCTTGTAACGTTCATTACACACAACGAAATATCGTGTCATTAGACACTTGGTTTTTGAAGTCAAAATGTATATAACACACTTCAATTTTAATACACCTTTTGACCAAAGATCTATGTATTTTCATTATACAAAATTCACTTATCGGTTCACTCTATAAGTATACTATACATTCTCGTTACAGTCGCGACAGTTCACGAGTAATTTACTAGTATGAAATAAGAGTTGGGCCTTAGAAACCTAGCTCAATCATATTATTCAATAATAAAGAGATCTTAAAACCGCAAAATGTGTTTAAGCTCAACTGAATTGTTAATTTGAAGCTTGAACTCGTTGATCATATGGTTTTTTTCTTCTGGATTCACTTGACTCGACTCAAATCTATATTAATACTATATATAAAGAGAATATTTTTTAAAATGAGAAATGTTAAATTATTAATACACCCTTGATTAAAAATGGTAATAACACCTTGTTAAAATGAAGCATTGTTTTTTCTGGAATTACTTGACTCGACTCAAATCTATACTACTCCGTAATACGATATATAAAGAGAATATTTTTACTTAAAACTCTTAAAATGAGAAATGTTAAATTACTAATACACCCTTGATTAATAATGATAATAATACCTACCATTAAATTAATAGACAAATAATTTAGCCTTCAAACTTTCCTAATTTTTTTGTTCCAACCCTTAAACTTTTTCATGCAACTGCTACAATTGAACAATTAAGTGTTGCATTAAGGGTAATACCAAAACTGCAAGTTCGATATAACTATTCATCAGTATATATCGTCGCTATGCACGAGTTTCGTTTAGTTTACATAATATACACAAGAATACCTTCTTATAATACAAACTTAACATAGAAGTCGACTTCTAGATTATTTTAAAATTATAACAAGAATACTAAGAGGAGTATATGATCAAAACGGGTGAAAAGATCAAACAATGTTAAAAGATTGAGTTCAAATCAATTTTAAGAGTTAAAAGGTCAGCATATTACAGTTCAATAATTTAATGCTATAACCCCAACTTAAAAATGTACTCCCTCCATCTTGTATTATTTGTTCGTGTTTCTTTTTTAGGTTGTCTCAAATTAATTGTCCACTACTAAAATTAAAAAAGAATTTTGATCGAGTTTATCATATTACTCTTATTTGAGGTTATTATTACAAACTTTAAATGAAATGTTAATTAATTAGTTAAGAGTATTCTACAAAAAAGTAACAAAAAAAAAGATTTGTATACTCTCAAAATTGATTGACATATTCAAATTATGAATGTTTTGACATTTATACCTTAACAAAATGAAAATAAATAAAAATAATATGAGTGTGTAATGTCAAAACAGTGTATGTCAATCAACTGTGAAAGTATAATAATTATATTTTCTTTATCCGAGTAAAGTGGGTCATGCCCAATTAAGAGGCAAAACAGGTGACAAGTATACTCTATTTTGTCTTCACTCTACTTCATCTAACAACCTCCTCTTTATTATCTCTCCATCTTCACTCATTTAAAACACCTACACACCAACGATCCAACATGGCAGATCACCTTTCTGCTGCCGACCTTTCCAGCAACTCCCTCTGTTTGCAAATAAAAGCCAAGCTGTGATGGTTATCAACGGTGTGCCATAGATTTTTATTTTTCTACAAGTTTTTATGGGTTTTGACTTTTTGATCATGGGTTTCATGTTCTACAACTAAAAATTTCTAGTACTGTTTTATGTGGACTAGATTTTCATGGGCTATAACTTTCCATGGATTATTAACTAGGTGTTTCATGTTTGATTAATTTATTGATGGTGTTCTTAAGTAATTTTGAAGTTTTTATGAAAGTATATTTCATTATAACTTTCCATGGATTATTAACTAGGTGTTTCATGTTTGATTAATTTATTGATGGTGTTCTTAAGTAATTTTGAAGTTTTTATGAAAGTATATTTCATTAATTTGTGACGACTCATGTTCGTTTTCATTTTTACAAGATTGAAATCATTTGATCCGATCTGAATTCTAAGATTTTACTATAATGTCATTTTTTTTAAAGTATTTGTAATGTTATTCAAATCTATAAATTTTTATATATAATAATCACAAAATTATATGAATGTTTCATGAAAATGTTAGTTCTAAATTATCAATAAATCAATAATAGAATGTTTCAAAAGATTAACATGTTTTTTTTAATTTTATAAAACATAATTCATAACTTTGTTGTTTTTTAGTTTGTGGTTCAAGAAAAGTAAGATCGGAGCGAATTAGATCTTAAGATCTTATAGTCAAGATCGGGATATTATAAAATCTTAAGCTTACTAAGATCCTCTTTATAATCCGAATCGTTTTTGCTTTTTAGTATCATCAAATCGTATTCTAAGATCGGAATTGGGAGGTTAACAACTACTACGTATGATTTTGTGCTATTTTGTTGCTAACCTTTTTCTTTTTTTTTTTTTTTTTTTTGAGCTCAAGTATTTTCGTTTGTGTTATTATATACTCTCTTCGTCTCAAAATAATTGTCAGGAAACAAGAATTACAAAGTTTAATAAAAGTGGGCCACTTTAATTTTTAACCACCCAAAAAGAATATTCTACTACTATATTCTTTAGTTTTTACTTAAAAGAGAAAGTGGACAATTATTTTAAGACATTCCAAAATGGAAATATGGATAATATTTTTGAGACGGAGGTAGTAATACTTGTTTGTATTATTTAATATAATTAAAAAAATATAATAAATAAATAAGGAGGTGATTTGCACACTCCATCAATTGACATGAACACTTAAATTTTTGTGTCATGACATTCATATCCTTAATATTTATGTCTTAATTTGCAAACTGGGTAAAAATGTAAAGACACAAACATTTTGAGTGTACAAATTAATTGATTTGCACAGTGGCTTAATTGATTGGCACACTCTAAATTAGAGTGTGTTGACATTTATACCCTCACAGAGTGGAAATGTGTAAATTAATGTAAGGGTATAATTGTCAACACACTCTAATTTTGAGTGTCTCAATCAATTTGGAGAGTGTGCAAATCACCACCCTTCCCAAATAGGGTTAAAGCTAAAATGGAAAGACTTCAAAGACAGAGGGACTATCAAATAACATTGTTTTTTCACAAGTTCACAACAATAATTTTGTCAAAAGGAAAGAAATGATCCATCTAATACATTTAAGACCCCTGAAACCCATGAACATTAAAAAGTTTTAATACATTGGGACGATGTGTGAATGATACATCTCTAAAAACGGTGGCAGTCATGCTTTCGAAATCACTCATACCTCCCAAATCCATTAATAATATCATTCCACCTCATTCATACTTTTTTTATACCTCTCAACCCTTTTTTAGTGACAATCATGCCTTTTTCATACCTCCCAACTAAAGCCACAAACGGTCATATTCCAACGTCTCTTTTTCTTCATGCCTTCTTCATCCTTCCGAATCAAATATTACCGCTGAAGCATGCCGATGGACCATACCGGTGGGGTGGCGGCGATGTTCACCGCCGGCATGGGCATGCCGTTGTCCACTGCCACCCTCCTAATGAAAAAACATAAGTATAGAAATGGTATATTAAGCTGGCCTCATTTTCCAAAAACGTGTTAGCATATATCCTTGGTGGTTAAATTTGCAATATTTGTGTTACTAATAGATACTCAAAGGGTAGAACTAAAAATTGCAAAAACAAACATACAAAACTAACGCTACTTTAGAAGGTGTTTATGAAAAACAATTCTAACATTTTGAGTTTACATATACTGTAAGGTTGAGTTTACATTTGTGAAATGGCTCACTGGATTGATTTTGGCAACTAATTTGTCATGCTTTTAAATATCTATCTAATCAGGGTTGTCTCATGGATTTCGGTGGCCCCGTGCCACACCACAAAGAGGCCCTTAAAAACACATACAAAATAAACATATATCACTAGTGCGTGAACTAATTAAACTCAAGCCTCATGTTGTGTATATACATATATATTAAAGTGCATAGAATTTTGTGGCCCTCGTTAAGCGGTGGCCCTGTGCAATGGCACCTCTTGCACTCCCTTAAAGCCGGCCCTGTATCTAATAGCCAACTATTTTCCAAGTTGTCCTCCAAAATAATCAAACCATTTGTGTTTGCTAACCAGGATCCATTCAGCACTTGAAAGGTTAATTGATTAAAAACACACAACTGATATCTCACAAAGCATTAATTTATGTTTCTTATTGTAGTCATGTACCAAAGTTGCTGTGGACTTTGTTTCTCCAGAGAATCTACAACAATGCATTCGACTAACAGAGGAGTTCCGTAAGCTTCCCGTAGATCACAAAGCAAGAGAAGACAAACTAGAGGTAACCAATTCCATATCATTCACAATTTCACATAGTTCATGTTAATTCATTATATTGTAAATATAGCATAAAAATACAATGTGTATTTGTTGGGTGCAGGTAAAGAAGATGATCCTGCATGCTATGAACCAAGCTATTACTGATTTTGAGGAGTTAACAACTAGCCAGAAATTAGAGTCCCCGGTACTAGTAGTGTGAAGGCCTTGGATCAGAGATTGTGGATAATACAAATGATAAAACTTGTTACTTTCAGATTATCTGTGTCTAGTTATGCACATTCGTCGCTTTAGTAGTTCTTGGCATATAGAAAATAATAGCCAGTGTGTTCAAACCAATTTCCGCTATCAGGTTTTGGCTTTCACTATGTAAAAGATAACATGTCGCCTATCCTACTTGATAGGTCAAAATGCAATAATAAAGTTGTGAAATGTACGCAGGCTATGAAGACCGTAGATGGGTATTTGTTGATAGGGTGCTGGTGCATGAGACCCATCAAGTTTGCTGGAAATGATTGTGTGATACGGTTTCATGCAATAATATGAAGTAGTTTTTCAGATGTACTAACAATCAATAAGAAAACTACTAAAAAAATTAGAAAACTGACCATAATCAAAGACCTATGGAGTATTTAAGAAAAATAAGTATAAGAAAAGTAAAAACAAAACAAAAATTGGTAAGAACCTCCCTATCAAGGCATTGTATAGGATTGATATTTTTCCAAATTTTAGTTTATTTTTAAGCAGTAACAGAAAATGAATTGCTTCTTTTAAAATCTTGGTTAAGCTGAAACTAAAATTACTGTAGTTTTTTTCTCAAACATGTTTAGCTCAAAACCTTTTAAAAATAATTTAATTGTCATATAGAGCACACATACTAAGGTTATATACTATTGCACTCATTGAGCTCTCACGTCAATTAACTCGACCATAATTGACAATTATATACAAAGACATCATTTACACTCACATGTGAAAATAAACCCAAGACATCGCATACCAAGGAGTACGATACAGTCGAATAAAGAGTAGAAATATGTCTACAGGTGAGTATAAGATGCATTGATGCAAATCAATTCACCTTCACAAACACTTCGGACAAACACCAAATGTCTCCTACACTTTTATTAGGATAAAAGAATCACACAACCCTAACTCAAATTTGTATTATCATGCAATTGTTCTATAACTTGTATTGTTTCTACACATAAAATCCTAGTACATATAAGATGTTGGATGGTAAGTCTAGGTCCCTCCCAAGATTATATTAGAGAGAATAAATATAAAAACTCAGAAGACCAGTTCTGGCTGCATTAGAAATACCACATCGTTGGCCAAGCATGGTACAGGGAAGTCAATTATGTATCTTTGGGCTTATTCAAGTGTTTGAAGGTCGAATCCATGGCTATAAATAGACGAAAATGGTCACATTCACTGCTTTTTTGGGTACTCTCTCGCACCGAAAATAGTTGATCCGATTCTCACATTGGTGCTGCCCATTTCAATCTACAGAAATAACACAACATTACAGATCAGATTCTTAGCAAGCTTTAAAGACTGTAAACAAGTACGTATAAGCACTATGAAACAATATATAGATAGGCTATAGTAGAGCACACGTATAAGCACTACTGGTGTGTATGTGACTTACATTAGCTATCTAAAAGGGCAGCCATATGAGGGTCAGGTAGGAAAGCCTATACAGGCAGTCTTCGGTCGCAGAAAGGTTCTTTGCTACTCGACTTGTAAGCTGATAATTTTAATAGTTGTTACCATTGTAGATGCCTTGTTTAGCCAGGTTTTGCAACTTGCAAGGATGAGCAACTTGGACTAAAATGTCATACAAATGGTTAATTTTGCATTTGCATGTCCACTATTTGTCTCGAATAGCTCATTCTTGTCAACCATGTTCTTTTTGGCTTTGGCACAATTTATGGTTAGTTTAACTAAAAGTCTAGCATATGTGTACAACAGCTATGAAGTCAAGTTTTCATTTTTAATATAATATCTAAAGAAGTCATCAAAATACACACTTCCACCTTTATTTCTAATTTAATGACTGGTTTATAGAATTAGTTTACTAAAATCATTCAACTTTTTGAGCCCATTTCATAGGCTTTATCAGCATTGATAGTGGTTCTTCTCCTCAATAGTAAGCAAGGCCGGTGGCTCAAAAGCCACCCAATGGCCCACCCAAACTGTTTTTTGATTGCATAGTATAGTGATGCGCCAGAAAAGTCTCCTATGTTATTATGTTAATCTGGCATTATCTATGCAAGCTATAATCAAGGAAATGAGCTTAAGTAAGAAAATATTCAATGTGGATCCGCTGAAATGAAGGAAGAAAACCGTTTGTTATCAAATCCATAATCCTGGAACCCACTTAATTTTAATTCCTTAACTCTAGAAAATGAAACAGAAATAAAGGCTGAATCAAGATAGAGGGGTGGATTTAGTGCACACAAAAGTGATGACTGTAGTTGTGTGGTAAAACATGCAGCATGACACCTTTAGAGCATGAGCTATTATCTTGGTAAACATATGGAGAGCTTGTGAGTATTGTCTCAAGAGTATAATAATCCTATTGTGACAGATCAAACACAGGGGAGACTGGCCAGAACGGAATCAGGTATAGCCGTATAGGAGTGTTTCTAGTAAATTTTTAACTAAATCTCAGGTAAAGAACCATTATGTTTGGTGCAATAATTCTGGGTGCAACCTTGCAGATTATATTTGCATACTAAAAAATGTGAGCATTTGCAACTTTTTCAATTTGCACGTGCTAACATTATACTCATTACATCGGCAGTGTTAAAAGTTTTACTTACAGCTAGCTCAAAGTCGCCAGACATGCCCATTGAAAGTTCACATTGGTCCTCAGAAATTCCTAGAGCGTTGCATACCTCTGTTCTGCATTTTGCTAATGTCTAACATCAACAAAAAAATTGGTATAAGACATGGATATGATCATGGAAAAAGTGAAGAAAAACGTATGTAAAAAAGAAAGATGTGTTCACAATCACCTTAAAGTTCTCTGGAGTTGAAGTATAGTCTGCCATACCGATAGTCATCAAGCCACAAAACTCAAGGTTTGGGCAGTTTGAAGTAACATGTTTCACAAGCTCCAGGCACCCATCTGGCTCAACTCCGAATTTTGCTGGAACAATGTCACAATGTGAAAACATTAAGTTATAATTGATAAATTAAAGATAATGAGACCCAAGGTTCAATATAAGCTAGGCTGCAGGAATTAGAGAGAAATGATTACAAACGAGGTGGATTCATTGAATGTCATGTCTACTCACATGTTTCTCCACTTGTGTTAACCTGGACCAACACCTTCAAAGGTTTCCTGCCAATGTTCCCGATAACTCGATCAAGATTATTTGCAATCTAGAAATGACATTCAAATAAAAAGAACGTACGATGAGTCACTGAATTAAGTAGCATAGTAGATACCATTTCAAATAACAGACAGTTATTTAAATAATTTTAAAGCATATATACCTTAGAAATTTACATAGGCAGAGGACCTTTATTATAGACTTAAAACAGCCATTTATTTCTGTTTGCCTCCCTTTATTACCGCTTATAAACAAAGTTATATAGACCAATAATAGTTAGTACTTCATACCCATTATAGCATACTTCTAAGCTTACATGCATGTTCTTCATCATGGCACATAAATCTACTTCAAAGTCTGATGACAGACAGACAGAGTGTAAGATGGTATACCTCCAAATGTTCAAGGCAAATAGTTTGTCAAGCATCAATTTTCAATACAGGTCTTAATTGAGTGATGCCTATAAACCAATCATATTCGTAAAGGAGCAGATATGGTTACTATCCATAGGTATAGAACTCTAATAACCCAAATATAACTGACAATTCTACACAAAGACACCATTCACATAATAGCATGTGAAAACAAACCCAAGACATCACGTGTCAAAGAGTAAGATACACTCAAATAGGTTGGTCTATGTATGCGATTTTAATGAGTTTAAGGTTTCTATGTACTCAAATTAGCAAAACTTTGGAGGGAAACTAAAGTTCATTGGCTATGACTCTATGAGATAAAATTGCTGGTTATAAAGGAAATTTTGTGGATATGTGGATGTTTACCAGACTCCTATGAGCCACGACTCATTGAAAGTCAAACATGAATTGTGAGTCATCAAGAGAGTCAAGAGCAGTCTAGTCATCTTGAGTCTCACAACTATGCAAATAGTATACACAGTAACTCTCGATCCTAATTTTATTCTACATTTTTACATTCATAATCAAGAAAATCCTCAAGAAAACTCGCACTTATAAACAATGCTTATATAAATGGTCAATCGTTTACCACCAATAGGTACCAACTATATTACCTACACGGCTACACCCTAAGACAACATACATGGATCAGCCGTGTTAAGCAACACAAGTTCCCTAATTTGCAACACGGCTTCTCCATTTTACACAGCGAACAGTCAGCAAAATAATAACCATTCTTGAATTCATACCACATTTACTTCACTAACAAAATCAATATTACCTTCTCATCATCAACTGTCTCCACCATCGCAAGATTCGGTACCCCCACTGCACATCACATACGATAACAACAAACTATTGAAACAATCTTCTTTGCTCGTATAAACAGAATTACAGAAACATATACAATTTCCTGATTTCTGATATGCTTAGAACAGGGTCTTTGGGATTGCCTTTTTCTGCTTATAAACAATTCCAAACACCAAGGCAGAAGCATAAACACGGTGCGTTTAGGTGGAGGAAATCACTTCTGTTTTCCACAAAAAGTTTTGTGCAAACCAAGGAAAATGAAAATCGCAATCAAATTGATTTATTTATTTCCAAAAAATTATGCACAAAATTGAAAATATCTATTTCCTAAGTAATCAAAGAAAATTACATAACACAGTCCTTTTTAACCCAAAAAAACCCACTTTCCTTCTTCGTTTTCTTAACCAAAACCTTAGAAATGGAAAATACTACATTATTTGACCGTTTTTTCTAAATTTTCAACTCTTCTGTGGAGATTAAAAAAAACTAGGAAATGTTTCCCCCCAACTAAATACACTCTAAGCAATCCCAACAGTGGCTGACCCACGAGTTAAAGTTGTCATGTGCACTTGACAGAAAACCTAGAAGACTTGTAACAAAATTTGTTTGGACAAGGTTCATTTCACAAACGTCGAGATTTTTACGACATTTTACACTACGGATAAAAATCCATGTAGCTCACAGGAACCCCCTCGATCCGTCCCTAAATCACAAATACCGACTAAAAAAGAAGCACTCACTTAATAAAGGTTTGACTTTATTACTCTGCAAATTCCCAATAAAATGCCACTCGATATCTTCAGGCAACTGCAAATATACAAAACTCTATTAATCAATTACTGATGTCCACTTTCTCTATAATCTCAAAAATGACATTTTATTGATGCGTGGTGTAATAGTCTCATTTTTCGGGGGTGTTTGTTTAAGCTTATTTGATTTAGGCTTATATTTCATAAGCTTGAATTTTCTAGCTTATTTTGAGACGTGTTTATATAAGTTTATTATGACATAATCATAAGTCTCAAAATAAGCCAGAAAATTCGAGCTTACGAAATATAAGTCAAAATCAAATAAGCTTAAACAAACACCCAGTTCTTATTTAACCTGTGTGCAGTTTATAAGTGGGCATTTATAGGGCGTTTGGATTTAGCTTATTTTAGCTGGGTTATGGGGTTATTTGATTTTGGAAAAGCTGATAAGCTCACTTTTGAGAGCTTATTAAGTATAGATTATTGGCTTAAGCCAATAATGTGAAGTTGGTAAGGTCATAAGCTTCAATAAGTGAGCTTATCAGCTTTTCCAAAGTCAAATAAGGCCATAAGGCAGCTAAATAAGGTGATCCAAACAGCCCATTAATTCAGATGGAGTATATTAATATAAATAAAAAAGAAGAAAATGATTAACCTGAGGTGATTTTTCAATGATTTCTTGAACGTAATTTTCACCGAAAAGACGGTGACCAGCGTCGTATACTTCGCGGAGAAGTGATACGGGTTTAGTTTTGCTAACGGCAATAACTTTGATTTGGTTGGCGGGACGGGAGGATCTTTCGGCAGCTTGTTTGACTCGGTGGAGGACTGAGCGGAGTGCTGTTGCTGCTGCGCTTTCCATGGCTGCTGAACCTCCTCCTCCTGCTGCTGCCGCCATTGTTCGATGGATGGATGGATGGATGGGGAATTGGGATGTGTTTGGCTTACAGTGTTGTTCTCGAGTATCTAACAAATTAAATTTTGTCTTCTTTAAAGAAATTAAAATATACTGTATTTGAATGGAAGAGGGGCAGAGCATCGGTCTAAAACCGACCCGACCCGACCCGAACCGACAAAACCGAAAATCGAAAATCATGAAAAGCCGAAACCGAACCGAAGATGGTCGGTTCGGTTCGGTTTTGTGTCGGGTCTGTCGGTTCGGTCCGGTTCATGTATGTTTGTGTGTTCTTGTCGGTTTTGGGCCGAACCGACCCGAAACCGAAAATCATAAAAACCCAAAACCGAAACCGAACCAACGGGCTGTCGGGTCGGGTTGGTTTTTGTCGGTTCTCGGTTCTGTCGGTCCGGTTCTGTGCTGTGTCCTTTGTTTGCTTGTACTAAATTTTTTTTGTTTATTTTGTGGCAACAAGAGACATTAAGACACCTCTCTCAAGTCTAAATTATTAAAATGTAACTATCTCTAACCGCGTTTGAACGAAAAAAAATGGTCTGAACGCCCAAAACGTCTGACCGATTAAGAGGTTTGGCTCGTTAAGAGGCATTAAAAGGCTGTTAAGACATTAAAAAAAACAAAACAAAAACAAACACGACCTTCCTGCTTAACTCATTGTCTATAACAAGGTTTTCAAGATCGGGATTTCACTTAGAATCGATTGTCTTTGCAAAATCGTAAAATCGGATCAGGATCTTAAGATCCTGTCATAATGTCATTTTGTTATTAGTATTTGTAATATTATACAAATCTATAAATTATTATATATCATAAATACAAAATTAATAAATGTTTCATAGAAATATTGTCCTAAATTATGATTATGAAATGTTTAAAAAGATTAACATATTGTTTTTTAAATTCTACGAAACACAATCCACAAATTTGTAGTTTTTTAGTTTTCAGTTCGAGAAAAGTAAAATCATGTCGGATTAGATCTTAAGATCATATGGTTAAGATCGAGATCCTATAAGATCTTAAGCTTTCAAATATCTTATGTAAGATTCGGATCGTTTTTGCTTTGCAGTATCGTAAAATCGTAAGATCCTAAGATCAGGATCGGGATCCTGACAACCATGGTCTATAATATTGCTACTTTTTCTAAGTAAGCATTATGTCACGGACATGAAAGTATTGCGCCACCGGATCTCGAACCAGTGACACAATACTGGGGGGACATGCTGACGTATGTGTCCGGACGGCACGTGCCGGAGGGCACGTGTGTGACCGAATGGCAATAGAAGGGCTCAGCTTTTTGCACTGTGGATAAAGTGTGGGAACAGTGTTATGCCGCCAACCTGATTTTAGGGGATTATGTCTTATACAAAACCTGATACCTATCAACTGGACTAGGCTCAGGCCTACGAGGTACTGTTCTCAAGTACAAATAACTATTCTCGAGTACAAACAGGTATCGAGGTTGGGGTAGTATAAATACCCCGAACCTCATTTATTATCACTAGCTAACCAACACATTAACATTCACTCACATTTAATATCAAATCCCAATATACTCATTCTCACGCCAGAGATTGGTCCTGGATAACACCAAGGGCGAGGCTAACACGTGTTTATACTTGTGCATGAACGATATATTTCTCTCCAATCCAAAGAAGTCTAGAAGAAAAGACCGAGGTGCAAGATTTTACTTCAACAGAGAGCAAAAAGAGCAAAGTAATTTGCTTGCCACTTACACATGTCACGAGCAAAACAACATGAAAATCACATAGCTAGCAAACTTGTTTTATCTTACGGAACTTCTAAGGTTGCAATTGATGAAGGGTTGTGTTAACCAAACCCTCTCTAGTGAGAGGGACTAGAAACCCTCCCTACTAGTAGGGTACTTTTGTCCCCTCCTTTGTACATGATGTTTTCTTTGTTTGTCCATATATAATTTTGTCCTCTTTGTCCTCTTTAATACTTTATTTCACCTGAAGGTTTGTTTTTTATTTTCTTTCTTTGTTTGTCCACTTTGTCCTTTTTATTCTTTATGATGGGTTTATTAAAATTTACGATGACCATTTTACACGAATGAGGTAATAAATTTTACACTTTTAGAATATTACATGCAAAATTTATAAAAAACGACAAAAAGACATATCAAGATATTTAATAGGCTCAGATTATTTATCGTTTTATCATTTTGGCTGCAAATTCGAAGGTTGCAAAGTGGGAAAAAAACTCACTTTACCGTCCATTTGGTTATGCCACGCCAAAATCAAGTTTTTCTTTTAAAATCATCATCGCCGTATCTCGGTTTTTTTTAACAAAAAACAAGTTTTAAATCTGATTAAACTAACAAACTGCTTATCAAACCAACTGCTTATTTCATAATAAACCAACATAAGCAGTTTCATCACCAAGAAACCAATAAACCAGTTTTTACCAACCAGTTTTTCACCAACATAAGCAATTTCATAACGAGAAGCATCACCAAGAAACCAACATAAGTAGTTTCATAACCAAGATAACAATTTTTTTAGATCTATATATATATATATATATATATATATATATATATATATATATATATATATATATATATATATATATATATCATAACGAGAAGCATCACCAAGAAACCATCACCAAATATTTTTTTATATCTAAAAATTTTTTAGATCATAACGAGAAGCATCACCAAGAAACCATCACCAAATTTTTTTTAGATCTAAAAAATTATTTTTAGATCTAAACACAACAAAAGCACTTTCCCAGATCTATTTTATTACCAAAAACAAAGTTGTATTTTATTACCAAAAACAACCACCACAAAAGTGGTATTTTAATACCAAAAAACAACCACCACCAAACCCTCCATATATATAACGAGTGGCAGTAGCCCGTCGTTACAAAACTCGGGACACTTATATGGTTGTCATACTAAACATAGTTGTTACAGTAGTTGTTCAAAGAAAAAGCAGGCTAACAACAGGCCTGAAAGTCTGCATAAGACCCAAACATTGGGCTCTGCATTGGGCTTTCACATGAAATCATTATTGTAATGAAGGTCAAAATTCTATTATTGTGATGATATGAAGGACCAGGAAATTGTTATTTTAAGAAATGGGCAAAGGAAAGTATTATTTTATGAAGAAAGGTCACAGAAACTATTATTTTATAAAAGTCCTTGCGCCATGTTATATATATACAATACGAGTATCCAAAAAATTCATAGAAATCAAGGAATTATGAAAAAGTAGGGATTGGCCACATGAATATAGTTTCTTTTTTAGCAGATATGAATCTGCTTTCTTAGTCACCCTCGTCTTGTCCATTTTTTCATCACTCGATGCCCCACAAAATATAGAGAACTGATTTACTAAAGGGAGAGGTTATACAAAGCAAACCACCATCAAACCACCACAGAGTATTAGTGATGAGAGACGTATTAGAGCATGAGGTACCGTCGTGCCGTCAAAGTGGTGCCATGGGAAATTTTTGCTGCCACGTCAGAAAAAAAGCTCCATGGCACCAGAAACCCCACGGCACCACATTTTGCCCGTATCTGTTGGCACCAGAAATTCTGGTGCCGTCGGCCAATTTTTTTTTCTTTTAAATAAAATAAAATATACACAATATAAACTAAAATAAACTTCATTAATTAAAAAAACACACATTACCGATCGATATCGCTCCTACAGCCAGACAACAACGTGCAGAGTTGAGAGTCACCACGCGTTGTTGAAATTATATTTGGGCGGCACATAGTCCAACTTAGACAGGTTGATGAGTTCGATCGATAAGATTCTCATTGCGCAAGAAAATGCGATAAAAGAGAGTTTTAATAGAAGCATCAACAAGAAACTAAATAATTGTAATATACTACTATTTGAAGAATTGTGGTATAAAGTTTTCAAACATGCTTTCAAACTCATGTTCAAAGAACTCCACCTATCGATCACCGTAGAAGACTGTAGCCATAAGTTGTAGGCAGTTTATGGACTACCATGCTTTCACGAAGTTAGAGAGATATTATTGCAAGAGTTAGACCTACATAGGGAGGTTTACATATGTATGTGGACGCAAGCTGGCTTTAACGGAATTTGCTGGTCAGTAAACTGGTCCGGAAATGGAGCTGCACCGTTAGATCGCTATATGATTATAACAGACACGGGGTTGGTTATTGCAACACTGATTAACCGACCTGTTGTATTTATATCCCGGCGGGGTTGGAATACGTGTTTTCCGCTTGTTTCCGGTCCAAACTTCTCACAAAGAACTGACCCCTTGTGATAGCCCGTGTGGGGCCAGACGACTATGGTCACTACATATGTCTGACGCTATACAAAGATTCTCCACTTCCGCATATCCACCCACAATGGAAGAGGCACAAAGCCCAAGATGCATCCCAATGGGAAACATTATATTACGATCGACTAAACTAGTTGTAAATAATTATACAGACAAGACATTGTAAATGATTACTGATATATGTTGTAAATAATTATACCGACAAAACATAGCGAATGATTACTGATTTATGTTGTAAATAATTGTTTTTATTATATAGTAAATGATTGAAAATTTAT
This sequence comes from Artemisia argyi, assembly GCA_030686995.1. Taxonomy (NCBI): domain Eukaryota; kingdom Viridiplantae; phylum Streptophyta; class Magnoliopsida; order Asterales; family Asteraceae; genus Artemisia; species Artemisia argyi. The sequence continues at coordinate 102,674,750 of CM060686.1, read as the reverse complement.
TTAAATTAATAATAGCATTATTGATTGATGCTGTAAATTATTATGCAAATTCTTTGGCTTGGTGGAACGAAAAAATCCTTTCTTGTGTCGCTGTAAGAGAGGATTCATTATAGAAAAGGAATCATGTACAGAAGCTAATTATGGGAAACCGTATTATGCATGTCCTTTTTCAGTGGTAAATAATTATACGTTTGCTTAGTTATGTAAATATGTAAATAATTTGTTTGTTAAAAATACATTTCTTATAATTTTCTTAACATATAACAGCCAGGTACAGATAACTATGGGTGTGGGTACTTCATGTGGAAAGCTAATTTTCAAAAGAAGTACTTTAATGAATCCTCTTCTTCAACGCAGTTTTCAAACTGCGTTTCAAAAGATAATAAGATTGACGAGCTTGAAGCAAGAAACAAGCTGTTGATGACAAGAATAAAGACGCTGGAGTTGTTGTTGTAGTTGTTTAATGTGGTAATGTTTAACGTGCTATTATTGTTGTTGTTAATTCAATAAAAACACATTAAACGTTTTAATTATATAAACATCACAAATAAAAACAACAAAAAACATTACACAAAATACAATACACATTATATAAACATCACAAATAAACACAACAAAAAATACATTACACAAAATAAAATACATTATACAAAATACATTACCCACAAAAAAAGTACAAAGTAGTACACTAGAGACACTAGGGAAGGTTGGGATAAATTTTTAGGGGGGGGGGGGGGTGTTAGTATATCCCACCCCATATGGAAAGTGAAAACTACAAATCAAAGGGAAGAAACGCTGCAAGTCAAACTTAGCAAATTACTGTTTGAATGAAAACTCAAGCCTCGAATACCAAAACAACTCAGGTACCGGATCAAATAAAAAACGTCACTTGTCTAGAAAGTAGAAGCGAAAATTACTGTTAAGGCCACTGTCACAATCATTTGCCTTGCAGATGGTCACTTTTTTTTCAATCCCTAAAAAGACCACCAATTTCGCTGCAACTAGGCAGCGAAATAAATCTCTACGCGTGTCCTCTTATGATTAATCCAAAAAGAAATAAAGAAAAAATAATAATAAATCGCCTACCATTTGCAGCGATCTATTTCTCTCTTCATATTTGAGGCCCACATCATTTAAAAAAAAGGGATTTCACTTCAAATTTGCAGCGAGATGCCATCTTGTACAACTTTTTAAAATTGAAAAAAAAATTACCAAAATTACCCTAAACTTTTTAATATTTACAATTTTTTATATAACAAACTTTATTCGTCAATATAAAGCAAATTCGTTAATAAAAAAAATACCGTTGCGAAGAGCTCTAAATTACGAACAAAACGAGTCCAATATTGATATGCTTTTGACGTACCTACGATATTATAAAAAATACAGAGTATTGAAGTTTAAAATAAAAAAATTAACTTACAAAATTACCTTAAAATTACTAATATTTATAACTTTTTTATATAACAAAACTTTATTCGTCAAATATTTAGCAAATACATAGCGAATTCATTAATAAAAAAAATACCATTGCGAAGAGCTATGAATTACGAATAAAACGAGGCCAATGTTGATATGCTCGTTTTAAGGTACGTCAAAAGCATATCAATATTGGGCTCGTTTTGTTCGTAATTCAGAGCTCCTTGCAACGGTATTTTTTTTATTAACGAATTCACTATGTATTTGCTAAATATTTGACGAATAAAATTTGTTATATAAAAAAGTTATAAATATTAGTAATTTTAAGGTAATTTTTGTAAGTTTATTTGGACTTCAATATTTTTTTATAAAATCGTACATGCGTCAAAAGCATATCAATATTGGGCTCGGTTTGTTCGTAATTTAGAGCTCTTCGCAACAGTATTTTTTTATTAACGAACTCGCTTTATATTTGCTATATATGTGACGAATAAAGTTTGTTATATAAAAAAATTGTAAATATTAAAAAGTTTAGGGTAATTTTGGTAACTTATTTTTTCAATTTCAAAAAGTTGTACAAGCTGCATCTCGCTTCAAATTTAAAGTGAAATCCCATTTTTTTTAAATGATGTGGGCCTCAAATATGAAGAGAGATAAATAGATTGCTGCAAATGGTTGGCGATTTATTATTGTTTTTTCTTTATTGGGATTTATTTCGCTGCCTAGTTGCAGCGAAATTAGTAGCCTTTTTGGGGATAGAAAAAAAAGTGAACCTCTGCGAGGCAAATGATTGTGATAGTGGCCTTAACAGTAATTTTCGCAAAGCAGAAAGTCTAGAAAGTGATCTTATCCGTCTATTTCTCTATCAATTGTGATGTGATCTTATCCGTCCCATTGAACAAAAGAGGGCAACTTAGTCTTTTCATCACTGAAAGCTGTCAGCCTCTACCTTCTATTTGCAGGTCTCCCACATTACACTTTAAGAATCATACCAAAACACAAAATTACGGATTCATAGCAGATCGAACGTGTTCGGAATTCAACCAAGAATTCGAAATACAATAACAAATAGAAACTGAATCGAGAAATAGAATTTTTATCTGGATATTGATACTTTACTGAAAATCATGATTTGAATTAGGAATTCGATTTTGAATCGTGAGTTAAAGAAATCAAGTTGCGTATTTGGATTTCGAATAATTAAATCGCAACATGAAGAGAACTGAGATATGGAGTTGAAGAAATGAGATTCGTTGAATTCTGTTGATATAAATAATGCGTAAAAACGTTATTAATATTTTTTGATATCCCTATGTTTTGACGATCACAAAATATAAAATCATTAAACGTAAAATCATTACGTAAATAAGTATTTAGTGACAAAATATCATTATATCCAACTAATTCACTTAAGGTATGAATAAACAAGAGCCTAATACATTTTATGATCAAAGGAAGGTTTATTTACTAATTACAAATTATATAAAATGGTATAAACATTTTATATATTTAAGAAAAACACTTTTGGTAATTAAAGGAAAATGTTTATTTCATAATAAATATATGAATTCAATTTTTTAACAAAATTCAGTTAAATTTTCACCAAATAAACTTTTCCCAGAAAAGACAAAGAATCTGGCCATTTCATATGGGCGACCCCCTTAATTTTAAGGGGGCCGGCACACAATTAAGGGGGCCGGCATACGCTCCTGTGTCAGATTTTTTGCCTATAAATACTGGTTCAAATCTGAATTTTTTCCTCACCTTTTGCACTAAAATTTTCTGTTCTAATTCTCTCAAATCATCTTCCTAAAACCTTTGATCATAAACATATTAGTTCTTGTTTTCAAGTGATTCTATCCGTCCTCATTCAAAGTGCAAGAGAAGAATACTCCTTTCATCTCAAATCAAGAAGTATTGAAGATTAGTTGTGTAGCTTGTAATTATTGTACAGTTGTGTAGTGATTGTAATTGGTAGATCTAGGTGGGTTTGTAAATCTAGTATTGAAGAAGTTGTGGTGTGAAGTAGAAGTAGTGTGTAGTTGTGAAGTAGTAGTGTGTAGTTGTGAAGTAGTGGTGTGTATAAGTTGTGAAGAAGGCGTGTAGTGGTGTGAGAATTGTTCTAGCTACTATTAAGACTCAACATTTAGCTTAGTGTCGTTAATTGGTGTAAGCGAAAGTCGTGTAAGGTTTCTCCACCAAAAAGGGAGTTTGTTGACATAGTGAAGAAAACTCTCGAGTAGGTGACTCGAGGAGTGGAGTAGGGCGAAGAGGTGCTTTGTAGCCAAACCACTATAAATATCGTGTGTTGTGGTTTGATCTCTCTATCTCTATCTTTTCATTACTTTCATATTTACGTTATCATTATTTAGTTAGTTAGATTAAATTGTTTGAGTTGTGCAAGTGTTGAAATTCACATAAATAAGAATCGAAGTTTTTATCAAACAAAGTTTCTAAAATATAAATTGACGTAAAACTATTCACCCCCCCCCCCCTTCTAGTTTTCCACAATTGGCATCAGAGCTACGTTAAACAAGATTTTTAAAATAAACTGTATTTTAAAACTTGAAACGATCTATGGAATCTGAAAAATAATTAGAAGGTCAATCTATGCAAAGACCACCACTATTTGAAAGTGATGGTTTTCTTTATTGGAAAAATCGATTCGAAACTTATGTGAAATCAAAAGATCTAGATCTTTGGCATGTTATTATTAATGGTGATTTTCCTCCTATACAAAATAATCCCGAAACCAAAAGGGATGAAATTGTACCTTTTGAAAAACAAAACGATGATTTGAAAAAGAAACTTGCTAAAAATAATGAGGCTAAAATGGTTATTTATAATGTGTTACCATGCAAAGAATATGAAAGAATTTTTATGTGTAAAACCGCAAAAGATATTTGGAACTCTTTACTAATCACTCACCAAGGTAATAGTCAAGTCAAAGATAATAAAATAGATCTTCTTGTACAATAATATGAACAATTTACGATTCTGGAAGAGGAATCAATTGATAATGCTTTTGCTAGATTTAACACTATCATCACAAGTTTAAAAGCACTTGATGAGAATTTTTCTAGCAAGAATTTTGTAAGGAAATTTCTTAGGGCTCTCCATCCGAAGTGGCGTGCTAAAGTGACAGCTATTGAGGAGTCAAAGAATCTATCAACTCTACAACTTGATGAGCTAATTGGAAACTTGAAAGTGTATGAGGTGATAATAAAGAAAGATTCCGAAATGGTCAAAGGAAAAAGGGAGCAAACCAAGTCAATCGCATTGAAAGCAAAAAAGGACTCTAGTGACGAAGAATGCTCAACCTCCGAAAGTGAAGATGAAGAGTACGCCATGGCCGTAAGAGACTTCAAGAAATTCTTCAAAAGACGAGGAAGATATGTTAGACAACCATTTGATGAAAGAAACACATTCCAAAGAAACAAGGACGACAAGACTAGCAAGAATGAAAGAAAGTGCTTCAAATGTGGAGATCCAAATCATTTTATTGGAGAATGTCCGAAATTATCAAGAAGTCAAAACCACAAGGCCTTTATAGGAGGAGCATGGAGTGATAGTGACAACGATGAAAAAGACACAAGAAAAGAATAAAAGTGTCTCATGGCAAGATCTTCCGATGAGGTACGTTCCGAAACCGAATACTATAGTGATGATAATTTATCGTTAGATGAAAAATATTTAGATAGCGAATATAGTAGATTATGCAAACTAGGACAAAAAGTCATAGCTAAAAATAAACTACTAAAACACACTAATAATAAATTAAAGGATGAAATTCTTGAATTAAAAATAAAACTACAAAAGCTAGAAAAAGGAAAAGAAAGTATTATAGTATGTAAAGAATGTCTAGTTGTTAAAAATGAGAATAAACAACTTAAGGAAGAAATTATTAGATTTGAGAAATTTGAAAATAGTAGTCGATCACTTAGTAAAATAATTGGCTCTCAAAGAATTTCCAAAGATAAAACCGGCTTAGGATACGACTCAACCGAAGCATCAACTAGTAAATCTAAAAATGTAAAGTTTGAAAGTGAAACTAGTGAACTAAAACCTTTAGAGTTAATACCAAAGTATATACTTTTGAAAGATATATTAGTACCTATTGCAAGTGATGAAGAAATTAAAAGCTTTCATAAATCATCTTTAAAACCCGAAGTAGAACCCCCTAAGCCAAAAATAAGATCTAAAACTCCACCACCTAGAAAACCAAATAGTCCTCATCCTAGGTCTAAAACTCCTCAACCTAGAGTAAACCAAAATAGACGAAACTTTCACAATAATCATCAAATGTGGAACTTCAATCCTTGGGGAATGATTCCACCATACATGCACCCAAGTCAAATGCATAACGTCTTTGGACCAAACAACTTTGGTCAAATGAGACAATGGGGACCAACAAGATGAATTCGTCATACCTTGGCAAGCTTGGTTTTCTATCCGCTTTCACATGGTCATGAAATCTCTTGAAGACTTTGAAGATTTGCTTGTTGAAGACAAAAAGGTACACGTCTCTTTTAAATTTCCATGTCAAGATTGCATGCTTAGTCTAGTATCTAGTTCATTGTTGCTATAGCTTATTTCGTAATTACTCTTAGCTAATTTTCTTGTTTATATATATACACATATTTTTTTTTCTTATATATATATATATATATATATATATATATATATATATATATATATATATATATATATATATATATATATATATATATATATACATATATATATATATATATACATATATATATATATACATATATATATATATATACATATATATATATATATACATATATATATATATATACATATATATATATATATATATATATATATATATATATATATACACTAGCTTCAAGACCCGCCCGATGGGCGGGCTAGCTCTATAATTTCATTTGATTAATATTAGACGATTTATATTTAAGTTTGATTATCTCAAAAGACCGTAACATATATGTATTAAACAAGCGGGTTTGCCCGCACGTTGCTGTGGGGCGGCCGCGTTTATGTTTATTAGAATTACATTAACGTTTTTGGGAGTAAGCAATGGGGCAGTGACAGTACTTAACAAAAGAGTAGACATGAGACACATATTTAAAAAATACATATTGATCTAAGAAAAAGTTGATGCAAACTAAGATACACAGTTAAGCATAAGCATTTTCTTCTTCGAAATGGTTGAAAGTGCTTGTGAGCAAATAAGGCTACCTATATTATTGCTCTTTTGTAGACATAATTTGTTTTTTAAAAAGTCATGTCAATCTATATTGTCAATTCTGTTGTACATAGTTAAATGAAGCTAAAATAATATTACTTCTAAGCTAATTACATAAACTTTTCTTCTCTAACAATGATATCAAATAATCAATTAGAGGTAAAGGTTTGCAAAACTCTTGCAGACTCGTTAGCCATTGCTGCTCACTCAACACCGAGGTTGACACTCAACTCTTTATATTTCTCGGCCTCCTACAATTGGTCAGGAATACCTCATTGTGCGTATTTTTGGTCCCTGCAGCCAATACCTTTTAACACTCTTGTTCACATACTTTGTAACTAAAACATAGTTTCGGTAAATACCAATTGTTGGACCACCTGCTCGCGACAACCCGTTTAATCTAAGTCTTTGTTTTCAATCAGTTTAATTGTTCCATAAATTACCTTAGCAATAATCAAAAGCTTTGTTAGAATAGAATCTCAACTGATTTAACCCATTCTCCTTGTAGCAAAACGAAATGTTATTTACATATTTAAGATAAAACAAAAAATGAAAATGAACCAATTCGACTCATTTATAAGTATATTGATTCTGTGATCTATTATTGAATCCATAAACAAAGGTCCAAGGTTTGGTTAAGCGTCTGATGCAATTTACCTGAGATTGGAACATCTGCCCTGCGAAAGTAAACTTCTCAGTCAAATGTTCCAATTCTTTCTTGTTGGCATGAAGCTGACTTAGTGTTGGAGTACAAATTAAGGTTATATATCGTTGATCTCAAAAGCGTATTCAAAGAATAACAAATCTAGGCAAAGTAACACCTAGATTTGTGAAGAGTAACAAAATTAAGCTTATATAAAAGTCATTCCTATTATTGTTTTTTGCACAAAGTTAAGCTTATAGAAAGAGTAACAGATCAAGTACCGATGACATACTATTATCGCTTTTATTGGGTTGGAAAAGAAAATGATTTTCGTCTAGGCACATTACCAGCAAATAAGACGAAACTATTATATAGGCTAATGAGCTTATTTGAGTTGGGTTATACTATCATAAGCCCATTTTGTCACTTATTTTCCAGATTAAGAGCTTATTTTCATGTTTAATGGGGTGTTTGTCTAAGCTAAATAACTTCATAAGCCCAAAAATAAGCTAAAACAAACACCCTCTTAACTCCTAAGTCAGTAGCTTATTGCATTCTCTAAACATCATAAAAAGAGTACCCAAACCACCCCCTTCAAAACCTAAATAAACATGTTTAACTAAATGACTCTTATACCGAATATAATAACAACTACAGTAATGATATAAACATTGAAAGAGTAGAAAAAAAGAGGAAAAGGGATGAGAACCTGTTTATGAAGTAATGCCATACTTTTACGAAGCTTATAACCAATCCTCTTTTTGCGAACAATTATAGCTTCCAGTTCTTCAATCATTGTCATTCTTTCAGCTTCATATGACCCAACCGTCGTTGCTTCTGCTGTTTGATAACCAACCGCCTTCAAAACAAATTTCAAACAATGTTCGATTAGCAACTGTAATAACCTGGCGTAAAAAAAAGTTAGAATCACTTAAATCGTTGTTCATATATTGTGCTATATCTAGTCCAAACATCCCCCCTTTTTCACTATGTAGCACAAAGGAAAATAACGAACAACTAAATCCAACATTCAAATAGAGCGCTTCTTAAAACTTGAAAGAAGAGTCATGAGTTTTACCTTTACTGAATTTTGTGAAGAAACTTGCGGAAAAGTGACGGCTGCATTGTCTAACTGTAGAAACTTAGTAAAAAAATGACACGGCATACTGTAATGAAAACCCACAAAAACCCAAAGATATTGGAAAAATAACCTCCATCGAGTTTTCTGAGGTAGAAACTTGAATGCTAAATTACCTCAATCGATTTTTCTGAGGTAGAAACTTGAACGCTGGGATCATTCATGTGGTAGTCGAAGCTTAATTCGCCATATTTAGTCTCATAGTGGCTATCATCTTCGTAGTCTTCGTAGTCGGTAAGAAAAACAGACTCCCTTTCATCGTCTTCAAGCCCATTGAATTGGTAATCGATATGCAAAAATAGAAACTAATATTAGAGTCACTTACCTTAATAAGCCTATGTCTAAATCAACTAAAGACAAACTACATTTAACCCGTTAACCCACTTAAACGGTCCCTTTATAGGCAGACTTTTAAATAGACAAAATCGGAGCCATTTGTGAAATTTGGAACTCGGATAAATTCATTCATAAGAAATCGATCATAAAAAATAGTTAATTTTTTCCTTCTCTTAAAGGAATATAAATGCTATAGACTGTTACATGAAAACAAAGTGTCATTTTGATCACTTTTTTTCCTTCCTATATGGGCTATTTCTTAAGTTCGATAATTAAGTGTATGCACGAATATTAAGAGTGAATAACAACAAAGGTGAAACAATTACCCGAACAACAATCGGCAATTGTAATCTGAATCTGTAACTTCATATGTTTTGGAGTTAGCACCATCAATTGTAATAGTTGTTCCGTCAATAGTTTCTCTGTACCAACTAAAAATGCTTGATCCTTCATAACCACCAAAGTATTCTCCTTCACCAGAATAAGTGCTCAAGGAAAGTTGCTTTACATTAACTTTGGAAACTACAGGAGGAGCTGCCACAACAAATAACATGAATATGTTATAGGTGTATCATAAGTAAAGAAATACATAACAGAGGAACATGAGTCTACCTGGAATCACGGGATTGTTGCAAATGGAAACCAATGGTTTTTCAGATTTTCCATCTGCGCGAGTTGGGATCCAATACAAAGCCAAATATGCACCCACGTCTTCCAGTGATGGAGTGTATGTTCTGTGGAAAGAAATAAAAAAAAAGGTTAGCCAAAGGAATGCATAGCGATAGAAAATAAAAGAAATATTGAAATATTATGGGGAATTAGTTCCACAAAACTTACAATGTCTTCCCGCATATAGTCACATCGTCACGAGCATCTGATATATCCATGAAAGCAGATGCATCAAGTTTGGAGTGAGTTTTGTACCAAATATACGTCTCATCCCCTTCTTGTCCACCAAAGTATGTCTTCAGAGAAATCACAATCTTGTCCTCACAGCAATCAGGAACTTGAAGTTCCAAACCCACAGGATCAGCTGAAGAGGAAATAATTAGATATGTGAAAAAAAAATGCCTGGGTAGAACAATGTTAAACCACATGCTTGTAAACAATATACATATTAAACTGTGATGTATTCATATCGCTCGAATAGTGGAGTTAAAGAAACTGCCGTGTTGACAATGTCTTTCAACACCAGCAGCAGCAAATATGAGTCAAAGAAAATGGCGTTATACATTTTTTTCTTATCATGTTCAGACCAATCAAACAAAAAACCAAATGTATTTTATCTTTTTAAGTTACCAATTTTTTTCTATCTGCATCACTTGTTAAGTTCAAGGCAGTGCAAAATATACTCACCAGGTGCAATCGGGCCAGATACAATACTCTTTGGGCTCCCTTTAACTCCATCATCTCGCACTGGTGTATAAACAAGCTCCACACATCCTCCCACATCCTCTAAAGTTAAATCTAAATGCTCTGCTAAGAATATAGTCATCACTTATGTAGTAAGTCATAAGGGTAGTCAAGTGTTGCTGTAACTGATACAGAATTACAATTTAAAAAGTAAAAACTCACCATCAGAATGTACAAATGGTTGGTGAGCATGATTTTCTTTTCAACGAATTAACAAATGGTTGGTGAGCATGATTCACTAACCTCCATATGGAGTCAAGGTTGATTTCAAAACTGAATCTAATAAACAAAATCAATAAATACATAAAAAACTAATCCTTAATTCATCAAACATCAAACATCGAGTCATCTAATTTTGTTTCAATTCGCACAAAAAGTAAAATAAAAATTACCTTAAACATAATATGATTGATTTGTGATGATGTGTTGTTTGTGCTATTGTATGATCGAGTTGTGAAGTAGACACGTCCAATTAGAATTGAAATCAGAGATTTGAAAATGAATTTGAAATCAAAATAATTAATGATTTTGTGTGTGGTTTATGGCCGTGTTTGCGTGTGTGTGATTTGCGGTGTGTGTTATTTTGGCATTAGATTTAAGTTTGCTTATTTTCAGCTGTTTTTGTTCTAGATTTGCTCAACTGAAATGGTTTTGAAATTTTTTGAAAAATTGCTCCTGTTTTTTCTCCCGTTTTTTTATTCAAAGAATATTGAAAACTTTCTATTAGTAGTGATGTTTCCAGGTGTCATTCTTTTAGAATTTTGAGAGAATTTTTGCCTCTAAAAATAGCAATCACACTTGTTATATATATAGGTTGATATATATATATATATATATATATATATATATATATATATATATATATATATATATATATATATATATATATATATATATATATATTATTATTATACATATTATATGCCTTTATAACCTAGAAAACTCATTAGTTGATTTTCTAGAACTAGAAATTGTTCGTTTAAGAACCTTTTCTTTTCCCCTCTTTTGGCCTTCTTGAACTTTAAACGTTCAAACATACTCATGTTGATGTACATAAATGAGTTGAAGAACCTATAGATGAAACAAACTCCCGTCACCTTTTGCATCCGTCTCCCTCTCTTTTTCTCGTCTTATAAACCCATGCTATTTATATATATATATATATATATATATATATATATATATATATATATATATATATATATATATATATACATATATACCTTCCACACTTTTCATCGTCGACTTGACGGCTTGATCAATTTTATCTAAAATTATCAAGGAAATTTTGGTTGACGAAATGTCAAATAAAATGTCAAGTAATTCTCTTCGTGCGAACACTCTCCAATGTATTTTTGATTAAAACTAAATCTAATATATATATATATATATATATATATATATATATATATATATATATATATATATATATATATATATATATATACATACTTACTTATTTTTATTTTCAGAATCAAAACCGCGAAAAACTCAAAAAAAATTGTGCCGCCCCCTTAAAATTAAGGGGACCGGCAGTGTTAAAATGGGCGGGCCCCTTAATGTTTAAAGGGGCCGGCCATCTGACAAATTCCATATATTTTTCTTCCTTATTCTACTTACCAAACACTCTGATGAGTGTGTAAATACTCATCATTTCTGTTACATATAAGCTGCAAAAACATATGAAAACACACAGGAATGCCTTAAAATACATAAAATTATCCCTGGGTTGTGTTTTTATGCATAAGGATTGAAAACTGATGAAAAACAAAACATTTCACATAATTTACAGTTTCAGTCCCTGAACTTTGGAAAATTGGCAAAACTAGTCCCTGGTAAATCAAAACTTGTACAAATGTCATAAAAGGTCCTTGGAATTCATAAGTTGTCAAGAAAAGTCCTTTAAAGTTTAAAAATAACAAAATGACAACTTTGGTCCCTCAACTTTTGAAAAGTGTCAAATTTAGTCCCTGGGTGTTTAAAAATGAAAATTATCAAACTACACCCTTGTACTATTCTAAAAAGACAAAATTGGTCCTTATGATAACTTTTGAGAAGTTACAATTTCAACCCTTCAAAAATCAGAAAGTTACAGTTTTAGTCCCTGGAGTTTGTGGAATTTGCAGTTTTGGTCCCTAAGGTTTAAAATGGAAAAATATGCAATTATGGTCCTTGTACTAATGTTTAATTACAGGTTTAGTCCTTATGTGGAGTTTGGAAAAATCACAAAACAGCCCTCAACTTTACCTATATTACACATTTGGTCCTTGTGATTTATTAGTTAAAAACCAAACCGGATCCACCCTTAAACCAAAACTAAACCCATCAAAAAAACCAAATCCAGATCCAGTCCAGTCCACTTGGGCCCAAAATGAATCCAGCCCACCCCCCTTAGTTAAATAAGCCGGGTCAAACAAAGTCAAACACCACCACCCCGTATTCTCCTTCTTCCCCAAAACCACCACCACTGCTCACCCCTCTCACCCCCCTCTGCAACCCAATACCATCCATGGTATCACCACATCACCCTCCCCAGCTGGCTACTCTACCTCACCTACCCTCATCATTTTAACCCCCAATGCATTTAATGCATTTCCCACCTTTTTCTTCCACTGTAGCACCCAAAGTGATACAATTTCTTCCATTCCTTCCCAAGATGGTCAGAACTATCTCAATTGTCCCCCTTACACCTCCACAAGACTCCATAAAGCTTTAATTGCTTTGAAACATCCACAAGCAACCTGTGTGGAATTTTGGCGCCAAATTTGTTTTAAAGGTCAAGATCATCTCTGACCCATCTAATGGTCATGAATTCAAGTGGGAAACAATCAGAGATCCATGGGGAGTCTCAAAATGCTATAAAGTGGAAGAAAGAAGCAGTGTGGAACCTATCTAGTTTTTTTTATTTTTAATGTAATGTCGAATTAGATTATTTTTCAATTCCAGAGTAACTTAAGCTTTCATTTTGTAATCTTAAACCTTTCCAGTGTATTTTAACCTTGTTTCAATAATCAAATTCCAGTTCTTAATATAAATTCAGTATTATGCTAAATTTCATCTAAAAAATCATTTATAGTCAAATGTTGTTATTTGTTGTTATTGTGGATTGAGTTTAGTCATATAAGCTCCCAGATAGCTTTTTAAAGCTATTAGAAACTTCTAAATTCAGTTTAAGACCACAAATAAATAAATAAATAAATTAGACTTTAATAGGTAAAAAAAAATAAAAAATCATGAAGAAAGAAAGATTTTTGCAAGAAGCTTGGTGATTTGGATGAAAGATTGGTTTAGAGCTCTGAGGAGAGCATATAGGAAAGGTTCTTAGTTCTTGGTTCTCAGTTGTGCTTTGGATTCAATTTGTAAGCAATTTCTATTAATTTTTGCATTTACTGTTTCAGTAGATAAATAGCTTAGGTCTTGGTAGTTAATTGTTTCTGTGGTGCCTGTTAGTGGATTTATAACTTAATATTGCTAGGTCATTGGTTAAAAATTTAAGTTATTAGTTGATAAAAATTAAACAGTCAAATAGCTTAAGTAGTAATTCTTAGGTTCTAGTTGTTGTTTACTGTGTAATTGTGTCTATCTAGTCTTAGTTCATCATAATTAAGTGTTAAGACTCAATCTCATGGCCTAATTCAGTGTAATACAACATTAATCAAAAAATTATACTTGCTAAGGTGTGTTTGGATCAAGCTGTTTCACTGATATAGTGCATGTTATTATCTGCAATTCTTGTTTCTGCATGTTAGTATAAGTCATTAGGACTCAGTTTAGTTATAATACATAGGTCTTTTTAGTTAAAAAGTCAAAATAGAATTTAATCTTATCTAATCTGTTAACTGTTAGTGTAAATCAAGTCCAAATCTTCATATTAGCTGTATAAGTGGTTAGGTTAACTTATTTTAATCTTATTACACCTTAATACAACATATAAAATTAACTAGGATTAATCAAAACTCATAAAAGTCAACTTCTCAAGTTTTACTTAAAAGTCAAAATTGCTCAGCTCAGTTTTTTTTTACCAAAAACACAAGAATTGTTTAGAATTTAGGAAAGGGATTCAAGCTTTGATATTTTTAGGATTAATAATCTACCAGCTAAACTTTAGATTTCCAACTTGTTTATATTTTTGTGAAATTTATTTGTGGACCAAAATGCCCTTTGAATTGGACTGCAGGGCAAAGTCTTGCCCTGTGCACAAGTCCTCAGTCAATAATCATAAGCTTGCATAAGCTTCAAAATTTGACCCTAGCTTGTGAACTTTGTGATTTTGTGATACCTTATGGCTAGTTATCTGATATAAGTGCTTATTTGCTTTTAATTACTCATATGAATTGCTTATTCTACTTAAAACTTGTGCTATCAAAATAACTTTTACACTGATTACTCAGTGTAAACAAGCAAAACCACAAGCCCATCATAAGCTCATCACTGAGCTTTGGCTTGTGATCTAAGACTTTCCAAGAAGCTGAGCATCCCAGCTGTCTAGTTCAATGCTTAAATCTCATTTTCTAAACCTTTCACTAGGGCTGCTCTCAGCTTAAAGCTTGTCCTTTCACCCAGTTTACTGAGTGATCCAGTCAACCCACCCAACTTTATAAGCCCTTCAAAAGCTTATCAGTGGTCCCCATTGATCAAGCTTGTCATTGTGGATTCCTTACCAGCTCCACTTTATAGTCCATCACTCAATTGGTCCTTGTTAGCTTATTCTATAAGCTCAAATTGACCATCTTGGTTGTCTGTCAAGGGTGTTTGGATTTCAGTTCATTGATATTGCTTAAAAGCTTTTCACAAGCTTATTAGCTTAATTCAGTGAACTCACTTGTTCATACCTGTTTATATACCACATAAATATTATAATATCTTTTTATTTTCTTTGTTAAGCCTGTTTCAAAACTTGAAATAAGCTTTCAAGCTTATTCTCACTTATGCACTCAACTGAGTGAACCAGTTGGACCCCTCACTTCCCAAGCTCATTCTGAGCTCATCAGTGGGTCCCACACCCTATATCCTAGTTCTTCTAACCCCCCTCCTACCAAGGTTCATCCTTTGACCCTTTGGTTGACCTGCACACCACTGGACCCCACCTAGAATTGCACCCAAACCTTGTCCCATTTCTGACCCAGAACCAAATAAGCAATCAGCTTATTGTGGTCTTTTGGCTTATTCAGTGAGCTTATATCATCAAATATAGCTTATTCAAGTCCACTTAACTTAGGTGAAACAGATTTTACCCTTGTGGACCCCACATAAGCTCATTTGAGCTCATTTCTTTGTTTGGTCAAACCTAGTCAACTGTTTGGTCCAATAAGCACTCTCAGTGCTTATTTTTGGTTTTTAAATTATTTGTTTTTGTAAAAGTTTCATATTTTAAGTATTTTATTAGATTTGTAAAAGAAAAACAAGAAAAAACCAAACTTACTTATAGTGATAGCTTCTATTTAATAGAAACTATCTATTTAATTTTCCTTTTTAGCTTATTTATAAGCACTTTTACTATTTTATATTTTTATTAAATCTCTTATATATTAAAGTAATTTTATAAATTTTTCCAGAATTTTCTTTTGTCATCTAGTGTTATTTAGAATTAATATTAGTTTATTTAATAATTAAATAATAAATGAGAATTAAATAGCATAATATATTTTTATAAGGTAATACTTATATTTTATATTTTTCCTAGCTTCTATAAGTCATAAAATAATTTTAGAAATTTTCTTGTGATTTATACTGTTCATTTACTAGTTTTTATAATTTAATTATTTTAATTAGATAATAATTAATAAATAGCATAATAATTAATAGATTAAATTAAAAATACATAAAATAAAGTTTTTATAATTTTTTTAGGATTCCCATGATGGTTAATTAGATATATAAAATTTTTCATAATTTTCTAAGTTAGTTTAATATTATTTGTAATTTAAAATAGTTTAATTAGTTTAAATTATTATAAATAGTTTTTAATTAATAGAAAATTTAGAAAAAGACAAAAAGATTTATTTTTATTTTTTATACTTTCTTCAAGTTCTATTTTAGGTTTAGAAAATATTTTTATAAATTTTTAGTTTAAATTGTAGTATTTATAATTTTTAGTTGAATTTTAATTAAATAGTTAAAATAGATTTTAATTAAATAATTAATAATAAATAGATAAATAGTGTGAAAAATATAATTTTAATTTTAAAATAAGTTTTATAATATTTTAGAATTTTTAGAAATTCTAATTTTAATTTTCTAGACTTATTTTACATTTTCATAATTAATAGTTAATTATTAGATAATTAATAAATAGTTATTAAATAAAAATAATTAATTAAATAGTTTTTAATTAGAAATTAAATATTTTAAATTTATTTAATTTGCATTTAAGCCCCTAAGGCTTACAAAATCCTACTATAAGTAAATTTGTTTTTGTTTACGTTTAATTAATAAACGTTTACGTTTTTCTGTACCTTTTTCACGCGCACTTATCTGATTTCACGTTTTAGTTAATTTAGCTTATTAAAGCTATTTTCTCTTATATCTCAGTAGTACAAATCACTTAAACCCCTTTTCCTGTTCAATTCACCTGATCTTAAAGTCGTTTTATTTCAGATTTCACATCTCGTTGGGATCTAACGATCCGGGGAAACACTACACTCACCGGAGTATTGGTTTAGGCTGTCTGACTTGTTGACCATAACTTGGTTAATATTATCTGACTGTTTCGGACCAATCAAAATTTGGCGCCGCTGCCGGGGAGGTGTGCTGCGTATTACGACTTTTTGAAATATCTGTGAGTTTGAATTTTCACCCTTTGTTATATATCATCTTTTTGTTCATATTTTATTTTCTATTTGTAAATTTCCTGTCACTCTAAGTATTCTTAGAGTCGTCTCTAGTGCATGCGCACTCGTTCTTCTAGGTCCACAAGCCCTTTACGTGAGCTTGTCAGAATTCCTCGAAGACGCCGTAGACGTTCTGCCCCAACAGCCGTATCTGAGGAACGTGCTGTTTCACCAAAGAAAGTTATCATGGCGGAAGACCGTCCGATGAATGAGCTTCTCCAAGCACCCATTGAGGGTTACGGAGACGCTATTGTTGTCCCAGCCATCGTGGCTGAATACTTTGAGCTCAAAACCGGGTTACTAAATCTAGTGACTTCAAGCCAATTTTATGGTTTTGAGAGGGATGATCCCCATGCTCACATTAGATGGTTTAATAAAATCACTTCAACCATCAAATACAAGAACGTCCCTTCCGAAGCAGTTAAACTTCTTCTCTTCCCATTTTCTCTTGAGGGAGCAGCCCGGATTTGGCTGGAAAAACAACCTCCTCGTTCAATACACTCATGGGAAGATCTAGTTACCAAATTTGTAAACGAATTTTTTCCCCCGTCCAGAACAACAAGTCTTAAAAATGAAATCATCAAATTTACTCAAAGGTTTGATGAAACGTTTGGCGACGCTTGGGATCGTTTTAAAGAATTGCTTCGTCGATGTCCTCATCATGGTTTCACTGAATTAATGCAAATTGACACGTTTTATAATGGTGTGAGTCAATCTGACCAAGATTCTCTAAATGCCTCCGCGGGAGGTAATTTTTTGAGCAAAACCACAAAAGAAGCTTTAGAAATCATTGAAAATAAGTCCAAAGTCCGCACTACACGCACAAAACCATATAACTCCCAAGTGAGTGCTGGTCCTTCTACTTCATCACCCGTGAGTACTTCTAGCACCGATGCTAAGATAGATAAACTCACGGACGCCATTCAAGCTTTGGTTCTCTCAAGCCAGAAAAAAGTCACTTTCACACAAAACCCTTCACATGCTGAAGCTAAAAAAGTGGAAGTTTGTGTCACTTGTGGTGGCCCACATGCTTACTACAATTGTACTGCCACGGATGGTAGTCCTTTTGAAGCCAATTCCTTAGCCGGAACTACAAATCAGGGAGGTAATCAATACCGTCCTCAAATGGAACCAAGTTACCGTGCTAACACACATATGGGACCACCCGGGTTTAACCAAAACCCAAATTTGCAAAATAGAAACCAGAACCAACCTCGAATGAACCAAGGTTATCAAAACCAAGGGAATTTCAATCCTGGACAGAATCAAGGTTTCCACAATCAAGGAAACTTTAACAGAAACAATTTCAACCCCGGAAATCATTTTCAGGGAAATGGTAATCCAAATCAGGGAAATTTTCAGCCACAACAAGGTTATAATCAAAATAACCGTATCCAAAATTTCCCTAACCAAACACAAGCCATTCTCCCAGCTCCACAACCATCATCCGATGAGTTGTTAAAGCAGTTCATGAAAACTCAAGAAGAGACAAACAGGTTGTTGGTCAGCCAGATTTCTGAAATTAAGAAATCTTTAAATGAACGACCCTCGGGCTCTGGAAAACTTCCGAGCAACACGATCGCAAACCCGAGGGGCGATGCAAAGGCGATCACGACCAGGAGCGGAGTTTCATATGATGGACCCACTGTTCCCACTACCCCTTTTTCTTCTTCTCCCAAGGTAGTGGAAAATAACGTCGAGGTAAATAAGGACGATGTACTTCCTACTCATAAGGGAGGTACCCAAGACGTCCCACCTCATGTTGTCCCGAAACCCAAACCAAAACCTAAAGTTGTTTTTGAACAAAATGATATTCCAGTTGAAACACCTCAGTCCAGACCTTCTACCTCCTCTATTCCTTACCCCTCACGTTTGAGTGAACAAAAACTCCGTGAAAAAGCTAGTCATCAGATGGATAAATTCTTTCAAATCTTCCAAGATTTGCATTTTGACATTAGCTTTGCGGATGCTATTATTCTTATGCCTAAATTTGCATCGACAATCAAACACTTGTTAAGCAACAAGGAGAAACTGTTTGAAATGGCAAAGACTCCCTTGAATGAGAACTGCTCTGCAGTTCTTTTAAAGAAGCTTCCCGAGAAGCTGGGAGATCCTGGAAAATTTCTAATACCATGTGTATTTCCGGGAATGGTTGATTGCTATGCCTTGGCCGATCTTGGTGCAAGTATCAACTTAATGCCGTACTCAGTTTGGAAGAAACTTTCTCTTCCTGATCTTACTCCTACCTGCATGACTTTAGAGCTTGCAGACCGATCGATATCTCGTCCTATCGGCATTGCCGAGGACGTGTTTGTGAAGGTAGGAGAATTTCATCTCCCCGCTGACTTTGTAGTGGTTGATTTCGATGCCGATCAAAGGGTTCCTCTCATTGTGGGGAGGGGTTTCCTTAGAACGGGCCGTGCTCTTATCGATGTATTTGAGCAAGAAATCACTCTTCGTGTGGGTAATGAAGCTGTTACATTTAACCTCGATCAAACCTCGAGGTACTCCTCCAATTATGATTCTGAAGCAGTTAATCAAATAGATATCATAGACATTGCTTCTGAGGAGTACTCTCAAGAGTTTCTTGGTTATTCTCATAATTCTGTGAGTGGGGATGCCACTCCATCATCTGAACCTATCATTTCCGACTCTTCCCCTTCTCTCACTCCGTTTGAGGGAAGTGATTTCCTTTTGGAAGAGGTCGAGGCTTTTCTCAAAAGTGATTCAGTTCCATTGGGAATTGATAACACTGAGATTGATCTGGAGGGAGATATTCTTCTCCTTGAGAGATTGCTAAATCAAGACAATTCTCTTCCACTCCCTCCCATACAACTTCATAATCAGGAAATCAAATATGTTGAGGAAACTGATGATTTTCCTGAGGTCGAACTCAAGGACTTACCTCCTCATCTTGAATACGCATTCTTGGAGGGTGATGATAAATTACCCGTCATTATTGCTAAAGGTTTAAGTGTTGAGGAGAAGAGTGCTCTCATAAAGGTCTTGAAGTCAAACAAGCAAGCAATTGCTTGGAAACTCTCCGATATTAAGGGTATTAACCCAGATTTTTGTACACACAAAATCTTGATGGAAGATGACTTCAAGCCTGCTGTGCAACACCAAAGAAGGGTAAATCCAAAAATCCATGATGTGATTAAACAAGAGGTTCTTAAACTTCTTGATGCAGGATTGATTTACCCTATCTCTGACAGTCCATGGGTTAGCCCCATTCATTGTGTCCTAAAAAAGGGTGGCATTACTGTTGTCACCAATGAGGAAAATGAGTTGATTCCAACTCGGCTGGTTACCGGATGGCGTGTTTGCATTGACTATCGTAAGTTAAATGACGCCACCCGCAAAGACCACTTTCCGCTGCCCTTTATGGACCAGATGCTTGAGAGATTAGCAGGGAACGAGTACTATTGTTTCCTTGATGGTTTCTCAGGATACTTTCAAATCCCCATTGATCCATCGGATCAAGAAAAGACTACCTTTACATGCCCTTATGGAACCTTTGCTTATAAACGTATGCCTTTTGGCTTATGTAATGCACCAGGTACGTTCCAGAGGTGTATGATGGCCATATTTACCGACATGATTGGTAAAACGATGGAGGTCTTTATGGATGACTTCTCGGTCATTGGGGATTCATTCCAAACATGTCTCACCAATTTAGAAACAATGTTGAAAAGGTGTACAGACACCAATCTATGTCTAAATTGGGAAAAGAGTCACTTTATGGTCAAAGAGGGCATTGTCCTCGGCCATAAGATTTCCAAGAATGGGATTGAGGTTGACAGAGCTAAGGTTGATGTCATTGCAAAACTGCCTCACCCTACTACCGTCAAAGGTATTAGGAGTTTCTTGGGTCATGCGGGTTTCTATCGTCGATTTATACAAGATTTTTCTAAAATCTCACGGCCTATGACTCATCTCCTTGAAAAGGATACTCCTTTTATCTTCTCACCAGAGTGCATCGAAGCTTTTGAAACATTAAAGAAAAAGCTTACTGAGGCACCCATTCTTATTGCCCCCGACTGGGACTTACCCTTCGAGATTATGTGCGATGCAAGTGATTTTGCTATCGGTGCAGTCTTGGGGCAACGCAAAACGAAACACTTTCAGCCTATCCACTACGCAAGCAAAACTATGAACGAAGCTCAAACTCACTACACCACTACAGAAAAAGAATTATTAGCTGTGGTGTATGCTTTTGAGAAATTTCGGACATACTTAATCTTGACTAAAAGCGTAGTGTATACGGATCATTCGGCTCTTAAATATCTATTTGCAAAACAAGATGCAAAGCCGAGATTGCTCCGTTGGGTTCTCCTCCTCCAAGAATTTGATATCATTATTCGTGATAAAAAAGGAGCTGAGAACCTGGCTGCTGATCATTTGTCCCGATTAGAAAACCCTCATCAAAATGTGTATGAGAAAAAGGAGATAAATGAAACATTTCCTCTCGAAACACTCAATGCGGTTGCTTTTCGTGGAGATTCTACTACCCCATGGTTTGCCGATTTCGCAAACTACCATGCGGGTAACTTTGTTGTGAAAGGGATGTCAACCCAACAGAAGAATAAATTCTTTAAGGATGTTAAACATTACTTCTGGGATGACCCCTACTTATTCAAAATCTGTGCGGATCAAGTCATCCGACGGTGTGTATATGGACAGGAAGCCACTGAAATTCTTAAGGCTTGCCATGCTGGACCCACTGGGGGACATCATAGTCCTAATTACACCGCCAAAAAGGTGTTTGATTCCGGATTCTTCTGGCCCTCAATTTATAAAGATGCCCAGGATCTCATTAAAACCTGTGATGCTTGTCAGCGTCATGGAAACATTTCACAAAGAAATGAGATGCCACAAAATGCTATTCAAGTATGTGAAATATTTGATATCTGGGGCATTGACTTTATGGGGCCATTTCCATCATCCAAAGGAAACAAGTACATACTTGTGGCAGTTGATTATTTATCAAAGTGGGTTGAAGCTAAGGCTTTACACACAAATGATGCCCGAGTTGTAGTGAAATTCCTGAAATCTCTTTTTGCCCGTTTTGGAACCCCACGTGCTATTATAAGTGATCGTGGTACGCATTTCTGCAATGACAAATTTGATAAAGTCATGCAAAAGTATGGTGTAACCCACCGTCTTTCTACCGCGTATCACCCACAAACAAGTGGGCAAGTGGAAGTTTCAAATCGTGGTATAAAAAGGATACTTGAGAGGACTGTTGGTGAAAACCGTGCTGCCTGGTCGGATAAATTAGATGACGCACTATGGGCCTTTCGTACAGCTTATAAAACACCCATTGGGTGTACACCTTACAAGCTTGTGTACGGAAAGACATGTCATTTACCGATGGAACTTGAGCACAAAGCCTACTGGGCTTTGAAACATGCCAACTTTGACCTCAAAACTGCGGGTGATCACAGAAAAGTTCAAATGAATGAACTAAATGAACTACGTGATCAGGCGTACGAGAACTCTTTAATCTATAAAGAGAAAACAAAGAGAATTCATGACTCAAAAATAAAGAACCGCGTTTTTAACGTCGGTGATCGAGTACTTCTCTTTAACTCTAGATTAAAGATCTTCTCGGGTAAATTAAAAACCCGTTGGACTGGTCCATTTACTATCACTAAGGTTTATCCATATGGTACCATTGAGTTATCTCAAAATGACGGTCCATGTTTTAAAGTAAATGGCCATCGTGTGAAACATTACTTTGGAGAGGACTTCCCAAACATGGTTGTCCCGGATCTCCAAACTTTCCCCAAGGACAATTAAATTCGGGGTCGAGTCAAGCTAGTGACTCGGGAATCAAAAACAAGCTACCTCATGAACAAATCAATTCGAGGTCGAGTCAAGCTAATGACTCGGTAATCAAAAGCATAGCAATATGGGTTTTTCACCCGTATTTCTGACTTCTTTCTACTTTCTACCACCATTTCAAAAGTAAATATTTTTCAAATTTCAATAAACATGTTTTGTATGTATATTATGTTATTCATCTTCCAGGCTGTCAGGGCGGATTTATTACAGTTAATCATTCACAAGTGATTAGCTTGCGTGGTAAACCTGACACAAACCTGGAAGGTGTATGTATATTATAAACTTTATCATTCAACTCCCGGGCTGTCAGGACAAATTTATTACAGTTAATCATTCACAAGTGATTAGCTAGCGTGGTAAACCTGACACAAGCCTGGCAGGTAGTGAGCCAAAAAAAAAAAAAAAAAAAAAAAAAAAAGTTTAAAACAAAAAGAAAAAAAAAAAAAAAAAAAAAAAAAAAAAAAGTGAGTTTGTATGTAAATAGCCTAAAATAAAGGTTATAAATATTTCCTTCTTACGTTCTAGGTATCGGTTTAACACCCGGTGTTTGGAATATTGAGGGCAATATTCATTTCTAAGTGTGGGGGGGGATTCTCACGAATTCAAACACATGTTCCATCAAGCACCCTCATTTGATCAAAATTTAAAGTTTTTTCACACTTAGAAATGCAATAAATGGTATCAATCCTCCATGTCTAACCCACAACAGGATTGGCTAGTCCAGGAGCAAACGGCTCTTGGTAAAGACATCTCAAAACCGTTGATGGCTTGCAATTTGCCAAAAATTGTATGGTTCCTCAACTCCCCATTATCCTAAAAAGCTAATGAGTTGGCTAGCCCGCAAGATTATGGCTTGTGGTAAAGGCCGTAGAAAATCGATAATTGGTAATCAGCTCACCAAGATGTTGACTTAGTCCATCAAGAGTTGGCTAGTCCAGAAGCAAACGGCTTCTGGTAAAGACAAATCAAATCCGTTGACAGCTGGTGGTTTGCTAAAAATCACAAGGTTATCAGGTGTGCCACAGTTCTTACACCTGGCTACTCCAGAAGTGATGGCTTTTGGTAAAGAGTAAAAATCCATTAATTTTTTCTCAAATAGATTGCTAGGGACTAGCAATAGTTTAGTGTGGGGGATTGATGAGTGTGTAAATACTCATCATTTCTGTTACATATAAGCTGCAAAAACATATGAAAACACACAGGAATGCCTTAAAATACATAAAATTATCCCTGGGTTGTGTTTTTATGCATAAGGATTGAAAACTGATGAAAAACAAAACATTTCACATAATTTACAGTTTCAGTCCCTGAACTTTGGAAAATTGGCAAAACTAGTCCCTGGTAAATCAAAACTTGTACAAATGTCATAAAAGGTCCTTGGAATTCATAAGTTGTCAAGAAAAGTCCTTTAAAGTTTAAAAATAACAAAATGACAACTTTGGTCCCTCAACTTTTGAAAAGTGTCAAATTTAGTCCCTGGGTGTTTAAAAATGAAAATTATCAAACTACACCCTTGTACTATTCTAAAAAGACAAAATTGGTCCTTATGATAACTTTTGAGAAGTTACAATTTCAACCCTTCAAAAATCAGAAAGTTACAGTTTTAGTCCCTGGAGTTTGTGGAATTTGCAGTTTTGGTCCCTAAGGTTTAAAATGGAAAAATATGCAATTATGGTCCTTGTACTAATGTTTAATTACAGGTTTAGTCCTTATGTGGAGTTTGGAAAAATCACAAAACAGCCCTCAACTTTACCTATATTACACATTTGGTCCTTGTGATTTATTAGTTAAAAACCAAACCGGATCCACCCTTAAACCAAAACTAAACCCATCAAAAAAACCAAATCCAGATCCAGTCCAGTCCACTTGGGCCCAAAATGAATCCAGCCCACCCCCCTTAGTTAAATAAGCCGGGTCAAACAAAGTCAAACACCACCACCCCGTATTCTCCTTCTTCCCCAAAACCACCACCACTGCTCACCCCTCTCACCCCCCTCTGCAACCCAATACCATCCATGGTATCACCACATCACCCTCCCCAGCTGGCTACTCTACCTCACCTACCCTCATCATTTTAACCCCCAATGCATTTAATGCATTTCCCACCTTTTTCTTCCACTGTAGCACCCAAAGTGATACAATTTCTTCCATTCCTTCCCAAGATGGTCAGAACTATCTCAATTGTCCCCCTTACACCTCCACAAGACTCCATAAAGCTTTAATTGCTTTGAAACATCCACAAGCAACCTGTGTGGAATTTTGGCGCCAAATTTGTTTTAAAGGTCAAGATCATCTCTGACCCATCTAATGGTCATGAATTCAAGTGGGAAACAATCAGAGATCCATGGGGAGTCTCAAAATGCTATAAAGTGGAAGAAAGAAGCAGTGTGGAACCTATCTAGTTTTTTTTATTTTTAATGTAATGTCGAATTAGATTATTTTTCAATTCCAGAGTAACTTAAGCTTTCATTTTGTAATCTTAAACCTTTCCAGTGTATTTTAACCTTGTTTCAATAATCAAATTCCAGTTCTTAATATAAATTCAGTATTATGCTAAATTTCATCTAAAAAATCATTTATAGTCAAATGTTGTTATTTGTTGTTATTGTGGATTGAGTTTAGTCATATAAGCTCCCAGATAGCTTTTTAAAGCTATTAGAAACTTCTAAATTCAGTTTAAGACCACAAATAAATAAATAAATAAATTAGACTTTAATAGGTAAAAAAAAATAAAAAATCATGAAGAAAGAAAGATTTTTGCAAGAAGCTTGGTGATTTGGATGAAAGATTGGTTTAGAGCTCTGAGGAGAGCATATAGGAAAGGTTCTTAGTTCTTGGTTCTCAGTTGTGCTTTGGATTCAATTTGTAAGCAATTTCTATTAATTTTTGCATTTACTGTTTCAGTAGATAAATAGCTTAGGTCTTGGTAGTTAATTGTTTCTGTGGTGCCTGTTAGTGGATTTATAACTTAATATTGCTAGGTCATTGGTTAAAAATTTAAGTTATTAGTTGATAAAAATTAAACAGTCAAATAGCTTAAGTAGTAATTCTTAGGTTCTAGTTGTTGTTTACTGTGTAATTGTGTCTATCTAGTCTTAGTTCATCATAATTAAGTGTTAAGACTCAATCTCATGGCCTAATTCAGTGTAATACAACATTAATCAAAAAATTATACTTGCTAAGGTGTGTTTGGATCAAGCTGTTTCACTGATATAGTGCATGTTATTATCTGCAATTCTTGTTTCTGCATGTTAGTATAAGTCATTAGGACTCAGTTTAGTTATAATACATAGGTCTTTTTAGTTAAAAAGTCAAAATAGAATTTAATCTTATCTAATCTGTTAACTGTTAGTGTAAATCAAGTCCAAATCTTCATATTAGCTGTATAAGTGGTTAGGTTAACTTATTTTAATCTTATTACACCTTAATACAACATATAAAATTAACTAGGATTAATCAAAACTCATAAAAGTCAACTTCTCAAGTTTTACTTAAAAGTCAAAATTGCTCAGCTCAGTTTTTTTTTACCAAAAACACAAGAATTGTTTAGAATTTAGGAAAGGGATTCAAGCTTTGATATTTTTAGGATTAATAATCTACCAGCTAAACTTTAGATTTCCAACTTGTTTATATTTTTGTGAAATTTATTTGTGGACCAAAATGCCCTTTGAATTGGACTGCAGGGCAAAGTCTTGCCCTGTGCACAAGTCCTCAGTCAATAATCATAAGCTTGCATAAGCTTCAAAATTTGACCCTAGCTTGTGAACTTTGTGATTTTGTGATACCTTATGGCTAGTTATCTGATATAAGTGCTTATTTGCTTTTAATTACTCATATGAATTGCTTATTCTACTTAAAACTTGTGCTATCAAAATAACTTTTACACTGATTACTCAGTGTAAACAAGCAAAACCACAAGCCCATCATAAGCTCATCACTGAGCTTTGGCTTGTGATCTAAGACTTTCCAAGAAGCTGAGCATCCCAGCTGTCTAGTTCAATGCTTAAATCTCATTTTCTAAACCTTTCACTAGGGCTGCTCTCAGATTAAAGCTTGTCCTTTCACCCAGTTTACTGAGTGATCCAGTCAACCCACCCAACTTTATAAGCCCTTCAAAAGCTTATCAGTGGTCCCCATTGATCAAGCTTGTCATTGTGGATTCCTTACCAGCTCCACTTTATAGTCCATCACTCAATTGGTCCTTGTTAGCTTATTCTATAAGCTCAAATTGACCATCTTGGTTGTCTGTCAAGGGTGTTTGGATTTCAGTTCATTGATATTGCTTAAAAGCTTTTCACAAGCTTATTAGCTTAATTCAGTGAACTCACTTGTTCATACCTGTTTATATACCACATAAATATTATAATATCTTTTTATTTTCTTTGTTAAGCCTGTTTCAAAACTTGAAATAAGCTTTCAAGCTTATTCTCACTTATGCACTCAACTGAGTGAACCAGTTGGACCCCTCACTTCCCAAGCTCATTCTGAGCTCATCAGTGGGTCCCACACCCTATATCCTAGTTCTTCTAACCCCCCTCCTACCAAGGTTCATCCTTTGACCCTTTGGTTGACCTGCACACCACTGGACCCCACCTAGAATTGCACCCAAACCTTGTCCCATTTCTGACCCAGAACCAAATAAGCAATCAGCTTATTGTGGTCTTTTGGCTTATTCAGTGAGCTTATATCATCAAATATAGCTTATTCAAGTCCACTTAACTTAGGTGAAACAGATTTTACCCTTGTGGACCCCACATAAGCTCATTTGAGCTCATTTCTTTGTTTGGTCAAACCTAGTCAACTGTTTGGTCCAATAAGCACTCTCAGTGCTTATTTTTGGTTTTTAAATTATTTGTTTTTGTAAAAGTTTCATATTTTAAGTATTTTATTAGATTTGTAAAAGAAAAACAAGAAAAAACCAAACTTACTTATAGTGATAGCTTCTATTTAATAGAAACTATCTATTTAATTTTCCTTTTTAGCTTATTTATAAGCACTTTTACTATTTTATATTTTTATTAAATCTCTTATATATTAAAGTAATTTTATAAATTTTTCCAGAATTTTCTTTTGTCATCTAGTGTTATTTAGAATTAATATTAGTTTATTTAATAATTAAATAATAAATGAGAATTAAATAGCATAATATATTTTTATAAGGTAATACTTATATTTTATATTTTTCCTAGCTTCTATAAGTCATAAAATAATTTTAGAAATTTTCTTGTGATTTATACTGTTCATTTACTAGTTTTTATAATTTAATTATTTTAATTAGATAATAATTAATAAATAGCATAATAATTAATAGATTAAATTAAAAATACATAAAATAAAGTTTTTATAATTTTTTTAGGATTCCCATGATGGTTAATTAGATATATAAAATTTTTCATAATTTTCTAAGTTAGTTTAATATTATTTGTAATTTAAAATAGTTTAATTAGTTTAAATTATTATAAATAGTTTTTAATTAATAGAAAATTTAGAAAAAGACAAAAAGATTTATTTTTATTTTTTATACTTTCTTCAAGTTCTATTTTAGGTTTAGAAAATATTTTTATAAATTTTTAGTTTAAATTGTAGTATTTATAATTTTTAGTTGAATTTTAATTAAATAGTTAAAATAGATTTTAATTAAATAATTAATAATAAATAGATAAATAGTGTGAAAAATATAATTTTAATTTTAAAATAAGTTTTATAATATTTTAGAATTTTTAGAAATTCTAATTTTAATTTTCTAGACTTATTTTACATTTTCATAATTAATAGTTAATTATTAGATAATTAATAAATAGTTATTAAATAAAAATAATTAATTAAATAGTTTTTAATTAGAAATTAAATATTTTAAATTTATTTAATTTGCATTTAAGCCCCTAAGGCTTACAAAATCCTACTATAAGTAAATTTGTTTTTGTTTACGTTTAATTAATAAACGTTTACGTTTTTCTGTACCTTTTTCACGCGCACTTATCTGATTTCACGTTTTAGTTAATTTAGCTTATTAAAGCTATTTTCTCTTATATCTCAGTAGTACAAATCACTTAAACCCCTTTTCCTGTTCAATTCACTTGATCTTAAAGTCGTTTTATTTCAGATTTCACATCTCGTTGGGATCTAACGATCCGGGGAAACACTACACTCACCGGAGTATTGGTTTAGGCTGTCTGACTTGTTGACCATAACTTGGTTAATATTATCTGACTGTTTCGGACCAATCACACTCCATTTTTCTTTCCCCACTCACTCATGCTGCTGTTGTGACGATTTTTAAACCCAAAACCATCCAAAATCCATTCTTAAATCTTCATATCAAGGTCAACTAACAAAGGGCAAATACTTATAACATGATTAGCAACAAGTATTGTAAGGTTTTCATAACACATTTCTTTTAATTTCATCTAATTTGGTCATAATCATGATTTAGCATTTTATTTCAATTTCTTCAATTTCATCTTTTCTTTCAAATTGAGTCTAGGAATTCAATAACTAAATGCTTCCCTTAGGATTAGAATGTATAATTAACACTAGAAACTAATAATTACAAACCCTCTTGTCGAAAATTTTTGAAAAATTTCATACACTCATTTTCAAAATTTTGCTTGTACATTGTTGAATAATGCTACAAAAACTTGCTAAAACATATCACATTATGGTTTTATAACTTATTTATCACAAAAACAATTTTTTCGGTGAAGTAAAATATTTTTTGTTTGATAAGAGGGTGTTTGGATCATGTCCAAATAGTGTCGAAAATTATCCAATATAACCTTTACAATACATCATCATGAATATAAGTATAAAACTAGCATTTTAGAGTTGTCAAGATATATAATTCATATATATATATTGACATTTTGGTAGTAAATTTTCTAGATAAGGAAGCGTTTGGTTTAACTAGAAAAATGGTATTTTCGTGTCAAAATATAAACCATCTCTTTCAAAACAAATCACTTGCATATGAAACTCGTTGGAAATAGCTAGTTATACAATCTAATGTACATCTAGCAAATTTTCATGATATATTAAGATGTTTAAAGGGGCGTTTGGATTATCCCATGATAACTTAATAAACATCGTAAAATATATCTAATACAAGTTAAAAATAAAATAAGGAACATGGTAAACTACTTCTTAAGTTAAAGGTCTTTAGAGTCGAAGTACGTTTACGTTCTACATATGTCATAAAAATATAAGAATCATATTTTAATGTTAACTTTATTTTAATTTTATTTTTGTTGTTATTGTGTTTAGGTGAAAATGCCCAAAGTTATTACCGAAGATATTTCCTTAACCAAAAACTATATTCCCAAAGTTTCACAACTTCCCACCACCTCTCCTTCCATTGCTCATTTCTATCGTCAAATTGAAGATAGAAATATTCATGAAGGTCGTATCGTACATCCCACTTACTATCAATCCGATTTCATCGATCGTATGTTCACAAATATCCGTTTTGAATGTCTCTTCCAAATAAATGAACCAATTATTCCTCGCTTCATTCTCGACTTCTATAGCCAAGTCAAGTTCCAAACCGATGATTTTGGTTCCATTCTCATCTCATTCATGATCCAACATGAATTCATCACTTTAACTATTGCACAATTTGGTCAAATCCTCCAAATTTCTTTCACCGGTCAATCCGTTTTCTCAAACGAATGGGATCTTGGTTCTCTTCAATATTCTCGTCCAACTATTGGTCCTTATTTCTCCGAAATTCCATCTCCCGAAGATATTCGTCAAATGCTCGGGTTGGAATGTGAAACTTCCACCCAAAGCATCAAGTCCAAACATGTCTCTATTTCTAAAAACCAAATTCTCCTTAAAGAATTAAGGCCCGACATGGAGCATTGGGAAGAACTAGTTCGTGAGAATGCGTTCGGTTCCGAAGGACACTCCGACCATCTCCCGGCTTGTCTCGCTCATATGTTGTATTGTATTGTTGCCGAGCAACCTTACAATTTGGCTTACTTCTTTATCAACCGTATTGAATGTGCAAGAGCAAATCCTAATGCTATTCTTTCGTATGGTATGTTTCTCACTCGTCTCCACAAGCATGTCATTGAAAACTATCCCGATCTCGATGATAATATTTATCAATCTATCTATTCGACCTTCCGTCCTCTCGTTCTTGCTCAAAACCGCAAAACTCGTAGTGATAAGGTTAGATCTCATCGTCCTAGCATTCTTGTTTCGTTCTCTTATCTAAAGGATGACGATGAGGAGGTTTTATAGTCATTTGCCACTTCTTCTGATGGGGTGCTAGGAAAGAAAAAGTAGTGATGATGACTATGAAATTGGCTTTATTATTCTTCTTGAACAATTTTTAATTTGCTACGTATGTGCTATATTTTCGATATATATATTCGGAAATTAGTATTTGTTGCTATGTTTCTAGACATATTTGAACTATATTATCGTTGACTTATTATTATTAATTGCTCTATATGTATGCTTGTTTTTATACTTGCTTTTGATCTATGATTGCATGATTAGTGTATGATTATATATATGCTTCTCTAATAGACCAAAACTAAAATAAAATGTTCCAATAGAGCTTGCTGCAAACACAAAACCAAAATAAACCATTTTTAGAAAAATTTTAAAATTTGGTCATCTGGGATTTTACCAGATGGGCGGCCCCCATAATTACCACGGGCGGCCCCTTTAATTTTAAGGGGGCCGGCCATGAATTAAGGGGACCGGCCATCTGGAACAGTTTTTACACTATTTTCTTTTGCAACTTGTGACTTCTTTTGCTAGTCCCAGCTACCATTT
Organism: Artemisia argyi; assembly: GCA_030686995.1. Classification (NCBI taxonomy): domain Eukaryota; kingdom Viridiplantae; phylum Streptophyta; class Magnoliopsida; order Asterales; family Asteraceae; genus Artemisia; species Artemisia argyi. The sequence goes on along the minus strand of CM060686.1, from coordinate 102,643,104 downwards.
CCCTTAAAAACTAAACTAATTTTGGAATCTAACAATGAAATTTCAAATTAATTCCACTTCTAAACATGATTTCATGCTATATAACCCCTTACACCTTTCATCCACACTCCATTATCATCATCAACTTCAACCAATTCATCATGTCATCACAAAAAATCACCACCTCCAACAAAGCCAAGAAACAAAAACTTGTTATCATCCCACCAAAACAACTCTTTATTGATCTCACTAATGAAGACAATACCACTCCATCACCACCACCTCAATGTTCATCTCCTAGTGCTCCAAATGCACCATCCAAAACACCATCAACACATGGAACCTCCACCTCTTCCATACCATCATCATCATCCATCAATGACTACATCAACACTCACCTATCACCTCCACAAAGAATTCCACCACCACCACCTCTTGAAAATGTAACTTTAGACATCACCCTTTCATTATCACCCATCACACCTCTTGATGCACAATTTTCACCATCACCACTCAATCCACCAAACTACAATCCCATCCCATGGAGCTTGCTTGAAGCTCATGGTGATACTTATCTTTGTTGCATCCATAACCGCACCATCATCTTTGGATTAAGAGATGAAATTCATTACATGTTTTCATATATTGAAAGCTTGCTTCCTCAACCTCAACCAACAACATCCACTCCTCCACCATCAACATCAACCACACCTCCACCTCCATCTACTCCATCATCTCCACCTACAACATTGCTCCTCCCAAATTAAGCATGACTCATGGTTGGAAAATAAATTTGTTTAAACCATTTTGATGACAAGCTCTAGGAAAAACATTTCTATTAGAGTTTTGGTTGAATGTAAGTCCTTAAGGCTTTAGTTTATTAGTTGTATTGTTCATGCATCTTGGATGTATGATGTTTGTATTTTATCTATTTAATGAAGTGTTTTCTTCCATGCTTATATTGCTTGCCATATCTTTATATATATAATTGTTGCATGTATATATATTGTATGTTCTAAATATTTTTGCAAGCATTCTATATCTCGACTTGTCTTGTAACCTTTAAACGAGGGGGAGTACACATCAAGGGGGAGCTCATCCAACTTCGGGACAACCTTTTTGATGTTTACAAAAATGGAGAGAAGTGATATAAAACTCACTAAATACTTGCATATATAATAATTTTTGATTTAATGAGTTTAGATTTTGTAATCATCAAAAAGGGGGAGATTGTTAATATAAATAATGCGTAAAAACGTTATTAATATTTTTCGATATCCCTATGTTTTGACGATCACAAAATATAAAATCATTAAACGTAAAATCATTACGTAAATAAGTATTTAGTGACAAAATATCATTATATCCAACTAATTCACTTAAGGTATGAATAAACAAGTTCCTAATACATTTTATGATCAAAGGAAGGTTTATTTACTAATTACAAATTATATAAAATGGTATAAACATTTTATATATTTAAGAAAAACACTTTTGGTAATTAAAGGAAAATGTTTATTTCATAATAAATATATGAATTCAAATTTTTAACCTGTAAGGAATTATTGAAGATACTACTGATTGGTACTGCTAACAGGTTCCTGCGGAAGGCTTAGTGACTTTCTGCTGATGACTGGTTCCTGCGGACATCTAGAGATCCTACGGATAGAGTTTAACAGTGGATATAACTTATGTATTTTAGGACAAGATATGTAGAATATCTTTTATTAGTTTTTCATTATTCGTTTCTTGTAAGAAAGGTTAGGGTTTCCACTAGTATATAAGGAACCCTAGGTCATTGTAATACGAACAAGTTTCTAGTACGAAGTTTTATTAATATTATCGATCCATAGAGGATCAAGTTTAGTATACGTTTGTTTTTTATATTCCGCATAATTACAAGCTCACAGAGATTATCTAACTTAGTCTAGCTAGTGATTACATTAGTTAGCTAACGATCTATTGGCTCGTGATCTATCAAGGAATAGATCCCTACAAGTGGTATCAGATCCACTAGATACTCTCTGTAACCTCTACACAATCACATAACTACTCAATCAATACCTATGGCAGACAAACCAGGAGGTGATGTTGCTCTCTCTGAAGCAGGCTCTCTCACTCAAAAACTACAACAAGTGGCCTTCTCCAACAGCAATGCAAAACTTCGTTTTCTTAGGAAGGATGAGTATGAAATCTGGGCCATGAAGATGCAGAATTGGATTGCAAGTGTTGATTATAACCTCTGGAATGTTATACTCAATGGTTGTCGTCCTAAAAAGCAAAGTGTTGATGCTAATGGGAAAGTTACAATATTAGAACCTGTTTCTGCTGAAGAAATTCTTGCTATTCAAAGGGAAAACAAAGCAAGAACCATATTGCTGCAGGCAATCCCTGATGACCACATGGGAGATTTTCATTCCATGACTGATCCAAGAGAAATCTGGTGGGCCATAAAAGCTAGATTTGGTGGGAATGAAGAATCGAAGAGGATGAGAAAAAGTATGCTGAAGATGGAGTTCCAAGAATTCAAGATCACTGAAGAGGAAGGTCTTCACAAAGGTTATGACAGGTTTCAGAAAATTCTGAGTCACTTGAATCAGTTGCTGGCCAGACCTGACAATGAGGAGGTGAACTCTAGGTTTTTAAGAGCCTTGCCTCCCTCATGGTCTCAGGTGAGTATATCATTGAAAACCAAAGGTGGCTTGGACTACCTCACCTTTGATGACTTGTACAACAAACTCAGAGCTTTGGAAGGTGACATAAAGGGATTCTCTCCATATGCAGCAACTCCTTCATAATCTGCATTTGTCAGTTCTAATTCAAACTACATGCCACATACCTATACAAGTCCATCCTCAGCACCACAGGTTTACTCAAGTCCATCCACCCCAAGCGAAAGTCTTCCAATGACCACATTGTCTTTTTCAAGTGCTAATCCAATAACTCATCCAAAGATTAGCAATGTGATGGAAGATGTACTTCATTCATTTGTTGCTGAAGTTGATAAACAGCAACAAATAGCTTATGAAGATTTTGAGCAGATTGATGAACTTGCTTTAGAAGAATTGGACTTAAAGTGGCAAATGGCTATGCTATCTCTCAAGGTGAGGCGATTTGAGCAAAAGGTTGGTAAAAAGCTCAATGTTGAAGGAAGAGATGCAGCTAGGTTTGATAGAATGAAGGTGAAGTGTTATGCTTGTGGGGAAATTGGTCACTTTGCAAGAGAATGCACAGCCAAGAAGGGTGAAGCCAGTACCAGGTATTCAGCATACAAGAAGAAAGAAGTGGAAGCTGGAGAATCAAAGGCCTTGATCACTGCTATAGATACTAGTGTGGACTGGAATGAGCATGATGATGATACAAGCAACTCTCCTCAAATCTCATGCATGGCTAGTTGTGATGATAACTTTGGTCTCATGGGAATCTCTCATCAGGTATCTACTTATGCTTGTGATTGTGATTCTAAATATACAACTCTAAAAGAAGCTTATGATGATATGAAACCAAAATATAATGCTTGTTTTATTGAAGCTGCAACTTATAAAGAAGCTTTTAAAACATTAGAACAACAAAAGGTGTGGTTTCAACAAAATAAATTAGCTTATGAGGAAAAGATTAGAGTTTTAAGTAGAGATTTAGAATGTGCTAGCAATGAATTGAAATTTTCTGAAAAAGAAAAAGCTAGAATTCAGTCTGAGAAAAATATTTTGCAAGAGAAACTGGATAAAGAAGTAGCTAGGCATAAAGAGTGGCTAGTTTCAGGTGATAAATTATCTAGGTTTCTCTACAGTAGTAAGTCTGTTACTTCTGAGATAGGTCTAGGGTTTAAGAAGTATGTAGGTCCAGAAGCTAATCACTATTTAGATAAGAAGAACCATAACTATTCTATCCCCATTAATTATCTAAAAGAAGGTGAGATGCATGCTGTACCAGGACCTATCAGAGGTGTATTTATGCCTACCACCAAAACTTCTGACTTTGATGGTTCACACCATCTCTTTGGCAAAAAGTCTAAAGACTTGCCAAATAAGTCCGAAGACTGTCCATCCATAGGAACCCCTAAACCCACATCCCATAAGTTTGACTCACCAGAATCAAAGGAAACCACTGGCATTAGGATCAATGACTCCCCTGACACTAGAAGTATATCTAGTAATGATTCTAACACTTATGTCTCTTGTTCTTCCAGGGACAAGACCTCAGAGACCTCTAGTTATGCCAGCTGTGATTCCAAGACCAAGTCAGACTCACCCAAGTCCTCAACAAAGATTTCTGACAAGTCAACCTACAAGTCTGTGGACTCTGAAGTTGCTGCTGATGAAGTTCTTTATCAACCAGCCTCTTCTGAAGACTTGTTATTTATTTCTTATGAAAACAATTCCTTTCAGTGTTTACAAAACAATTCTGTTTCTGATGTTTGTTTGAATAATTCTATGTTTAATAAGACATCTTTTGGATTTAATAAATCTTTTAAGAAAAAGAAGTGTTTTGTTTGTGGTAGCAAGTTGCATTTAATTAAGGATTGTGATTTTCATGAAAAGAGGATGGGTGTTTCTAATAGACCTAGACATAAGTGGACTAATACCAAACCCTCACTAGCTCCACAGGCCAATTATCATGTCAGCAGAATGTATTCCACCCCAGCTGATTGGCCTGCTTATTCCAATAGGCCTGTTTTTAATAATAGATATATGAATACCAATCGAAATAGATATGGATCTCAACCATTTAATGGTGTTAATCATTGGTATGAATATACTGACCAAATGTGTATGGGAAGGGGTACTTGGGATTCTGCTGAAAAGTCCTCAGCAGATTGTTCTTGGACATATAAAAGACCATTTAACTACAGGGAATCCAGGAACAATTGTGGATCTAACTCATCATCTTGGGTTCATCAGAATGATCCACAAGGCAGGCTCAAGTCTTTCATGACTTAAGTCTCTATATATTTGTTGTTGTTGTATATTAACTTTCTTTGTTGTAGGAACATCCTCTTCTTAATAAAGACTTAGGTATTGTTGATAGTGGTTGTTCAAGAAACATGTCTGGTAATGAAGAGAAGCTGGATGACTTTGTGCCTTTTAATGGAGGCATTGTGAGGTTTGGAAGTAGAGTAGGAAGGATTACTGGCAAAGGAACCATTAGAACTCCAAAGGTGGATTTTGAGAATGTCTACTATGTGAAGGAGCTTCAAGGATTCAATTTGTTCTCAGTCTCACAAATTTGTGACAAAAAGCTTCATGTGCTTTTCACTGAAGATGGTTGTTTCATTCTTTCACCTGAATTCCAAATGTCTGATGATAATCTTGTGTTACTTAAGGCTCCAAGAAACCATAATCTTTATACCTTTGACTTGAATGATGTCAAGCCAGAAGGTGATCTTACTTGCTTGGTGGCTAAAGCATCCTTGGATGAATCTACAAAATGGCATAGGAGGATGGCACATGTTAATTTTAAAGTCATCAACAAACTTGCTAAAGATGGACTTGTTCATGGACTTCCTTCCAAGATCTTCACCAATGAGCATAATTGTGTGGCTTGTAACAAGGGAAAGCAACACAAAGCTTCTTATAAGGCCATTACCACTGTGAGCATAATCTCAGAACCATTGCAGCTGCTTCACATGGATCTTTTTGGTCCTACATCCATCAGGAGTATTGATCATAAGTACTTCTGTTTGGTGATCACTGATGCTTTCAGTAGATTCAGTTGGACATTTTTCTTAGTAACTAAAGATCAAACATTTCAGGCACTCAAAGAATTTATGGCTCTAGCTAAAAATCAACTTAACAAGAAAATTAAAGGTATTAGGTGTGACAATGGGACAGAGTTCAAAAATGCCAATCTTATTGAACTTTGTGGCTTAAAGGGTATTAAAAGAGATTATAGCACTCCTAGGACTCCACAACATAATGGAGTTGCTGAAAGGAAGAATAGAACCCTTATAGAGGCTGCAAGATCAATGCTTGCTGACTCTAAACTTCCCACTATGTTTTGGACTGAGGCAGTTGGTACTGCATGTTATGTATTGAATAGGGTGTTGATTACTAGACCTCACAATAAAACACCCTATGAACTATTGACATGGAAGAAGCCTACCATTGAACACTTGAAACCTTTTGGTTGTCAGGTGACCATTCTGAATACAAGTGATCACCTAGGCAAATTTGAAGCTAAAGCTGCTGAAGGATATATTGTTGGTTACTCAGCTCACAGCAAGGCTTACAGGGTTTATAATTTGGCTGCAAAGAAGATAGAAGAGACTCTTAACCTGAAATTTCTGGAAGAGAATGTTAATGTTCAAGGAAAAGGTCATGAATGGTACTTTGACCTTGATTATCTTACAGATTATTTGGGTTATACTAGGCACAAAACTAACCCCTATGCAGGTGTGCAAGTGTCATCTTCTAACAATGCAGGTACCCTACAGGATGATTCAGACAGTGATTCAGAATGTGATGAACCCACTATTGTTGTAACAACTCTACCAATCCAGATAGCAGATCCTCCTACCAAAGAAGCCTCTGATGCCAAATCTGCTGATGATGTGGAAAATTCAACTTATGCAGAAGATCTTGCTAGACTCAAAAAGCAAGAACATGCAGCTGCTGAGGAAGCTAAAATACTTGGTCTTGAATTTGCTCAAGACACTGAAGCACTCTTAAAACAAGTTGCTGTTGAAGAAAGCAGAAAACCTAGTTCTGCTGATGCATCAGCTGATGCAGCTGTTAATTCTGCTGATGGAGATTCTGCTGAAGGCATTTCTGCGGAAGTCCCTGTTTCCACTGAAGCTTCCAAAAGTTTAGATGAACCTTATGGCAGGTTTCCAACTCCATCAGATCTTGCTAATGTTGAGCAAAGTGATGGCATTTTTCAATCAGCTTTCTATGATCAAGACTTTGCTCCCACTTTAACCAATCTTGATACCTCAATTCATGTTAATCCTGTTACAATTAAAAGGATCAACACCATACATCCACAAGATAATATACTTGGTGATCCAAATGCAATGGTACTCACCAGGAGTGCCATTAAGAATACCAAGTTTGGGTAATGTGCATTTTTGACTTATGTATCCACTCAGAAGAGAGACAATCACACAGATCAGAAGGATTGTTTGTTTGCTTGTTTCTTGTCTCAAGTTGAACCCACAAGCATTAAACAGGCTTTAAGTGAGCCTAGTTGGGTTGAAGCTATGCAGGAAGAGATGCAACAATTCAAGAATCAAGATGTTTGGGTACTTGTTGATCTGCCTGCAGGGAAGATTGCAATTGGGACCAAGTGGATCTTAAAATGCAAGATGGATGCCAGAGGTATTGTGGTTAGAAATAAAGCAAGATTGGTGGCTCAAGGTTTCAGACAAGAAGAAGGGATTGACTACACTGAGGTCTTTGCACCAGTGGCTAGGGTTGAAGCCATTAGACTATTTTTAGCCTTTGCCTCATATATGGGGTTTAAGGTCTATCAGATGGATGTCAAAAGTTCCTTCCTTTATGGCAAAATTGAAGAGGAAGTGTATGTTACTCAACTACAGGGCTTTGAAGACCCCCATCATCCCAAAAAGGTGTACAAAGTTGTCAAAGCACTTTATGGACTTCACCAAGCACCAAGAGCATGGTATGCTAGATTGTCTACATTTCTATTGGAGCATGGATACAGAAGAGGAGCTATTGATAAGACCCTCTTTATTAAGAAGAACTCCAGGGATATCATTCTAGTACAGGTATATGTGGATGATATCATTTTTGGATCCACAAAGGAAGCATGGTGCAGGGAATTTGAAGATTTGATGAAAGGTGAATTTCAAATGAGTGCAATGGGGGAGTTAACCTTTTTCCTAGGGCTACAAGTCAAACAACACCCTGAAGGGATCTTTATTCATCAGGAGAAATATGTTAAAGATATCTTGAAAAAGTTTGACTTTGAACTTTTGAGGACTGCTACCACTCCATATGAACCACCCAAGCTTAAGAATCCAAATGAGCAAGATGAGGCTGTTAATGTTCATCTTTATAGATCCATGATTGGCTCACTCATGTATCTCATAGCCTCTAGGCCTGACATTACTTTTGCTGTCAGTGCTTGCTCAAGGCATCAAGTCACTCCATTGACTTCTCATCTAAATGTTGTGAAGAAAATTTTCAAGTACATCAAGGGCCAACCCAAACTAGGCCTTTGGTACCCAAGGGATTCACCATTTGTGTTGGAGGCTTACAGTGATAGTGACTATGCTGGAGCTAATTTGGATAGGAAATCCACAACAGGAGGTTGTCAATTTCTTGGAAGAAGACTCATCTCTTGGCAGTGCAAGAAACAAACCATTGTGGCCACTTCTACCACTGAAGCAGAATATGTGGCTGCTACCAATTGCTGTGGTCAGGTACTTTGGATTCAAAATCAGATGTTGGATTATGGGTTTAACTTTATGAACACTAAAATCTACATTGACAATCAAAGTACTATTTCCATTGTTAAAAATCCTGTTTTTCATCAGAGAACTAAACACATAGAAATTAGGCACCATTTTATAAGAGATGCAAATGAGAAGCATCTAATTCAAGTGCTTAAGATTCACACTGATGATAATGTGGATGATTTGTTAACAAAAGCTTTTGATGGACCTAGGTTTAATCACCTAGTTGTCAACATTGGGATGGTTAACCCTTGAATGCTATGTTTGAGGGGAGGCATAAGCCTCAGGGGAGGCATATGCCTCAGGGGAGGATTGTACATGTTGTATTTATGTAGATTCTTATGTTTTCTAGTATTATGTTTACTAACTTTCTTATGCAGGTTATTACTAATCTTGTACAATATTCTGGTTGTTCTTTTGTGTTTTTGTGTTTTGTTTGAATGTCTGGTTTCAGATCATATTTCTGCTGATGGTCCAAGAGTTGCATTCAGTGGCATTAGATGTAAAGACAGTAAAGTAAAATTTTATTCATCAGTGGCAAGTTTGGTACAACCATTACAAGTTCTGTCATCAGAAGAAGAAACACAAAATACATCATTCAACAACAACCTAATCCATCTTTCTTTTCCCTTTACCCAAATCCTTTGGGTCTGGCATCTTCTTGTGGATTCCTCTGGATTGCATGTCCTTGTTCCAGAGTTTGGGAGCTGCAAGACCAAGCACCACTTTCAATGGACCCTTCTTTCTGCCTGAGGACTGTGGCTCTTCAGGAACAGAGATTCTTCTCATATCTGCACAAACTCTTTCCATTTCACTAGTTAAGAATGCAGTTACAGGAGTGAAGTCAGGGACAATCATAGCTAGAGGAGCTGGTGCTTCCTCAGCTTCAGTGGTTTCCTCTGATGAGGTTGGAGATGGACATAACTCTGAAGGACCTTCATTTAAGTAGTAGTATGATCTTTGGATTTGAGGTATGTCAAAGGTAGAGTCTGATGAATCAGAAGAAATTTCAATGACTTTGGGGGATGGCTTCATGACTCAATTGTAAAAATGACTCTGGGATTTATTTTTGTGGAATGGTGAGTTGATTATAACTTGAAGACTTCTTTTAAAGACTTGATTTGAGTTTACTGGGAGTTAATGTAAGTTAATGGGAGGTAGTTGAGTCAGTAGCAATTACTAAGTGTGCAAGTTGTCCACTTAATTGGATTCTTCGGATGAAAGTCAATGGTTTAACCAACATGCTGCTGATACTATTTATCTTGTTGTTAAGTGTGTTCCTACTGATGGCCTATTCAAGTTTAATTTATTTAGGGGAATGCTAATCAGAAGAATTTAAACAAACAATAATTAAGAAAGCAAATTTTATTGATTCTTCAGAGGTACAATACAAGATAATGAAAGTGAAAGACAAACAACAAAGTCCCTATTCTACTTTGCCCTTGCCCTTGCCGTCCACAGTCTTCTTCTTGCCCTTGTTATTGATGTTGAAAAGTCCTTGCCACTGAGGACAGGGCAAACCTAGTACAATCTTTCTGGTCTTTGGCAATGGAAGATTTACTTTTCTTCTTCTTGGACAAGAGGACTGAGCCGTATCAGAGGTTGTAGGAGTGTAAAGTTCATCATTCTCATCATCCTCTTCATCAGAAGATGTAAAGAAGATGAGAGACTCATCATGACTGGGAACTCTATTTGCCCTCTCCAATTCATTCCACTTTCTCTCCAACTCTCTCTGATACTCAGCATCATCAATCTCAGAGGGATATGGTGGAAGATCTTCAGATGATGATGAACATGGTGCAGGCACATCATGTTTCTTCTTCTTGGCTTGTTCTTTTGTAAGACCATGGGGAAGAGTTGGCATTCTGAGTGGAGGTGGACTTGTTAGTGAATCAGAGGATTCAGAGGAGTCAGAAGAAAGGTTGATGATGGGTTGATTGGAAGCCATGGATGTATTGTTGACTAGAGATATGATAATTAGGGATTTGATTTGAAGTGGAGAGATTTGGGGATAATTAGCCTTTATTTATAAGATTCCCCAACCGCGTGTATTTATTACCATTAATGCGAGGCAGTTTGGAGATAATTAAGGGTTCTTTGAATTTTGAATTAAGAAGATCTTTGTTAAAGATATTTGGTTTCCAATGAAGGGTAGATTCTGATGAGTGATGATGCGGATGGATTTGTTGACCATAGTCAACGTTTCACTATTTTCTGCGGATTGACCATTTGTTTTCAGCCGTTTGATTTGGTTTCTACGGATGAGTCAGTTAATTGAGATTTGCCTTAGTTGATTATTGGTCAAGGATTTCTTTCCAATAATTCACATCAGTTTCATTCCACGTTTGGTAACTTCCATAATTAACCAAGACGTGCATATCCCACTCCCAAATTAACTGATTCCCTCTAGCTATATAATTTCAAAAACCATTTCAATATTTTTCAGAACACCCAACCCTAATTTCTCATTCTCAATCAATGGCTGAACTATATTTCAAAGGAGATCATAACAAACATGCTTTTCTCGATCGTGATAAGAATGATGAAGATTATGTGGACATGATGGAATTTCTTCAAAGGTCCAAGATTTGTTATGCTCTGCTCCAGTATCCAGATGTTATTTATGAGTCACTTGTTGTACAATTTTGGGAAACCGCTCAAATAAGGACTGTTGAAGATGGACCAACAAAGATTGTTGCTGTTATTGATGGGGAAGAACATGTGGTTACTGAGTCATTGGTCAGGACCAAACTATAGTTGGATGATGAAGGAGGGGTGACTGAGTTGCCTAAGAGTGACATACTTCGAGGGCTTCAGGCTGCTGGTTATACTGGTGATGGGAAAGTATGGTACAAAAATCTGTTTTGTCCAAAATGGAGATTTTTGACACACACCCTACTTCAGTGCATGGGCTCTAAGTTTGGTGGATGGGACCAATTCTCTACAGACATTGCTCTTGCTATTGTGTGTCTCTCTCAAGGAAGAACATTCAACTTTTCTAGGTATATCTTTAATGCTATGCTTGAAAATGTTAAGGATACCAAACTTAAATATTTATTGTATCCTAGGTTTCTTCAAATCATTTTGGACATTGAGACCAATGATCCACTCACTTGCCTGTTAAGGGTTTATCTAAAAAGTTGTTTTCTCAAATGAAATTTAGATTTACTAGTAATATAAGACCCTTACTTCCAGCCATGTTGCCTGGTGGCCATCCTCCTGATGGTGTAGCTGCTGATGCCCCGGTGGGCAATCCCCCTGATGGAGATGCAGCTGATATAGCTGCTGGTGGTCAGGATTCCCCTGATGCTCAAGCACCAGAGGATTCTCCTGATAGAACTAAAGATGCTCCTGATGCAAATGCATCAGTTGCTTTTGATGTTCAGCCTCCACTCTCTCCAAGGCTACCCACACCAGTACATTCACCAATGGATATCCATTCTCCTGAGCATGAGCTCAATGAGAATTTGGGCTTTGACCAACCTGTAAACTCACCACAATTTTCAAGACTTTCTTCACCTAGTCCTTTGAGACCTGACTTTGAGGAACATGTAGATGTAAATGTAAATTTAGATTATTCTACTCACAGGACCAATGATGTTCCAAATGCCACATATATCCCTGTTGGTGGAGTTGAAGGTCCTGTTACTCTCACTTCTGTATCAGCTTTGTTGAACAGGTATGTATTAAAGGTGGACAAATTGGAGAATGATCTGAATTTCACCAAAAAGAATCTCAGCAATGCTGTTCTGACTCTAATTGGAAGAGTTAGGAAGTTGGAGGGTAAGCTGAAGCAAAGAAAGAGATAAGGGGTGGTGTATGACTCAGATGAGGATTCTACTAAAGCATCTGATAACATTGATTTAGAAGGCCTTGAACTTCTTGCTGCTACCACTTTGGAAAGTGTTCAGAAGAATGCTGACATTAGGCCTGAACCATCTGTTGCTCCAACTGCTGATATTGCTCATTCTACTGATGCCAGTGTTCCAAAGGATTCTAGAGCTAAGAAGTCTGCTGGTGTTGCTCATTATGTCAGAAGGAAGCATTCTGCTGATAAGAAGTCTGCTGATGTTCCTAGCAAGAAGACTTCTGCTGATGTTTCTAGAAAGGAATCTTTTCCTAATCCTTTGCCAGAAGTGGGCACTCATGGTCCATAAGTAGATATTCAAGCTGATCTTCCTCATGATTCTCCTGATAAGACTTTTGTCCCTCCTAAGAAGCAAAATAAAGACAAGTCTATTTTGATTGATCAAGATATTCCTTCTAGAGTCAAATCAAAGGAGGAACTTGCTTATGAAAAACTTAGTGAGAATGTTGCTGCACATATGCAAGCTAAAGAGGATGCTGCAGCTACTAAAGTTCAATTGGATTTTAAAGCCTCAGAAGCATTGGCTAGAAAAATTCAAGATGATTTGGATAAGATGGGACCTCAATTTACTACCACCTTGCCTGCTGAAAGAAAGAAGGAGCTTGATGAAATAGCTAAGCATCTTACTGCTGAACAATGGGAGAATTTGGCTGAACAAGCTGCTTCCAAGCCTAATTTGGGTGCATCTGAGCTTGGAGTTGATAATCCTGATTTTGTTCAGATGATGGTTGAAAAAGGAAGATTGCAGAGACAACAGGAGGCAGAGATTAAAGCTAAGTATCAAAAGGAAAGACCTTGGACAAAGAATGAAATCAAGAAATATATGAGGAATTTTGTGAAGAATCAGGGATGTTCTATGTTTGGGTCAGGCTGGACTCAGAAGAGGGTTTGGGGATTTTCAGATAAGCAACTCACCTTCTACTATGACAGGATCATTTCAAATCTTCAATCCTCTGGTATTAATGTTCAAGATGTTTTGGAATTCAGAGGAAGATTATTGGATGAGCCTCAAGCTAAGAAAGCTAAGATTCATGATCCTACTACTCAACCTACTGAATCTATTGGGTCTTTTCATGGTGGTCAGGAGAATGTGCCACATCCTTCGGTTTTGACTCAGAAGGATACTACTCCTGATGCTCAGAAGGATGATACTCCTGATGATCAGATGGCCTCTGAATCTCATCATGATACTCCTGCTGCTTCTCATCATGATACTGCTGAATCTCATCTTGATACCTCTGAAGCTCCACATGATGTTACCAATGATGCTTCAGAAGATACTCCAATTGAAGTACCTGATGATGATGATTCTGCAGATGTTCCTGGTGATACTTCCAAACCAGTGCCTAAAGAAGAACCTGCTGATGGTCCTTCTATTCCTGTTAATACTGGCACTAGGAGAAAGACTAAAGCTATCAAGAGAAAGGCTTCAAAAGATATTCCTTTAGAGGATAGTACTACTTTCTTTGATTATGCTTCTGATGATGGTCAAGACCCTGTTGTATGGGAGAAAATTGTGAAGTGGGAACTGGTTGATTCTGAGCTTGGCCAAGGAAAAGTGAATGTCATAACTAGACAAGATGGAACTACTAAGACATTCTTGTTTCTGAGTCAGATCTTACATATGGTGGACAAGCAAGATCTTCTCTCACTTTATGATTGGGTTACCAAGTACTATCAAACTCATTCCCCTGATGCCATTGGAATGTATTTGATGGGTGATTTGCAGATTTTGTGTGATTCTTATAAAGGTGATTCTGGTGTAAGGTTTCAAGTATGGAAAGGTCAAAAGACATGGGTGGTTGAATATTGGAAGTTCTTTCCACTTCCTAATGTTCATATGATTGTTACAACCACTGGTAAGACCTTGTATTGCTGGGCTGATGTTCTTTACCCTATCACAAAGGAAGTAATGCATCTCATGCTGGAGACAAAGTTATCAGTTCCTCTGGATATGACTGAAAATGATCTTCATCTTGCTGAACAATTGGTAAGGTTCATCAGAAGAAGCATCTTGACTAAGAAGGAACTAGCAACCAAGCATGGCATTCAAATGGATTCATATCTGCAATGAGTTGATCTTGGTATTGTATTGTGTTGTATATTTTTTTTATTTTTATTTTTATTTTCAGTTTAGTATTAAAAAAAAAATGGTAACATTTTGTTGTATAAGTCTTGTATATATTGTCTGCAGGTTTGGTTATCAACTTACTTGATGTTGACTATTCCATCATAAAGTTGGCTAGTCCAAAGGGTACAGCTTTGGTAAAGACTCATCAAATCTGTTGATAGCTGTAATGGTTTGCTCAAAACCATAGGGTTTTCAACTCACCCATGCTTTATTGTTGAGTAGTTGAAATGGTTGTCAATTGACCATGGATTTTTCCTTTATGGATTCCAAATAATTGGCTAGCCCACATGTATATGGCTTGTGGTAAAGGCAGTGGAAAACCATATTTGGTATTCAATTGACCAAGATGATTATTCATCAATAATTGACTAGTCCTGAGCAAACGGCTACAGGTAAAGACATCTCAAATCCGTTTATAGCTGATGATTTGCTAAAAATCATGTGGTTATCAGTGTACCTTTGAACACTTGGCTACTCCAGTAGTGATGGCTATTGGTAAAGAGACATCAAATCCATTATTTTCAATGATTCACCTCTCACAGGAGTTAATACACCTGGATGTGATGAGAATAGTATGAAACTTATATGTTCTGATGTACATTTAGTCTTGTGTTGCTGCAAAGAATGGTGCTTTTTAATTGGTTGCTGATCATAGAGATTCTACTTATGAAGATTCTTTGCTGCTGATGAGTTTTCTCAATCCTCTGGTTTGTGTTATTGGGGTTCTGTCAAGAAATCTTGAACTTAACTGTGTCAAATTCAAGATTAGGGGAGGATTGTAAGGAATTATTGAAGATACTACTGATTGATACTACTGACAGGTTCCTGCGGAAGGCTTAGTGACTTTCTGCTGATGACTGGTTCCTGCGGACATCTAGAGATCCTACAGATAGAGTTTAACAGTGGATATAACTTATGTATTTTAGGACAAGATATGTAGAATATCTTTTATTAGTTTTTCATTATTCGTTTCTTGTAAGAAAGGTTAGGGTTTCCACTAGTATATAAGGAACCCTAGGTCATTGTAATACGAACAAGTTTCTAGTACGAAGTTTTATTAATATTATCGATCCATAGAGGATCAAGTTTAGTATACGTTTGTTTTTTATATTCCGCATAATTACAAGCTCACAGATATTATCTAACTTAGTCTAGCTAGTGATTACATTAGTTAGCTAACGATCTATTGGCTCATGATCTATCAAGGAATAGATCCCTACATAACCAAATTCAGTTAAATTTTCACCAAATAAACTTTCCCCACAAAAGACAAAGAATCTGGCCGTTTCATATGGGCGGCCCCCTTAATTTTAAGGGGGCCGGCACACAATTAAGGAGGCCGGCATACGCTCCTGTGTCAGATTTTTTTGCCTATAAATACTGGTTTAAATCTGAATTTTTTCCTCACCTTTTGCACTAAAACATTCTGTTCTAATTCTCTCAAATCATCTTCCTAAAACCTTTGATCATAAACATATTAGTTCTTGTTTTCAAGTGATTCTATCCATCCTCATTCAAAGTGCAAGAGAAGAATACTCCTTTCATCTCAAATCAAGAAGTATTGAAGATTAGTTGTGTAGCTTGTAATTATTGTAAAGTTGTGTAGTGATTGTAATTGGTAGATCTAGGTGGGTTTGTAAATCTAGTATTGAAGAAGTTGTGGTGTGAAGTAGAAGTAGTGTGTAGTTGTGAAGTAGTAGTGTGTAGTTATGAAGTAGTGGTGTGTATAAGTTGTGAAGAAGGCGTGTAGTGGTGTGAGATTGGTTCTAGCTACTATTAGGACTTGACATTTAGCTTAGTGTCGTTAATTGGTGTAAGCGAAAGTCGTGTAAGGTTTCTCCGCCAAAAAGGGAGTTTGTTGACATAGTGAAGAAAACTCTCGAGTAGGTGACTCGAGGAGTGGAGTAGGGCGAAGAGGTGCTTCGTAACCGAACCACTATAAATATCGTGTGTTGTGGTTTGATCTCTGTATCTCTATCTTTTCATTACTTTCATATTTACGTTATCATTATTTAGTTAGTTAGATTAAATTGTTTGAGTTGTGCAAGTGTTGAAATTCACATAAATAAAAATCGAAGTTTTTATCAAACAAAGTTTTTAAAATATAAATTGACATAAAACTATTCAACCCCCCCCCCCCCCTTCTAGTTTTCCACTAATTCTAATCAAGTACATGTGGAATATTGTTTTATATTAAGGAAATGTGTAGATGAGCTTCTTATTTAATTTAGCAAAGATCTCGTTTTCAAATTATGTCCCATTTTATTTTTCCCAGTTTGTGTTATTCTTTAATGTTTGACTGAGTTTTTCAGAGTGACTTTTTAACAAGGAGGTGACATGTGTAATGTTGTAGATGTGTACGTGTTAATAAATGATGTAAAATACTATTAGTAATTAACAGAAGACAATATCATAGTTTTGATGTATGTTCATTCCACCATGATATCAATTATTTAAATAAATTTCATTAGTAATTTTGATGTATGTTCAGTGTTGTTTTTTTGTTGATGAACATCAACTTTTTTAGGGTTTTTTTTATATAAAAATGTGTGATTTTTTGTTAAAAAGTGATTGTACAACTTTGTATTTGAGCAGTTTATTTTTAATAATGTTCATTAGTTAGTTTTGATCATCAGTTAATTTTATTCATCAGTTATTTTTGATAATGTTCATCAATTAAAGTTAGTATTTTTCATCACTTCATCAATTTTCTAATAAAAACATAATGTTTATCACTTCATCAGTTATTTTTTATATTGTTCATCAGTTATTTTTGTTAACGTTCATCAGTTATTTTTTATAATGTTCAGGAGTTTTCGAAAAATAACGTTCATCATTTATTTTTGATATTGTTTATCAGTTATTTTTTATAACGTTCATCAGTTATTTTTTATACTGTTCAGGAGTTTTCGAAAAAATAACGTTCATCAGTTATTTTTTATATTGTTCATCGGTTATTTTTTATAACGTTCATCAGTTATTTTTTTATAACGTTCATCATTTATTTTTTATAACGTTCATCAGTTACTTTTTATAACGTTCATCAGTTATTGTTCATCTTTAACGTGTGATATCTCACTTATATCATATCGGATTTTGAGTAATTCAAATTTCCGGTTAAAATTGGCCAAAAAGCTACAACTTTCGTGTTTTAAGTTTTGCAAAATTTGGAATTTAAACTAGACAAAAATTAGAGCCGAAAATGCCAAAAATTTTAAGAAAATCAACACCCACTTAAAAAGTTGAAAAAAAAAGTGATTTATATATCATAATGCATAACAGATTAAAGAGAATTAAATTTAAAAAATTATGGTGAAATCGGTTTTTTCATAAAAGTTTGTCGTTTGAAAGTTATTTACGTTTAAAGTTTTTGGGTGAAATAAAAAACGGATTAAAAGGATCAAAATACCCTTAACCGAATTTAATAAGAAAAAAAAGAAAGGAGTGGGTGGTCGACACTTGTCTCATTGTGAGTAACTTTATAGCCTTTGTAATTTTTTTTACTTTGTAAAGGATCGCATGAACAACTCAAAACCCATTCAACCCAAAAAACACTATATTTAAACGTTTCACCATGTACTTAGCAATAGTATATCTAACAAAGCATAAAGAGTTAAAAAGTGCAGCAGTAAACTAACATCTACAACCACACACTTGGGCAAAGGCCCATGATATACTAACCATCCCTACTATTTTATTCTAACCCTCCCTATTTTTTTTTATTTTTTATTTGTAATGTATTTTGTATAATGTATTTTATTTTGTGTAATGTTTTTTGTTGTGTTTATTTGTTATGTTTATATAATTAATGTCTAATGTGTTTTTATTTAATTAACAATAACAATAGCAAGTTAAACATTACCACATTAAACAACTACAACAACAACAACTGTTATTATTCAATTAAACAACAACATTACTACATTATTTAAAAACAACAACATCTACTGCATATGAAGAATATTCATTTCATTTAAAAGATCACGGAGCCTTGCACCCGACTAACAAGCGTGATCCTCAGGATTCCTTGCCAATTCTAACTCCATCTCCAGCGTCTTTATTCTTGTCATTAACAACATGTTTTGACACAATAATGTCTTGTTTCTTGCTTCAAGCTGGTTAATCTTATTATTTTTAGCAACGCAGTTTGAGCACTGCGTTGAAAAAGAGGCTTGATTAAAGTGTCTCCTTTGAAATTCATCTTTCCACATGAAGTATCCACACCCATAGTCCTTTGTGCCTGGCTGTTACATGTTAAGAAAATTATAAGAAATGTATTCTAAACAAACAAATTATGTACATATTTATATAATTAAGCAAACGTATAATTATTTACCACTGAAAAAGGACATGCATAATACGGTAGCCCATAATTATCTTCTGTAGGGGATATCCTTTCTATAATTAATCCTCTCGCATCAACTTTACCTTTGGACAATATATATATATATATATATATATATATATATATATATATATATATATATATATATATATATATATATATATATATATATAAAAGACTGTAAAAGACAAAACAAGAAAGAAAAAAAACTGTCATAGTACCACCTCCTTTTAATTAATGAACTTGACAACAAAAAGTTATATTCCCAATGTGTCAACTAGTTTGACTAAAGAAAATTTTAGTGAGATTACTAGTACCCGGGTTTAAAACTTGGGAGGTGTTAACCGAACCCTCCCTATGTTTTATAGTACAAAACCCTCCCTATGAGTAGGGTACTTTTCGTAGTTTTTTTTTATGTTTGTTTTTTGTTTTTTTTTACCTCCTTCTTCTTGTCTTTTTGTTGTCTTGAAAGGGAGGTACAAGTTTTTAAGTTTTTTTTTCTATTTTTTTTTAGTTTTTAAGTTTTTAAGTTTTTTTCTCCCAAAGGTAAAGTTACAAGTTTTTTGTCACACAGGTTTTGTCCAATGTAGATTCCATACAAGCAACACAAGTCCAGGTTTTGTCCAAGTGAAGATTCCACACAAACACAAGTGAAGGTTTTGTCCAAGTGCAAATTCCACACAACACAAAGTGAAACACAAATTTAAACCAAAAGCAAAGTTATAACCATTCGTCATCGCCTTATAGGCTCAGATTTGAAAACGTAATCGAAAAAAATGTAGATTTAGTAAGGCTCGGATTTGAAGGTTGCAAAGTGATGACAATATCACTTTGCCATCCATTCGGTTTTTAGAAAACCATTCGTCATTGCCTTATTAACAAGTGAAGGTTTTGTCCAAGTGCAGATTCCACACAATTGCACACAAGGACCATAATCAAGCAGATTTCACAAGTTCCCAACTTAGACAAGTGAAACACAATACACATGTTACACAAGCCTCACAAAAGCCTGTAAGATTCTCACAAGCTCAACAGTAAGATTCTCAAAAGCTCAACAATTGCACACAAGGACCATAATCAAGCAGATTCCACAAGTTCCCAATTACAGAATCCACAAAAGTAGATTCCACAACTTTCACATGTTACACAAGTATCACAAGCATCACAAGCCTGTAAAAAAACTCACAAGCTCAACAGTAAGATTCTCAAACTGCAGCTTTGCTTGATTATAAACAAAGTAGTATCACAAAGCAACTCTCAATCACAAACAAAGCAAAACAAGTACCCCCTAAATAATAAGCAATATCACAACAAAGCAGTATCACAACAAAGAAGCAGATTTCACACAAGTGAAACACAAGCCACAAAGAAGCAGATTTCACACAACTCAGTCACTTGGGTTGGGATATATTGACCCTCCCTATTTGGATATTCTAACAAACCACAAAGAAGCAGATTTCACACAAGCTCAATCACCATTTTACACACAACATGTAATCACCATTTTACACATAAAAAAGACATCGAAATAACATTAGGCTCAGATTATAAGCTGTTTCACATAAGCAAGTTTTATCATATATGGCTGCAACATCAAAGGTTGCAAAATTAAGATTTTTTTGCCATCCATTCAGAAATGCCACGCCAAAATCATGTTTTTTTTAGAATCATCATCGCCGTATGTGGTCACAAGCTGGCTTTAACGGAATTTGCTGGTCAGTAAACTGGTTCGGAAATTGTAACACCCCCATTTTCACAGACCGCAGCGGATGTTCGGTCTGGGGTATTACTTCATGGTATAACAGTCACAGTAATAGAAAACGACTCAAAAAGAGACGTTTTTAGAAAATGAGTTATCATTCTGATGCGTGCGATATGTCAGTGTAGCATAGGGAGTGATTTTGCCTTTTGAAGTTTTGAATTTATATTTAACCGACTTATTACTAACACACACACTTAACTAGTAGTGTACCCGATCAATATGCATATAGTGGTAAGTAGAGTGTCGAACACTAAGAATGAAATGTAATATCTAGTTGATTTGATCAGTATTTAATATCTAAGTTAGTTTTATAATCTAATCTAATAAAAAGGGGGGTTTTAGCCTCAGAGACTAGCACGGATTTGAGTTAAACAGAAAAGTAAAACTAATGAGAACAAATCAGTGAAGAGCAATCACGTACACAGATAGATAATAGAGACACGTAGAAGACCCATCCTATGGTTTAAGCAGCTTGTCACTTGTTTTATTGCTAGTTTTATATGACGAGTATCGTAAACTAATCTGTCTCGTTGGATCCTATATAACGGCGCGTAAACTCTTAATGATTACTTATGTTTATCATACCTTCTAGACGCTAGATAAGTAGGCGAGGAACAGGCATGGAAGCCCAGAAGACTCAACTAAGCACAGAGGTTATCAATGCACAAATACAATTCACCAAAAAAACATCATATAAACTTTAATCGATGGGAAAGCAATTTTAAGGGGAGCAGTATGGTGGCCACAAGCCCATCAATCCTGAACTACTTAATGAATTATACACATGCAGGACCTTCTTACGGCTCTAAGATCTTCGTTTAGGGCGTGTCTTGTGATGCTTCTTCGACTGAATTCATCTCCTTAGGGTTTTGTTGCACACAAAATTCGTATCTGTCTTGGGGTATTTATAGTTTCTGTCTGAGGGATCGATGCGGCGCATCTTGATAATAAATGCAGCGCATTCACTTAACTTTGCGCGGGGTCCAAGATTATTATATTTTGAAATATTCGTACACCGCTTCAGATACGGCGTAACTTGTTTCTCTATGCGGCGCATGTCCTTTAACGTCTTGGATAGTGTTTGGTGAAGTCTTTAGCTGATACGCCGCATGTTGTAAATGAGATGCGGCGTATTTGGAGTAGAACAAGTTGGTTATCCTTCGTTGACCAAAGTTTCATATATGGTGCATGTTGTAATTAGATGTGGCGCATTCTTCAAAGTCAGGCAATGGTCTTCGAATTCATCTAAGTATGATGTTGTGGCGTATCTGTTGAGAATGATACGGGTCATCTCCTGGATTTCAGTAGAATTTTTAAATCTTGATCATTTAGCTTCATAATTCGTCCAAAATCATCAACTTTCACCAATTGTTTGTTTTTACCTGAGAATTACTAAAATACAAAACGATATAAAACAAGTCAACTAAATATGATAAATGATGCTAATAAAATGTACTTATTTGATCTCATCAAATATCCTCCCACTTGAACTTTACTTGTCCTCAAGTAAACCTTTAGATTAAACATAATGAAAATGTATCCTTGATAGGATGTTTTTACATTTAAGCACTTATTCGTTTTATCATAATTGCACGGCCAAACACTTAACCAATTAGAAACAAAATATATGTTTAATAAAAGAAAATCTAATCGTTTAACTGTCCGGATGTGACGAATATTCTATCATATGCTTGACAAGGATACGCATCTCCCCCACTAAAGCTAAGGAGTTACAAGTCTAAAGCAGTAAAAAGGGGTTTTTTTTTTTTTTTTTTTTTTTTTTTTTTTTTTTTTTTTTTTTTTGTTCATTGGTTAATCCTAGCTTTGCTTGAACATCTCCTGCATAAACTTAGTAGATCGCTAGCACGAGTCCTTGACGTTTCAACTAACGGATGGTCACTATGGATCACTAGCGCTAGTCCTTGACCTTTCAAATGATGGATGGTCACTAATGTGTTCCTTGGATCGCTGGCGTGTTATTTTCATAATGGTTGGTCACCAAGTTGCACACCAGATCGCTGGCACATCATTTAATCAATCTTAAACTCAGATGGTCACCAATTCACTCACCAGATCGCTGGCGCGTTAGTCAATTAATCTAATACTCGGATGGTCACTACCTTATTTACACACTTGACATTTTCGCTCGGCCATTACCATATCCGGATGCTCGAAACCAAACAACTGATATAATAATACGGTTGGGTATGGATAACATTTAGGATATAAATTGGTGTAAAATAAAAAAAAAATACATAACAAGAAACAAATAGATTAAGTCCTAAGTGTGGTTAGAATACTTCACTAGTATCCCATGAATAAGACTCATATCATTGAATAACTCAAGCTTTGACTCTTTAGTAACTCACGCTTTTGGTAGACACGAATTATACTCAATAAAATCTTAAACAAAGAATAGACAATCCTTGGCGTTCCCATAACGGCCAACTCCCTTTCAATCCATAAATATAATATAACAATATTAGCGATATCAACCACTTAGTACAAAACTTTACAATGTTGATTTAAAACAAACTACCAACTTCTTCTTTCTTTTTCTTTTCTCATTTTTTTGATTTTTTTTTCATACATAAAATAAAATAACTAATTGTGTAAAATTTCACCACATTACCATCACAATAATTCTGGATAATTTTTCTTTACTTTTCAGGCTTTCAGAAATAACGTAATAGTGAAAGTAGTGAACACACGAAAAACTGACTAAAAATATACAATATGTACTTTCACACCAATTGTATTGTGCAATTTCCCGACCTAACCAAAAATAATGAATTTATGCACACGAACACAGGTAATGCAAGGAAACACACTTTGCCTAAGCAACTAACCACAGACTTAAATCTACAGGGTAGGCTAAGGTGTAAGGTGTAACGAAAAACATAATAACAAGGGTGTATAAAACCTAAAGGAATGGCTCTACGGGTTTTTCTAGCCTAAAAATGAGAGTAACAAAGGGTTTATACGGGGCTTAACTAACCAGTATAGTTTGTTAATAGCACATGACATTTTTTATTTTTATTTTTTTTGGTGTAATCCTAGAATTTTACCAATTTAGACAAGTCACTCCAATTATAAAAAATAATACTCATTATGGTGGTCTCGAGTAGTATACAAGTCAAGTTCTAAAGTTTACAAGTCACCGGCACACTCATAGATTTGTGAATTTTGATAAACTCAAATCACAATTTTAGAAAATAAAGTCACGTGTGCAGTTATGCAACTTAGATTAAACAAAAACATGCTAATTTTTTTTTTTAATTTTGATATTTTATGCGCAAATTAAAGCATATTCTTGAAAAATAAGGACAAGTAAGTGTTCTAATTCTCCATCCCTAAGATACGTTTTACGACACAAAACTGATGAATGATAACTATTTTGGACGTCCTCATGTCCAGTGGTTCTCCGTGCCAGGGTTCCTATAATGCCTAATTACCTAAGATAACATGCTTAAAAGTCAACACGTATGTTGAGTGAGAGTCATAGGTTTAAAAAGTTAAAGTATAGATACAAGTTCCACAGGGTTCAACTTAAACCCTATGTGTGGAAAAGTTTTAGTGTTAGAAGGTATATTGCACTAAGCTCATGAACCACACGTTAACAATCCGGGTCATGGGGTCTGCAGACCAAACCATGAGGGGATGGGAAGGATAACTTGCCAAAGTTAAACCTTCAGTGGGTTCAAATATTGTACTTATTGGTACCACCTAGTGGGGTGTTAATACCAACGGGAGTTGTCAAACTCCAATAGATCTATCAACTATATTCGTGTTCGCGTGGGTAAAATATCCCAAACGATTAGATTCATGAATTTTGGTTATGTAATGATGGCAGTTAGTTTACTCATGCAATAACCATAGAAAAGACTTGTATTTGGTTTTAAAGCATGTATCCCCCTCACAGGGTTTCTAAAATATTTAGAAAGCATTTAAAAGGTGTGAGGCTATGAAAACTCACCTGAGTCTCTAGCTAATTAAAGTAGGGGTTCAGACAACTCACTCACGTATCCTAGGGTAGTGCGGGTGTGAGTATGTCAAGTCTTAGTCTAGATTTTCTTAACTAATTACTATGAGGTTTTTATATATAACTTAACACCGTTCGGGCCATTATAATTCAGAAGTATATGACTCCTCACATGAAGCTCCCTACTATTGTATTATGTGATCAGCATAATACCGTTCAGGCCATCATAATTCAGAAGTTAATACTCCTTACACAAAGCTCCCTATTATTGAGTTATGTTGCTATTAGGGTTTAGTTATAACATAACACCATCCAGGCCATCATATCTCAGAAGTATATGAAATAATCATTCGAGGAGTCAGGGCACTTTAATTCGTAAACCCAACAAACTCGTCAAAACGAAATATCCACATAGTACTCCTCGCATGAAGCTCCCTAGTATTGTGTTATGCTTATAACTTAAATAGGTTTTTATATTTTTATGAAAATAGTCCATTTTTACGCCTTATATATATATATATATTTACATTTTCTACCCTAAACTTATAAACTTATAACAAATAAGCATATAACTTTCTAACTATTGCATACTTAGTCCCAATACTAATATATTTTAATGAAATGATATATATAGTTCCTAAATTATACTAATTTTTAGTATTTACTCTATTTACCCTATATTTATAATATTTGCAATTTTAGTCCTTTTAGTTTAATATTTGTTTTAATAGTTTACTTTAAGGTTTAATATATTGCAAATTTAGTCCTTACACTATTATCTTCTAGGAAATGTCAAAAATAGTTCCTAGACTTTATAGTTTCAGAAATTTACAATATATACCCCTATGCATGTAATATTTTGCAAAACTAGTCCTAAATGTGTATAATTCTAATTCTAGCATGGCAATCTAGTTTCTAAGATTATTACTAACTCATATAAGTTCAAATAAGCCACATAATTCATATTATATCAAGTAGATAAGCTATGTAACACATAAGCATGCAATTCGACTTATAACTAGGGCTACGAAAGAAAACATGCATGCAAGGCAATCTAATGGCTATCCTAGGCTCTCTAAGTCTTATACTAAGTATCTAGGTCTATTCTAAAACTATTTATACGTAAATTAAGGGTTACCTAGGTCGGGGGAGGGCTGAACGAGGGTTTCTATGGTTTCTAGGGCTCGCTCGACTTCAAACCACAACACAACACAACCAATGCTTCGTTACCCATTTCCTATGGTTTCTAATGATCTTAGACTACAGAAATGTGAGGTAGAGAAGAGAAGGAGAGGTGTGAAGAAGAAATGAGAGGAGGAGGGGGTATTTATAGCCCGCGTAGAGGCAGTTTGGGTGAAAATGGGGTGTAGGTATCACGGAGGAGGAGGGGGAGTAAGCAAAGCTAAGGGATGGTGTGGCAGGTCTAGAGGGTGATAAGGATGGGCTATGGTAGCTAGGGGCGGAGCTCTAGGCCGTTTGTTGTGGGAAGTAGCCGAGAGAGGCGGTTAGGGCAAAGGAGGTGACAAGGAGGTGATGCACCTCCTAGCTTGGGTGCTTGGAGGTGCTAGGGTGATAGCTTAGTCATATAGAGGTGCTAGTATGGTTGCTTGTTCATTTTAAGGTGCTTAAGTAACATGGTTTAGGTGTTTAAGTCTAATATAAATCTAGTTTTGTTTAATAAGTGTTTAAGGTTTTATCTATGTTTTAGTGTCTTATTTAAGGTCCTAATGATGTTTAGTAACTATTAGTAGCTTATACTAAGTGATGGTAGCTTATGGTAAAGATTTAACCTGGTTTAGACCTAGTTTCGGGAAGTTATGACCTAATTAAGGTTTTGTGCTTATATAACTTGTACCTAAGTTTCTAGGGGTTGTACTATATCCTAAGGGTTCTAATATATCCTAAGGTAACTATTATAACTTATATCTAAGTCCTAGCACTTTTCATGTAAGTTCAGATAAACATTTAGGGTTTTAAAACTAACTGGAAACACATAGGTGCATTTAGGGTTTTCTAGCAAGTATGGGGTATTATAGTACTAGTTTTCTTAGTGAAAATATGTTTATTACCTTGACTTGACATACCGGGATGTTTACCTTAAGTAAACATAGTAGTGGTTGGCATAGACGGATACGTGAGCTTGTCTGAAGGTTAGTTAGGTTATAATAATATATTAAAGCAAAAATTTAGCTCGGGAAAATCATATAGGCATTTCTAATCCTAGTGTGCTTTAATAAGGGCCTAAGTTAAGTTAATAAGGCATTTCTAATCCTAGTGTGCTAGTGAGTGCCTAAGTTAAGTTAATAAGGCATTCCTAACCTAAGGGGAAGTTAGTGGGTTGTGACAGTCTCGCATCCTGAAAGAAAATCTCGTCCCGAGATTTAACTATGGTTAGTATGTGATGGTGAGAATAGATGGGGATATTTAGCACGGATTTGATCCTCTCGTTCCCAAGTATACTTTGGTCCTCTTTGGGAGTCCCAACGTACCTTAACGATAGGAATCCGGTGATGTTTTAGATTTTTGACCTCTCGGTCCATAATTTCCATTGTTTCTTCAGTGAAATTGAGCTTATCATCCAATTGAAGCTCGTTAATAGGAACAACAAGTGACTCGTCCGATAAACACTTCTTAAGATTTGAAACGTGAAATGTGTCGTGTATATCACTTAGTTCATCCCGTAATTCAAGTCGGTATTCCACTGGACCAATTCGTTCTAAAACCTTAAAAGGTCCAATGTATCTCAGACTAAGCTTTCCTTGCTTTCCGAAACAAAAGACACCTTTCCTAGGTGAAACTTTCAACATAACCCTATCTCCGACTTGAAATTCTAAAGGCTTACGTCTTATATCGGCATAACTCTTTTGCCGATCTCTTGCAGCTTGTAAGCATTGTCGGATTTGAACTATTTTCTCATTTGTCTCATGGATTATCTCCGGACCCGTGAGTTGTACATCTCCAACTTCAGCCCAGCAGACCGGAGATCTACACTTTCTCCCATAAAGTGCCTCATACGGTGCTGCTTTAATGCTAGCGTGATAACTATTGTTATATGAGAATTCTACCAATGGTAAGTGTTTCTCCCATCCTTTTACAAAATCTATCACACACGCTCGAAGCATATCCTCGAGTGTTTGGATCGTCCTTTCACTTTGACCATCGGTTTGCGGATGATATGCCGTACTCATGTCTAGCTGAGTACCCAAGGCCTTTTGCATAGATTACCAAAATCTCGACGTGAAACGAGAATCACGATCCGATATAATAGATATTGGCACTCCATGTCGGGAAACTATTTCCTTGAGGTACAACCTAGCAAGGGTTTCCATATCATCTGTTTCTCGTTTAGGAATGAAGTGTGCTGATTTCGTAAGGCGATCAACTATTACCCAAATAGCATCATGCCCGTTGAATGTTCTAGGTAGTTTGGTGATAAAATACATCGTAATTCTTTCCTACCTCCAAATAGGAATCTCAGGCTGTTCCAATAAACCAGACGACTTTTGACATTCAGCCTTTACTCTAGAACATGTTAAACACCTGCCCACACATCTGGCAATGGATGCCTTCATGTCAGGCCACCAATAGTGTTTCTTCAGATCCTGACACATCTTATCAGAACCTGGATGAATGGAGTACTTAGATTTATGGGACTCATGCATTATTACGTTCCTTAAGTTACCATGATAAGGTAACCATTTTCGTCCCTTAATACAAAGAGTTCCGTCTGAACTTATCTCAAAAGCCTTATCCATCCCTCGTAAATTCTCAAATTTATGATCCTTCATTTCGAGGGCTTCATTCTGGGCTTTGAGTATTTGAGAAGGTGGATTCGAATGAAGAGTCATTACTAACGACCTAACTCTAAGTGGTTTAATTCATTCCTTTCGGCTCAAAGCATCTGCTACTACATTAGCTTTGCCAGGATGATAACGAATCTCACAATCGTAATCAGCAAGCAGTTCTACCCATCGATGTTGTCTCATGTTCAACTCTTTTTTATTAAGAATATGATGTAGGCTTTTGTGATCAGTGAAAACCGTACACTTAGTGCCATACAGATAATGTCTCCATATTCTTAGAGCGAACACTACTGCTCCTAATTCTAGATCATGTGTAGTGTAGTTTTCCTCATGTGTCGTGAGTTGTCATGATGCATAAGCGAGTGTAGTTTTCCTCATGTGTCGTGAGTTGTCATGATTACTTTATCCTTTTGCATTAACATAGCTCCGAGACCTCTTCGAGAAGCATCACAGTAAATGACAAAATCATCGTTTCCCTCTGGTAATGCTAAGATCGGAGCTTCACACAACTTTCTCTTCAAAAGTTGGAAAGCTATCTCTTGATCTTTTCCCCAGTCAAACTTCCTGTTTTTCTGGGTTAGCTTTGTCAAAGGTTTAGCTATTTTTGAAAATCCCTCAATAAACCTTCGATAGTAGCCCGCAAATCCTAAGAATTGTCGTATCTCAGTAGGATTCTTAGGTTGTGACCAATCCTTAACGGCTTTGATTTTTATTGGATCGACATCCTTGTTTATCTGTCATGTGTCCGAGAAATTGCACAACACTAATCCAGAATTCACACTTAGAGAACTTTGCATAAAGTTTCTCTGTCTTAAGCAGTTCTAGGATTATTCTCAAGTGTTTAGCGTGCTCTTCCTCATTACGTGAATAGATAAGGATATCATCTATGAACACTATAACAAATTTATCCAAGTATGGTTTACACACCTGATTCATGAGGTCCATGAAAACCGCCGGTGCGTTTGTCAAACCAAATGGCATAACTTGAAATTCATAGTGCCCATATCTTGTTCTGAAAGCGGTCTTAGGGATATCTTCTTCCCTCACTCTCAATTGATTATAGCCTGATCGTAAGTCGATTTTTGAGTATACGCTCGAACCTTTTAGTTGATCAAATAGGTCATCAATCCGGGATAATGGGTATCGATTTTTGATAGTAAGTTTATTTAATCCACGATAATCGATACACATCCTCATAGATCTGTCTTTCTTCTTTACGAATAGGACAAGAGCTCCCCAGGGTGATGTACTTGGACGTATAAAACCTCGATCAGTTAATTCCTGGAGTTGTTCAGAGAGTTCCTTCATCTCTGGAGGGGCTAACCTATTGGGTGCTTGGGCTATAGGTGCTGCTCCAGGAATTAAGTCGATTTGAAACTCAATTTGACGAATTGGAGGTAGGCCAGGTAAATCCTTAGGAAAAACTTCTGGGTATTCCCTGACTACAGGGATCTCCTCCAGTCGTTTTTCATCTGGCTTAGTCTCCGTTACTTGAACCACAAAAACTTGACAACCTCGTGACATGTATCATTTTGCTTTGATACATGAAATGAAGTTAAGTCTAGTTCTACTTTGATCTCCTCGTTAGTTAAAGTCTCACCGTTGATAGGTACATGGATGATTTTCTCGTCACAAAGAATCTTTGCTTGATTCTTGGATAACCAATCCATTCCCACAACAACGTCAAAACTACCGAGTCTAATAGGTATGAGATCAATCTCAAAGTGGTGGTTAAGTAAGGTTAGGGTACAACCCTTAATGACCGTGTTAGTACTAACTAAGTTTCCATCGGCCATTTCTATCTCATAAAAATTATCTAAAGCTATGGGTTTAATCTTACGTCTAGAGGCTAAGGGTATGGATACGAAACTTCTATCTGCTCCATAATCAAATAATATTTTAACTAAATGATTATTTAAAAGAAACTTACCCGTGACTACACTTGGATCTTGTGGATCATTCCTATCCCTCAACATATATTCTCTACCCTAGGCACCATCAGTATTTTTCTTTGGGCATTTATTCATATAATGTCCCTTTTCTCCGCTAGTATGACAAATGACTATTGTTGGTGGTGGATTTCCTCTAGTAACTGGTCTTTTGTTCCTGCAATCCTTTAGGTAATGGCCTACCTTGTTACATATGTTACATTTAATGACACAAGGCCCTGTGTGATGCCAGCTGCATCTCCTACACAGAGGGGCACTTCCAGCATACCCACTTTTCTCATTTAAAGTGGTGGCATAAGCTCTTGCATTATCTTGCCTTGGTTGAGGATAAGGATTTCTATGATTACCACTGGTGTTATTACGGTTGTTACCGAAAGCTCTCCCATCATGGAACTTTCGTTTATTATCATAGGGCACTGGCACAGAGTTGTGCTTTGTTACTTTGTCCATTAACCTTAAGGTTATGTTAATGGCCTCCTCTAACGTTTGAGGTTTAGAGGCTGTAACATTCCCTTCGATACTCCAGGGAAAACCTTCGATAAAAACTTCTATCGTCTTTTCAACAGTTGGTACCATTGTAGGACACAAAGTAGCCAACTCTTGAAATCTCCTAATATAAGTTTTAACATCGTTCCCCTTCACAGTCAAGTTATAAAATTCATCCTCCATTTTCTTGACATCTGTCCGAGGGCAGTATTTCTTAATCATAAGTTTCTTAAACTCAACCCAAGATAACTTATATGCCTCTTCTATTCCTATTGGTTGGGCATACGAATTCCACCAAGATAACGCTTCCTCAGTAAGCGTACCCATTGCAAACTTAACTCTACAATCCTCTGTACAATTACTACGGGAAAATACCGATTCACATCTCTCAAACCAATGAATTAATCCTATGGCCCCTTATGTCCCCTTGAAATTGAAGGGCTGAGAGCTTATAAATTCCTGGTAGTTACTCTTCTTCACTACAGGGATTTCAGGGTTTCTAGCCATGTTTGCATCCCTAGCTCCTAGTGATGCAGTTAAACTGTTAGTCACTAGTCGCTGGATATCTTCCTGAGTCATGGCGGGAGTAGTGGGAGTAACTGGTGTGGTAGTTCTTGTACGTGCCATTCTAAAGGTAAGATGTGGTAAGAATTTCGTTATAGTTTATGTTTTAAGTGCTGAAAGCACTTTCTGATACCGGATGGGTATTAAAAAGGGCAAGTTCCTAGCAAGAATCGTTACGGTTAACCAAAAATAGTTTCCCCCTCCGTCTTAAAGGCATAGTGATTCTAAGGGATCCTAAGTTTTTACTATTCCTAGGTATGTCTACTTGTTTTAATTTTCCTATTTGTTTTAGTTTTTAAGTCTTAAGGCAATCTATAGTGTGTCCTAAGGCAATGGGGAATCCTAATACGGGATACGAGTTTTACGATTTTTTTTAAAGTGAAAACCTAGCAAGTACCCGTTTAACTAAGTTATCTACCTATAACCTATATTATCTAAGCCTATAACCTTATTTTTGTTCTATGTTACCCTTAAGATCCTGAATGGCCTCCAAGAGTTCATCTATGTCAGACCTATGATTATCCCTAAGATCCTCAATAATCATTTCGATAGTGGAAAGTCTAACATGTGCGGTATTTACTTCATCAGAGTGTCCTTCATATTTTGTTTGTAACCTAAAGACTTGATTGTGAGTTTTCTCTAATTCATTTTCTAACCTATTTTTACCTATTCCTAATTCCCTAATCCTAATTTCTACTTCTTCCATTCTTTCTATGTTAAACCTAGGGGGACGTGATGGTGGTATAAAACGTATTCTCTTAAAGGGAGGTGAATCTATTTCAGGAACATAACGATCTTGACTAGTATATTGGGGTTTAGGTGGGGTAGGGGTGGGATCATTCGGGGAAAGTTCTAATCCTAGGTTAGTTAAGATATTCTGGGCTAATTCTTCCAGAGAATTAGAACCAGTAGATGAGTGAGCAGGAGTAGCCGGAGCATACTCATAACCATCGGATGAAGTATCCATCTCATCGGTATCCAACACGATGATAGGATTGTTAAAGGTTGACATATCTAACTTTAATTCCCGAAGGAATATCTTAGCATAACTCTAACCTAAATAGGCATCTTAAAGGCAATTCTAATAGTGGGGATTCTATCCTAAGGGCAATAGTGAGATATCTAATCCTAAAGGCAATTTGGGGGTTCTAATCTAAAGGCAAGTTAGTCTAAAGGCAAGTTAATTCTAAAGGCAAGTTAAGGATTCTAACCTAAAGGCAGTAGGGGATTCTAATCTAAGGGCAGTTGGGGATTCTAATGGCACGGAGGACCTTTTTGAAAAAGTAGTTATAGTTTTAGGAAAATCCTTTTGTTCTCTATAACCAAGGCTCTAATGCCAATCTGTAACACCCCCATTTTTCATTGATCGCAGCGGATAAAGTGTTTGGGGTATTACTCATGGAAACAAAGACAAGATAATAGAAAACGACTCGAAAAGAGACATTTTTGAAAAAGGGTGTTATCATTCATTTATTCATTAGAGTTTTTACAGTAAAAGATGTACTTTTACCAAAACAGAGGTCCCTAAGATACGTTTTACGACACAAAACTGATGAATGATAACTATTTTGGACGTCCTCATGTCCAGTGGTTCTCCGTGCCAGGGTTCCTATAGTGCCTAATTACCTAAGATAACATGCTTAAAAGTCAACACGTATGTTGAGTGAGAGTCATAGGTTTAAAAAGTTAAAGTATAAATACAAGTTCCACAGGGTTCAGCTTAAACCCTATGTGTGGAAAAGTTTTAGTGTTAGAAGGTATATTGCACTAAGCTCATGAACCACACGTTAACAATCCGGGTCATGGGGTCTGCAGACCAAACCATGAGGGGATGGGAAGGATAACTTGCCAAAGTTAAACCTTCAGTGGGTTCAAATATAGTACTTATTGGTACCACCTAGTGGGGTGTTAATACCAACGGGAGTTGTCAAACTCCAATAGATCTATCAACTATATTCACGTTCGCGTGGGTAAAATATCCCAAACGATTAGATTCATGAATTTTGGTTATGTAATGATGGCAGTTAGTTTACTCGTGCAATAACCAGAGAAAAGACTTGTATTTGGTTTTAAAGCATGTATCCCCCTCACATGGTTTGTAAAATATTTAGAAAGAATTTAAAAGGTGTGAGGCTATGAAAACTCACCTGAGTCTCTAGCTAATTAAAGTAGGTGTTTAGACAACTCACTCACGTATCCTGGGGTAGTGCGGGTGTGCGTATGTCAAGTCTTAGTCTAGGTTTTCTTAACTAATTACTATTAGGTTTTTATATATAACATAACACTGTTCGGGCCATTGTAATTCAGAAGTATATGACTCCTCACATGAAGCTCCCTACTATTGTATTATGTGATCAGCATAATACCGTTTGGGCCATCACAATTCAGAAGTTAATACTCCTCACACAAAGCTCCCTATTATTGAGCTATGTTGTTATTAGGGTATAGTTATAACATAACACCGTTCATGCCATCGTATCTCAGAAGTATATGCAATAATCGATCGAGGAGTCAGGGCACTTTAATTCGTAAACCCAATAAACTCGTCAAAACGAAATATCCACATAGTACTCCTCGCATGAAGCTCCCTAGTATTGTGTTATGCTTCTGACTTAAATAGGTTTTTATATTTTTATGAAAATAGTCTACTTTTACCCCTTATATATATATATATATATATATATATATATATATATATATATATATATATATATATATATATATATATATATATATATATATATATATATATATATATATAGGGGAGGGTTATTGTAAGATCATGCTTAAAGTTCTAAAAGTAAGACTCAATCTAGACCGTTGGATAATTGTATGTTGTGTTTAATGAGATTAACATTTAATGAGTGACATTATAGTTATTAAATAAGGTTTCAAGGGTATTTTAGAGAATTCAAATCCAAATGTGGTCAATCTTTTTTCAAAATTTCGTCTATTTTTTTTATCAAAAAGCTGGTCCACATTTTTTATACATTCAATTGTTACACAATCAGAATATTAAATGTATCAAACATTAGCAGATTCCGGTACACCGGAATCCGTGCACCTGTCAAAACCGCACAGATACATATACAAATCTATGTACCAGCAGATTCCGGTACACCGGATAAATCCACGATGGTCATAGATCTGGTACACAGGATATCACCTGCTATTATACCAAATACACAACAATTCTACAAACATCAAATACACCAATAAATCTTACAAAAAAGCTGCTATTACAAAAAAAAATAAAAATAATAATAAAAAAAAATCTGCTATACCAAATTAATATGTTATTCCAAAAATCTGCTATTACACCAACCATCTTACAAAATAAATCTACTATTCCAAAAATCTTACAAACAACGGCAGATCCGGTACACCGGATATATTGTGCTTCCGGGTATCACCTGCTATACCAAATACACAACAGATCTTGGTTGTAATTTTTATTTTTGAGGGAAGAATCACATACTCCTATTTTTCATAAACCTGCTATACCAAATACACCAATATATGGTGCTTCTGGGGGACACGTACCACGATGTATCCGGTGTACGTACCACAATGTATCCGGTGTACCGGCGATAGCAAGCGACGGTCTGGCAAACTGATGTATCAAATGTCCTTCAAACAAAACAACTAATACATCAAATGAAATGACCAGATCTGTAAAAAAAAAAAAAAAAAAAATAAAAAAAAAAATAAAAAAAAAAAAAAAAAAAAAAAAAAAACCAGATTTGTACTTCAAACAAAACGAAAAAAACGAAACTGATGGGATTATATTAAGACCGGAGTATATAGATCTGTGATAAATGGAGTATATTAAGACCAAACGTTCTAATCGCTGGAAATAGATGGAGTCGCCGGATCTTCGTCGACTTGTGGGAAGAATCCATCGTCGGTAAAAAACCACGAAGGTGAAGGGAGCAATGATCTTAGGAAAACACCATTTTAGGGGTATAAAAAGGCTTCATAAGTGTACTCGACGTTGGTAATTTTATGGTTGTCGGAGGTTTATGAAAATGGTGGGTCAAAGAGGCGGTAGTGAGAGAGCCTAAACAAGGGAGGAGGATAACGTTTTTTTTATTTTGGAAGATGGAGGCTGATTTTTGAGAGAGACGGTTGTGTGCTTTTATGGCTTATGAGCAGATTTTTTAGAGAGACGGTTGTGTGCGTTTATTTGAGATATAAGAGTAGGTTTTTAGGGATTGATCATATGAGAGAGACATTTACTTAAAGTTCCGATAATACCCTTTTGGACATTTACTTAATTTTCAGTTTTTTTAATAATTAAATTCCACCTGGCCTATTCCTATTGGTTGTTGAAAAGATCTTATTTTTAAAACTTTAAGCTTGATCTTATTTGATCTTAACTCTATATATATATATATATATATATATATATATATATATATATATATATATATATATATATATATATATATAAACATACATATTTACATTTTCTACCCTAAACTTATAAACTTATAACAAATAAGCATATAACTTTCTAACTATTGCATATTTAGTCCCTATACTAATATATTTTAAAGAAATGATATATATAGTTCCTAAAGTATACTAATTTTTAGTATTTACTCTATTTACCCTATATTTATAATATTTGCAATTTTAGTCCTTTTACTTTATTATTTGTTTTAATAGTTTACTTTAAGGTTTAATATATTGCAAATTTAGTCCTTACACTATTATCTTCTAGGAAATGTCAAAAACAGTTCCTAGACTTTATAGTTTCAGGAATTTACAATATATACCCCTATGCATGTAATATTTTGCAAAACTAGTCCAAAATGTGTATAATTCTGATTCTAGCATGGAAATCTAGTTTCTAAGCTTATAACTAACTCATATAAGTTCAAATAAGCCACATAATTCATATTAAATCAAGTAGATAAGCTATGTAACAAATAAGCATGCAATTCGACTTATAACTAGGGCTACGAAAGAAAACATGCATGCAAGGCAATCTAATGGCTATCCTAGGGTCTCTAAGTCTTATACTAAGTATCTAGGTCTATTCTAAAACTATTATAAGTAAATTAAGGGTTACCTAGGTCGGGGGAGGGCTGAACAAGGGTTTTTATGGTTTCTAGGGTTTCTAGGGCTCGCTCGACTTCAAACCACAACACAACACAACCAAAGCTTCGTTACCCGTTTCCTATGGCTTCTAATGATCTTAGACTACAGAAATGTAAAGTAGAGAAGAGAAGAAGATGCATGAAGAAGAAATGAGAGGGGGAGGGGGTATTTATAGCCCGCGTAGAGGCGGTTTGGGTGAAAACGGGGTGTAGGTGTCATGGAGGAGGGGGAGTAAGCAAATCTAGGGCATAGTGTGGCAGGTCTAGAGGGTGATGAGGATGATCTATGGTAGCTAGGGGGCGGAGCTTTAGGTCGGTTGTGGTGGGAAGTAGCCGAGAGAGGCGATTAGGGCAAAGGAGGTGACAAGGAGGTGATGCACCTCCTAGCTTGGGTGCTTGGAGGTGCTAGGGTGCTAGCTTAGTCATATAGAGGTGCTAGGATGGTTGCTTGTTCATTTTAAGGTGCTTAAGTAACATGGTTTATGTGTTTAAGTCTAATTTTAATCTAGTTTTGTTTAATAAGTGTTTAAGGTTTTATCTATGTTTTAGTGTCTTATTTAAGGTCCTAATGATGTTTAGTAACTATTAGTAGCTTATACTAAGTGATGGTAGCTTATGGTAAAGATTTAACCTAGTTTAGACCTAGTTTCGGGAAGTTATGACCTAATTAAGGTTTTATGCTTATATGACTTGTACCTAAGTTTCTAGGGGTTGAACTATATCCTAAGGGTTCTAATATATCCTAAGGTAACTATTATAACTTATATCTAAGTCCTAGGCACGTTTCATGCAAGTTCAGATAAGCATTTAGGGTTTTAAAACTAATTGGAAACACATAGGTGCGTTTAGGGTTTTCTAGCAAGTATGGGGTATTATAGTACTTGTTTTCTTAGTGAAAATATGTTTATTACCTTGACTTGACATACCGGGACATTTACCTTAAGTAAATATAGTACTGGTTGGCATAGACAGATACGTGAGCTTGTCTGAAGGTTAGTTAGGTTATAATAATATATTAAAGCAAAAATTTAGCTCGGGAAAATCCTATAGGCATTTCTAATCCTAGTGTGCTCTAATAAGGGCCTAAGTTAAGTTAATAAGGCATTTCTAATCCTAGTGTGCTAGTGAGGGCCTAAGTTAAGTTAATAATGCATTACTAAACTAAGGGGAAGTTAGTGGGTTGTGACATTAATGCCAGTCTTAATCACAACATAATCCAAAAATATAACTATAGCATCAAATATAAACATAATAATAATACTAATAATAATAATAATAATAATAATAATAATAATAATAATAATAATAATAATAATAATAATATCAAATACAATCCCAAAAGAATAATAGTAATGTACATGAAATCATGTCCATAATTCCAAACAATGATAAAATCAAGGCTGAGGGGGGAGGAATATCATCAGCTGGAGGTGCTGGCCCCATCGGTCCTCTGTCGGACTCTACATCTCTGTCTCTTGAAATGAATGTGCGTGTCCGTGACGACGGGTCCATCATATATCTGGTACCTCATCCCACGCTCCTCCATCACCTCTGTCATCCTCTCGACCAACCATGATCCTAATCGTCGTTGCTCATCCGTAATACCCTGGATGGCATCTCTCTGATCATTTATGCTCCCACGAACCAACCCAAACTCATCCTCAATCCTATCTAGTCTCTGGGCAGTAGTACGCGGAGCTGGCTACTGTGGTGGTGGTACCTGTGGTCCCTCCTGAGCTGGAGCTGCAGTCGGGGCCTCCTGATCAACCCCCTGGTCAGGCTCAACCACAACTGGTCGAGGAGGACCTAATGGCACCCAATGGTAGGCCCCCAACATAGTCTCACACAACCTGAGTCTCCTCTCCAAGTAATCAATATCAATCCTGGGAAACTCAATCTCAAACACATCCAACCCAGCTGGAATGACCTCACCAATGACCCCGAAATGCACAGCCAATCTCAAAACAAAATGTCCCCCTGGTAATCTGGCTCGTACGATACCTCCCAGAGCAATCCTACATAGATAATGAGCTAAAAAGTGAGGAACGTTCACCACACGTCCCTCATCCATACTCCTGAGAAGGAAAAGGTCAAGAGTGGTCACCTTCTCGGGTCACTGACCTCTCCCAGCTACGGTCAATGCAATCAACCTATGGCACAGCCTCCTCAAAGGATCCCTGATGAGTGTGTATGAAGTAAGGATGAGCATGGTTCTGGAACTGGAACCAGAAACGGAGGATCCGAGAACCGACTTTTCTGAAAAGTAGGAACCGAGAACCGAACCGAATATAGTTTTTAGTTCCGGTTCCTTTTCTGGTTATAGTTTCGGTTCTTTGGGATCTATGCGTATAGGAACCACTTTTCATTTTTTTTTGGTAAAGGGGTTAGCCCCGGTAAATATATAACCAACAAATCATTAAGTACAAATGGAATGTGGCCGAAGTACCACATTAACCTCAAGCAAAAGCTTGATAAACTAGTGTTTATGACAGACCATAAACACAACAAACCTAGCTATATTACAAAGCACCTAACTAGGTATAAAAACAAGAAAAATCTTGAATCAAGCGAACGTCCCGCATCCACCCATAAGCACGAAGGGAGCAAGGCGACCCAGGAAGTTTGCCTTCTTAAAAACCCTTTCCAAGAAAACCCCGAAGGGAAAAACCTTGGAGTAGGGAAAAAGAGTACAACCCTTACCTGGCACTCCCCTCGTGAAAATAACAAGCACTTGGAATCTTCCATTTATCCAGCAGTAGACGAGACCGAGGGGTTAACTTCTTGAACTTGAAGGTAACCAGCTTCAACCGAATGGTAGAGACAATAACTTGGACCACTTCATCAACATTAGACTTCTTTTGATTAAAAAGTCTAGAATTACGTTCCATCCAAATGTAATATGTTGTAGCCGCAAGTAATAACCGAGAAAGAATGCTAACAACAGCACGCCCCTTAGCTAAAGGAATAATGAACGTAATGACATCCTCCAAAGAAGGTGGGACCACATCCATGCCGGATAAAGACCGGACTTTCAACCAAACCTGCAAAGAAAATGGACACTCAAAAAACAAATGAGGGTGAGAATCCGGAACCGTTTCACAAAGCGGGCATGTAAGGAGACTTAAATCAACATTAGGCCCAACATCCGATTCCCGAAGTCTATCTTGAGTTTTCAACTTCTGCCTAATAACAAGCCACAAATGCACCGCATGCCTAGGAATACAATGAGGAAACCACGGTATTTGAAACCAATCGACTTGATCAGCCCTTGTACGAAGGGATTCCCAAGCACAAGCAACCGAAAAAGGTCTAATGTTGCCATCCAAATCACGCCATAATAAATCATCATCAGCATCAACAATTAAATTAGGGACCGGGAGATTAACTAAATCCGGAAATCTAGAATACCAATCAGCAGGCCACCTCCAAGTACCATTATCAATCACATCATAAACTGAATCCGATAAGGTTAGACCAGCCCGACTAATGTCTCTAGGAGTGAGCATATCACGAATAGGGCTAATATCATACCACATGTCAAACCAAACAGAAGTAGACATACCATTGTTGATCATATGCCAAATGAACGGACGTACCTTAGGTCTAATAGCAAGGAACTTACGCCAACCCCAACTAACATCACCCAAGCAAGGAACATCCCAAAAACTCCTACCACGAAGTTTGTAGGAATGAATCCATTTAACCCATAAAGACTCTTTATGGGTTAAAATACTCCAAATATGCGTAGTCATAAGAGCAATATTAAAATCAGCCAATCTACGAATGCCAAGACCACCTTCACGTTGAGGCTTACAAACAGATTCCCACGCAACTTTAGCCTTACCCATTTTCATTTCCCCTTGACACCATAAAAAGCCCCTCATAAGCTGCTCCAAATCATGAATAATACGAGCAGGGAGGATGAAAACAGAAGCCCAATAAATATGCATCGAAGACAACACGGGCCTGATCAATTGAACCCTACCCGCAAACGAAAGAAACTTATTACTCCAATCATTCACACGCCCTTCTAATTTCTCCACAAGAACCTTACAGTCCCTATAAAGAAGCCGAGACGAAATGAGAGGGACACCAAAATATCTAACCGGGAGAGAACCTTCTGCAAATGGCATAGACTGAAGAATCAAAGCTTTCAAAGCATTAGGCACATTACAGAAAAAAGCAGTACTCTTGGGAATACTCGGAACAAGACCCGAAACATTCTTGAAATCCTCCAAAGCTTGCATAATAACATTAACCGAATCAGGGTGGCCTCTAGAGAATAAGAAAAGATCATTTGCAAAACAAAGGTTAATAATACGCTGCTGCTCACATAAATGATGAAACTGAAACTCCACCGTATTAGGCACCTTTTTCTGTAGAATAAGGGTTAAAACCTCCATAACCAAAGTAAACAAGTAAGGAGATAACGGGTCACCCTGCCGAAGACCCCGCTTACCTTGGAACCAGCCATGAAGATCCCCATTAACACATATGGAATACGATGTAGATGAAACACAAACCATAATCCAATCAACCATTTTGTGATGGAAACCAAAACCAATCAGAATAGACCTAAGAAAAGCCCAATTAACCGTATCATACGCCTTTTGAATATCCACTTTAAAAGCACATCTAGGCGGACCTCTCCCTCTATCATAATTCCGCATAAGCTCTTGGGTAAGCAAAATATTATCAGAAATACACCGCCCATGAACAAACGCAGATTGGTTGATACTAACCAAATGACCAAGGCTCTCTTTAACACGGTTCGCAATAATTTTACTAATGCACTTAAACAAAACATTGCAACAAGAAATAGGCCTATAATCAGTAATCTTAGAAGGGGTAGACACTTTAGGAATCAATGATATAATAGTGTGGTTGATTTCCTTAAGAAGCTTTCCATTAGAAAAGAAATCCCGAATAGCACACGTGACATCAATACCCACAACATTCCATGCTTTCTTAAAGAAAGCGGCAGTGGACCCGTCAGGCCCTGGAGCTTTATCATCCCCTATCGAGAATATAGCTTCCCTAATTTCAGAATCCGTAACATCTCTTACCATAAAATCAGCCATTTGAGGATTAAGGACATTAGAGAATAAAGCATGATCATCAAGAGGGGTACAGTCCCCTTCAATACCCAGAAACTGCTCATAATGAGAAACAAAAGCCCCTGCAACTGCACTTCCTTCATACAACACATTAGCCGCATCTCGAACCACTTCGATTCGATTACGAGCACATTTACTTTTAACAACATTATGAAAGTAAGCCGTATTAGAATCACCTGCATGAAGCCATTGAACTTTAGATTTTTGCTTTAAAAACCGCTCCTCATCTAATATTGCCTCCTTAAAAGCAAGAAGGTAATGAGCATGATCTTCCCGAAGGGCTGAATTAAACGGGTCTTTATCAATAGCACGTTGGACCTCATCTAACTCCTTACGAAGACTAGTAACCTTCTCATGAAGGTTACCTTGGTTATGCAAAAGCTTACGAAAAGAAGATTTCAGCCCCTTCAAGCGTTTAACAACACAATACATAGCACAACCATTTACACTAAGATTCCACCCCGAAGTAACAGTATCAATAAAGCCCTCTTTATGCACCAGAAAATTAGAGAACTTAAAAGGTTTAGGTTTGAGTTTAGCCACCTGAGGAATACGAAGGACACAAGGAGAATGATCTGAAATACGGTAAGGTTGGAATATAGCAAAAGAACCCAGGAAATCATCACCAAACTTTAAATTACCTATAATTCTATCAATCTTCTTTAACGTTCCATTAGAACCTCTTGGTTTGTGATTCCATGTAAAATGCAGCCCCGTACTATTAACATCCGAAACCTCCATATTCAATACACATTCTTTAAATTCACGCATAGCAATATCAGGAGCATAACCACCACATGAATGATCCTCCAAATTAAGAGCAGCATTAAAGTCTCCCAATAACACCCAAGGCCTACTACGCATGAATCTAGCATGGCTATCAAGGTTACTCCAAAGCGCTCTCCGATTAACATAATAGTTATCTGCATAAACAAAAGAACAAAAAACGGTTTTGTTCTCATTACGAAAATTAACCTGAACATGCATAACTTGGTTAGTAGAAGCCATAACCATAACATCAACAATATCATCATTCCAACCAAGAATGATCAGAGAACCCTTATTACAAAGATTCCCATTAGACGTCCACTTCCAACGATGACACACCTTACGACATGTATCGTACACACCCGAAGCATCCACATGAGACTCCAAAACAGCACACACACTAACATTATTCTCATTAACAACCTGGCGAACCTCTTTTTGTTTAGGGGAACAGTTCAGACCCCTTATATTCCATGAAGCAATACTAAATATCGGGAACATTAAGAACGGAAGTGCTTGCCCCCGGTTTATCAAAAAAATTACCAGACTCATCAAAAAAATTAACAACGTCCTCCTCATCCAGCTTCGTATCCTCTTGAACAACCTCATCCACCGCCAAAGCATCAAAAGGATTAGATGTGGAAATATTAGCAGCCGGTTTAGATGAGCTTCCCGTAGGATTTTGGTAGGTTGAGACGGATCAATACTCTCATTGGACTTTAAGTTACTACTTGATGAAGAAGCTCCCACCTTTTCAGGGGGAGGACCAGAACTAGTACTAGCAACACCTGATGGTGTTTGAGATGAAGTTGCAACAGCTTTCAGTCTGTAGTACATGTTCTTACCCACAGGGAACCCTTTAGACACATTACCAACATTATCCATAGCTTTACCCTTTTTCCTATTTTTCTTTTTTCCAACCTGTTGAAAGCCATCATCATCACTAGATTTCTCCACAACAGGTGTAGGCATAACTTTATTAGGACAACTTTCAGTGGAGTGACCAAATATCAAACATACATCACACCTTGGTGGTTTCCATTCATATTCAACCCGGATTGTTTCAGATGTGAACCCAAGACTATCCATAAGAGGTACACCAACTGTAATTGACTCCTTAAGATCAGCTTGAGATTCAATCTTAATTAGACACCTAGCAAAGCTGCTTCTCCCTCATGAATCAATACACATCGCACTGGTATAAGAATCAAGCATTATAGGTGTACCTAAATGCGTAGCAATAATACTAATACCATCTTCTGAAAAAAACCTGCAATGGAACATCATGAAGTTTAACCCATACGGGAATACGGGTTAATTCCTATTTCTTTAAACTCGTAATCATAGTC
Organism: Artemisia argyi; assembly: GCA_030686995.1. Lineage (NCBI taxonomy): Eukaryota > Viridiplantae > Streptophyta > Magnoliopsida > Asterales > Asteraceae > Artemisia > Artemisia argyi. Next base: position 102,599,480 of record CM060686.1, on the reverse strand, counting down.
CACTTTTTAAGAATAATAGGGTTGTTCTTAATCATCCATGGACCCCCTTCTAAAATAGCCTCCAAACCAGCTTGCGAATCGAATTTAAAAATGAAGAAACCATTATCATTCATCATAACACATTTTAGACCATACTTTGCCCAATTATTACGAACAAAGTATTCCACATCTGGAAACGCAATACGCTTACCAATAAAATAACTGTACAGGGTGTACTCAAATTTCGTGCTAATATTTTCAACAACCTTTCGGGGAATAGATACATCAACACCATTAAACACATTATCCACCTTAATAGCACGGAAATTAGACTTACATTTAGCATTAGTTGCATTCGTACCAGTAGTAGCACCAATATAGGATTTAGGAGCTGAATTCACATCAACTGATTGAACAATAGGGTTAGAATCAGTTCTTAAATCCGTAAGACCAGTTTGACCATGTGATATAGGAGCTAAATTCACCTCAACAGATTGAACAATAGGGTCATTTCTTAAATCCGTAGGACCAGCATTAGTATTAATTAAATTTAACCTGCCCGCACTTTTATAAACACGAACACCATCCCCAGTAGGCAAATTAGCATAATCCGTAGTAGCATTTACTGAAATAGTATTAAGAGGAGGAAACGAGGCCTCCTCCACATGAGTACCCTCATTAGGAACAAAGTACGTGCCAAAACCAGCATCCACAAAGCTTTCCGTACGTGTAGAACTAGGTTCCAACGTGCTCTCTTTAGTAACATCAAGCTTTGCAGCCCCACTAGCAGCCAAATTACCATAATCATTCTTGTTAGATCCACTAGTAGCCTTAGTACCAGCATCATTCATGTTCGACACCTGGTTAGGGTTTCTTACAACAAATTAACCTTTGTAAGAACTTACAACCATTTACATTTAAGCAAATAACAATTAACAACTAAACCATAAACTCAAATAATCAATCATTCTATAGTTACTTTCACTTGTTCATATTTTTAACAAAACAATAATGCATAACAATCCGGAAAACAAAATAAAATAACTTAAAACATTGTCCATCAAAATAACTAAGACTGTTTAGAGTTCCATAGTTTGTTTCTCTTTGTCTCTTCTGGTTAGTTTCTCTAATTGTTCTTCTATATCCTTGACAATCTCATCGTCTTTAATAAGATCTTCAACATCATCCCAATTAATTTGCGTTCTCGACTTTCTCACCCAATCTTGGGTGCAAATCAAAGATTCAACAATCAGTGTTGACAAGCGAGTACTATAAGGGTTTAGTAAATTAAAGATTATGACGAATGGTCTTGGAATGTTATTAGGTTTAGATTAATTATTGATTTGTGGATGTTTTAGTAAATTAAAGATTAGGGTTTAGAGTGTTTGGCTTGATGGCGAGTGTTTTTTTTATACGTAGGATTTGATTGATATTTTGCTAAGAAGTAAAAAAGTTACATATTTTTAAAAATATTGGATATTTGGTTCCAGAACCGATCCGAACCGACCCAAGAACCAAAAAATCTCAAAATCAAGAACCGGAACTGGAACCATTGGTTCTGGTTCTGGTTTGGTTCTTCATGGTTCTGATTCGGTTCTCGGTCCGGTTTCAATTCTTTGGTTATTTTGCTCATCCCTAGTATGAAGGGGTGGTGATAGTAGAATCCCCACCAGAAGAAATACCCATCCAGTAATCACGAAGCTCCCCTCTATCAGGCACATGCCTCAAACTCTGTCCCCAGTATGTAACAAATCCAGCAGACTAAATCTCCTCCTCGGTATGTAAGCCTATAGCTAAAATAAACTGCCCCATTGACATCCAACGAGGTGCTCCACCTAGCCTAAACACCAAAGTATCATCGGTATCCAATCCAAGATCAGTCTCTCTGTACTGCACAATGCTAAAGAACTCCCTCATCAAATCTCTCATCAATGGCCCTCTAATGCCAAACAATCTACTCCAAGCAAGAGACCTAAACACGACCTGCCCCTCAGCATCCCTATGGACCATCTCAAGTCTATCCTTCATCGCACCAACATCATCTCCCCCACCAATCAGTGCTAAACTATGAAAATCAAGAATCGGGACCCTGAAAACCTGTCTAAAGTAAATATATCTAAGCCTCCTCAGATAGTCTGCCTCAGTGGCCTTAGTCAATCCCGTATCCTCAAATCTGAGCCACTCATGTCTCAACTCTACATCGGGAAGTGCCATCTGAGATAGAAAAGTTATTAGTATTCTATCAGTCATGTGATACGGCGCATTAAGAATCTCAATGCGTCGTATCTTTAATACGCCGCGGTGAAATAATAGTTATGGAGCATACAACAATAACCATTGATGCGCCGCATAGTATAAATAAAGCACGGCGCATCTCATATGCGTCGTATCAAATCACCTAATACGGCGCAACTAAGGATTGGGCATTTTTAGTGAAAATAATTTGTTACGCCGCATTAGTTAATCTAGATGCGCCGTATATAATAAAGTATCAGCATAAAAGAAAAGGGGTCAGGCACGCTTTCCAAGAATCCGGACCTATGACGCATACTTAACCTCAACATCATAGGCCTTATTTTACCCATATATTCAAAACCTTTTTACCCCTATCATTTCCCTTTATCCATTTCCCCCAAAATCATTTTATAAACCCCAATATTTACACAAATCAAAACGGGGCAAATTGCTAAACATATCCTTAATCAATCATAAGGGAATTGATCCAAAACGTATCCCTATCATAAACGCTCAACCGATTTCTTAAGAATTACCGAATTAAACTAAACCCTAAAATAATAAATTCGCAAAATAAAATCAAATTAGTTTTTAGTACCTTATGTAGGGAGTAATCGGTCTAAAGTACGCCTAAACAATCTTAATTAAGATTATTTTGAATGAAATCGAGAGGAGTGCGCATTTTTACTGAGTGAAATTTTGGGGGTAAAAATACGAAATCCGACGCATCCTCTCTGTTTATATAGGGTAAATTCGACGTGGTGCATAACATAAATGTGATGCGCCGTATCTATCGAAAATTCATTGACCGGTCAATATATTTTAATAGGTCAGGGATCCGGCGCATCGACTAGATAGATGCGTCATATTGTTTCGCCAGTGAACAAAGTTTAAATCAGGAACGTACCTTGGCCTCCGCAACATTTTTCCTTATACACCAACTTGGGGTCAAACGGTATACCATACGGTATAAATAAATTCAAATTAAGAATAATTGGTATATTTGTTTTATTATAAATCATAATCTCATTGTTTACTAAATAATAATTTATTCCAGGGTTAGAAATAAATGACGTTTTAAGCTTATCAAAATCGAGATCATGATTTGGAGATGATATATTACATAGAACGATGTCTGAGAAATTTTTACTGAAATCACAACTTTTGTTGTTGACCTCTGTGTTTTCAAATTTAGGCACTTCATAAGAAAATAGGTATGTATCAATTTTTAATATATCAAATTTTTCCTTTTTATCAAACCGTTTCTTAAAAAATTTCTTTTCAGATATATCCTTGCAATAATCAGTTGTAGGTAAAGATAGTTCACTCTTATTATCAAATTTAAGTAAGGAGTTTTGTGAAGGACTCTCCCTATAACTAAGTGAATCATTGTAAATGATAGCTGGGAATTTAAGTTCAAAGAATCGAAGACACCCAATGTTACCTTCATTGAGTTCCTTACTCATCTTACCTTTTATTGCAAACTTTCAGTCGTCAAAGATTTGGTCATCCCAACAAGCTTTTCTAGTTAGGTTCATCATGTAATCTTCCATAGTGATGCTAGATTCATCCATTATCCTGAAAATATACTAACTTGCACAAAAGCAATGAAACGATCAAAGTAAATGCAGAATGCAAATGATACACTGCAAAAAACAAAAATATGCATAAATAAAGGAAAACAAACACACAAAACAGAAAATATGCAAGAAAATACAATGAATGCAATCTAAACTAATATACAACAAAGTTAGTGGTTAGAATCTAATTAAAATACTAATCAAATAAACAAATATTAACAATTCATTACCCGGCAGCGGCGCCAAAAATTTGATGCGTGCGATATGTCAGTGTAGTATAGGGAGTGATTTTGCCTTTTTAAGTTTTAAATTTATATTTAGCTGACTTATTACTAATACACACACTTAACGAGCAGTGTACCCGATCAATATGCATATAGTGGTAAGTAGAGTGTCGAACACTAAGAATGGAACGTAATATCTAGTTCATTTGATCAGTATTTTAATATCTAAGTTAGTTTTACAATCTAATCTAATAAAAAAGGGGTTTTAGCCTCAGAGACTAGCACGGATTTGAATTAAACAGAAAAGTAAAACTAATGAGAACAAATCAGTGAAGAGCAATCACGTACACAGATAGATAATAGAGACACGTAGAAGACATGTCCTATGGTTTAAGCAGCTTCTCACTTGTTTTATTGCTAGTTTTATATGATGAGTATCGTAATCTAATCTGTCTCGTTGGATCCTATATATCGGCGAGTAAACTCTTAATGATTACTTATGTTTATCCTACCTTCTAGACGCTAGATAAGTAGGCGAGGAACAGGTATGGTAGCCCAGAAGACTCAACTAAACACAGAGGTTATCAATGCACAAATACAATTCACCAAAAAAACATCATATAAACTTTAATCGATGGGAAAGCAATTTTAAGGGGAGCAGTATGGTGGCCACAAGCCCATCAATCCTGATGGATTAAAGCTTACTAATACAATAAACAAAACTACTTAATGAATTATACACATGCAGGACCTTCTTACGGCTCTAAGATCTTCGTTTAGGGCGTGTCTTGTGATGCTTCTTTGACTGAATTCATCTCCTTAGGGTTTTGTTGCACACAAAATTTGTATTTGTCTTAGGGTATTTATAGTTTCTGTCTGAGGGATCGATGCGGCGCATCTTGATGATAGATGCGGTGGATTTACTTAACTTCGCGTGGAGTCCAAGATTATTATATTCTAGAATATTCGTACACCGCCTTCAGATGCGGCGTAACTTGTTTCTCTATACGGCGCATGTCCTTTAACGTCTTGGATAGTGTCTGGTGAAGTCTTTAGCTGATACGCCACATGTTGTAAATGAGATGCAGCGTATTTGGAGTAGAACAAGTTGGTTATCCGTCGTTGACCAATGTTTCATATGCGGCGCATGTTGTAATTAGATGCGGCACATTCGTCAAAGTCAGGCAATGGTCTTCGAATTCATCTAAGTATGATGTTGCGGCGTATCTATTGAGAATGATATGGCTCATCTCCTGGATTTCAGTAGACTTTTCCAATCTTGATCATTTAGCTCCACAATTCGTCCAAAATCATCAACTTTCACCAATTGCTTGTTTTTACCTGAGAATTACTAAAGTAAACAATTAAGTATCGATTCTCATACAAAACGATATAAAACAAGTCAATTAAATAGGATAAATGATGCTAATAAAATATGCTTATTTGATCTCATCACATTTATTAAAATATCATAGTTTTTATAGTAAAAGATATACTTTTACAAAAGGAGAGGTCCCAAAGTCTATGTGAAATGTTGTGTTTGAATGATAACCGGTTTGAAAGTCCTCCAAGTCCAGTGCCACTCCGTGCCATAAGTTGTTCAGTTATCTAAGATACATGCTTAAAGAGTCAACCCAAAGGTTGAGTGATATTCATAGGTTTTAGTTAAAAATAGTGTGAATACGAGTTTAGTAGGTAGAAACTGTATTTAAACAGTTTGTGCCAGTATTGTATAATCAGTACAATACTGAAGAGAGAGGGTTATTGCACTAAGCGCATGAACCGCACGTTAACAGGTCCAGATCATGGGGTCTGCAGACCAAACCATGATGGGACAGAAAGGATAACTTGCCAAAGTTAATCCTTTAGAGAGGGTTCAAGTATAGTACTTATTGGTCCCAAGACACAGGCAAACCAACGAGAGTTGTCAAACTCCAATAGATCTATCAACTATATTCGCGTTCACTCGCAAATGATTAGATTCATGAATTTAGTTATGTAGTGGTGGCAGATAGTTTACTCGTGCAACAACCAAAGAAAAAGACTTGTATTCGGTTTAAAGAGGAAAGTAAGCATTGTTAGTGCAAATATTACGATATTTAATCTATACAGTCTCGTTTGTTTTGATTGATGACAAACGTATAACTTGATACATAACGTGAAATGTACAAGTTACTTGTAATCATACTTTGTCTTAACAAACATTCAACACCTCTCAATGTCTCGAGTCATCGTATGCTACAACACAGGTTCGTACATGTTTTTAATGTAGCATTATGATCAAACCCCTTGACCAACCATTTAGAATGACTAAATTACTTTTAGGGTCTTTAAGTATTTTAGGTGTCAAAGTGCACTTTAGGTGTCAAATAGAATAAGTGCCACTTTAGATGTTAAAGTAATATTAGTAAGTTTTACAAATGATAAAAATGTGATGACATTAGGAATCAAACATTTTTAGTAAACTCATTAACTTACTATAACAACATTACTTAGGTAATATATACATTTTACAAGTTTACTTTCATATATATTTCTTAATCTTAAAATACAAATATATATATATATATATATATATATATATATATATATATATATATATATATACATCACATCATGTGCATTTATGGAAAGGTTGAGTGTTTGACTTTCCATAATACATCTTACACATTTTGGATTTATCTATTGTGTGTTTGACTAGAAGTAACTTGATGTGACATTGTAAGATATGGAAAGTTATTGCAAATAGTAGTCTGTCTGTTCCGGCGGAACCTTCAGGCATAACGGACGGAACCCTCAAAAGGGTTCCGCCTGATCCGTGGGTCTTCTGAAGCCTTTGGCTATAAATAGCAGCCCATGGTCTTCTCATTAGGTTGATGAGTTTGAACATACATTCTCTCTATCATAAAACACATATCTAGATCAGTATCAAACAATGTAGAAACACACATGAGTTACCCTTTCAATAATGATCATAATGCTTCTAACATGCATCTTTGTTGTAAGCATATCATACTTCATGATCCACCAAGAAGGATCTTGAAGTCATCATCCATTAAAGCATTCCAACATATGAAGATTCAAGGGCACTTGACATCCTCAATGATTGAAGACTTCTTATTCAAGAAGTTCATGTAGATTAGGCATGCATATCCATTAGACTTTTATGTCATGGATCATCATTGTATCATCACAATATAGATTAGATGGTTTATGTGTTTGTGCCATAAAACACAAGGTTTTTATGTTGGGCCACAAAACATAGCGGGAGTTGTTGTACCCTTGTAAAAAGAACTATCGGGAGTGGTTGTACCCTTGGTAAAGAACTCGACATCTAGCTTAGTGTCGGAAATATTGTATAAGCGACGATAGGAGTGGTTGTACCTTGTAAAAGAACTCGGTATCTAGCTTTGTACCGGATAAAGTGTAAGCGACGATTGTAAGGTTTTCTCCGCCGAGAAGGGAGGTTGTTGATCTAGTGAAGTAACTCTCGAGTTGGGTACTCGAGGAGTGGAGTAGGGCGGAGAGGAGATCCGTGACCGAACCACTATAAATCCTCGTGTTCGATTTGCACTTTCCTTTTACTTATTGCTTTACTTTAATGTTTGCATTATGTGATTGTTTGTGTTGTGACTTGTTGATTGTACTTGTGTGATAACATGTTTTAAGTTATGTTAGTCATAAACTACAAGTAACATCTTTCATATTAGAACAAGCTAAAAATGGACATTTGATACAACAAGTTTAAAGAGTTTTAAACGGTAGCTTATTCACCCCCCCTCCCCCCTCTACGTTTTTCACAATTGGTATCAGAGCTTCGTAGCTCTTATTTTCAAAACAAATGGTTTTTAAAATGGAGCACGATCCATGTATCAAATTACCATTGAAGCGGAATATAATATGAAAAATGTTTCGTTAAGTATACTTAGAAATTTTGCGGTTAAATATTACTTTATATACAAGCTTGAAGGTGTCCTTGAAAAATAAAATAAAATATTTCTTAAAAATTTGTAAGTGTCAAATTATGTGGTTAGAGCTAATGTACGTAAAATACGGTTTTAAAAGGAGTGCTAGGGTTAACTATAAATTTAGTTGAAAAATCACCTCCGTAAATGTTTAGATAAGTCACATAAGAAGTAATGATGTTAAAATAGGTGTATTATATGTTTACTAACAAATCTAGTAAGTCCTACATATTCTCGCTATGCGAAATACATGTTTTTAGCATTTTGTGAAAATTTGTTACAGCAGACCCCGCGGATCCCGCGGAACCCTCAGAAGGGTTCCTTGCACTTTGGACGAAGGTTCCTTGGCTGCACAGTCAAAATTTTTTGTAAACTTCAAAAATTCATAACTAATTAACCGTAAGTCCGTAGGAGTCACGCCACCTATCAATTTGAAGGGAATTGTGCCTACTTTTTTTTAAAAATGATGTTATAGCCTAAATCTAATCTGAAGTCAAAAGATTAAACCAAATACTTCAATGTGTTCAAAATATCAAGTTTCGTTTTGACGTAGAAACTCAAACTTTTGAGTTAGGCAATATAAGTTAGTATCCTTTGAACATTGACATTATTTTCTTTCAAACTAAAGAATTTTGTGATATTCATATATACAAAGGAAACTAATCAAGCTTGGCATACATCGTCATATTTAAACGCAAAGTGACGAAAAGTATATTTCTTTTTATGTTATGCTAAATGACTACTTGTTTTAGTTGTATGCATATATGGTATTTGCTTATTGAAAGTTGTGATTGCATTTTTTTTATTTGTGATTCATGAGTGTCTATCTTGTCATGATATTCATTTGTTTGTTTGTCGAATTCATGTTTATACACAATAGGATATTTGCTAGATTGTGTGTTCTAAGTTGAAAATTTGTGTTTGTATTGATTATTGATTTAGATATTCTTCCTTGCATATGTTATGTGATTATTTTGCATAATTCACTTAGGAATGAGAATTAAGTAATACTAATTAAATATCTTGGAATATGGTCACGCGTCTAAATGAGTCACTACATTTTTAAACATGTAGTATTCTTGTAAAATGGTGTTTGGCATACATGCTTCTACAATGATGTTTAATGAATGTGTTGTGCTATAAGATAGAAACTCATCTTAGATTGATCATGCTAACTAATCATATCATGTTTGGACGATAACACTTTGTTGTTATCAATTTTCAATGCTTAGCTTAATTTCCATTTATGGTAAGCTCATAATCCTCGGCTTGATCTATATGCTAACACGTGTTAGAATATGTGTTTTTTTGGTTTTAATCTATCACATCTAATTAGGTGCATATGTTCCAAGTATTATTAGGATACTTGAACGGGTTTCGGGAGTCAATAAATGTCCATTGTTAAGGAGTGTTTGGCACTACTTGAAATTTGAACTATTTGGTAGTTAAACAATGTGTTTCATGGATATATGTACTTCTAGGATCTTTAGTTATCTTTTTACATTGTCTTGTACTAACGGATATGCAGGTAGACAACATTTGGGATGTTGTCAAATTTTCAAGTTTATGGATATTTCACTAAGTATAGTGAAATTCGCTAGCCCCCGGTCTAAGTCTATCGGTAAGAGTGTTTCGACATCCATTTCTTGCATTTCCTAATCAGATATGGTATAAAGTTTTGTTTTTAGGAGTTTTCGAAAAATTTAAAAATCTTCTCGATAGTCAAAATAGTAGACTGCCACTTTTTTCAGACCTGGCAGAACTAGCGGATCCAAATTTTGGGTTCCGCTAGTGTAATTTTTGGGTACTCCTTGGCCAAACGGACCAGGCGGAAACAAAAACTGGGTTCCGCCTGTATATTCTGAGGGTTCCGCCAGTCCTGCAAACTCCTTTTTAAATTTTCATTTAAATCTCACACTCAAGATCACTCACTTTCATCACTAGGATTCTTCTCACTAATGTTCACTCATATTAGGATTAGGACATCTCACCTGCACCTATAAGATAATCATCTATAATAATACTTTCAAACTTCACAAGAATAATCCAAGATACCTTTCTCCTTAAAGGAAGGAATCCGGAAACTTGTTCCTTGCAATCCTCGAACCATTGAGTATTTGTGATCACTACACACACTCACTGCATTCTTTTGTCCTTTACTCATTCATTAGCTTGATTTGTAAATTGACAACTTCCTAACCAATCCGGACTCGTTATTTGCAAAGATTACATACAATATCGAAATCACAAGTCCAACTTATGACTATAGATATTGTCTTGTATCTACATATGTTACCTCACTTGGTTAACATGAAAATAATGTGTCATTGATTGAGGCAAAAGCAGTCAACTAAAGTCAACCACGGATGTGGTCAATATAGTCAAACTCCTTAGGCTCAATGCTCCGCGGAATATAGTGTTTCCCCGGGTCGTTATGTCCCGACGAGGTGTGGATGGTTAATAAATGGATTTGTGATCGGGTGAATTTGGACAGGAAAAGGTTTGTGAGTGATTAAACTAAGGAATATACGAAGAAATAGCATAAATAAGCTATGTGAACAAGACTGGAAAGTTTGAAATACCATAAACGTTTAAAACTTAAAACGCGTACGTTCAATTTAAATTTACGCGAACGTACAAAATAAAAAGTGAAAACTGAAATCTGAAAACCCCCAGGGGGTGAAAATGACTTTTTTACAAACTTAAGGATAAAAGAAAATTTTTAGAAAAAGAAAAATAATTTTTACATTATTTAATTATTTAATATTAATTAAATACTAATTAATTCTAATTATTAATATTTAAAATACTTAAATACAATATAATATTAATTTAATGCTAGAAAATGAAAATTAAATTTCTAAAATTATAAAATAACTAAAAATAAATTTTAAAACTAAAAATATGTATTTTTATCTTTTTGTGATTTTTCTATTAATTAATTACTTAATTAAATATTAATTACCTAATTAAACTATTTTAAATTATAAAAAAATAGTAAATGAACAGTAAAAATTCTAGAAAAATTCCTAAAAATGTTTTATAACTTATAAAATCTAGGAAAAATATAAAAACTAGGTGTTGCTTTATAAAAACTAATTATGCTATTTAATACTTAATTATTAATTAATAATTAATAAAACTAATATTAATTCTAATAAATACTAAATGACAAAATAAAAATCTGAAAAAATTACTAAAGTTACTTTAATATAAAAGGAATTTAAGAAAAATATAAAAAAGCTAAGTGCTTAACAAAAATTTAAAAATGAAAATTAAAATTTAAATTACATTAAATAGAAACTATCACTTAAAATTAAATTGTTTTTTTCTTGATTTTTCTTTTAGAAATATATTTTATACATAAAAATATTAAATTTTTGTAAAAACAACTTTTTTATATCTTAAAAATAAGCACTGTGGATGTTTATTAGCACCACAATTGACTTTTGTTGACCAAAGAAGAAAATGAGCTCAAATGAGCTTAAGTGGGACCCACTATGGGTGATTCAAGTCTAAATAAGTTATTTGAACTTGAATATGATAGAAAAATCACATTGGGTCCACAGAATAAGCTATAAGATCAAAATAAGCACTTGGCCAAACCAAATTTAACTCAGAAAAGGGACAAACTAAAGGGGTTGATTCAGGTGGGGTCCACAAGGTCCTAGGTCAAACTAAAGGTCAATTCTAGAAGAGTACTAGGAGGGGGGTTGGGAGGAACCAAGTGGTGGCTTGTGGACCACTATGGAGGTCAGAAAACACCACCAAAGGTGGCTTGGTGGAGGTCTGCTGATGCAGCAGGGGATTACCCCTCCCCTGCAAGTGTGTTTGGACCTAGCTGGGGCCCACTCAAAAATTCATAAAAATGAAAGGAAGGTGGGAAAATGGAGATGAGCTGGGAGACTATGAGTAGAAACAAGTTTCAAGCCATGAAAGCAAACACAAAATTCAAAACAATTACTAGAACTTTTGAGATTTTCTGCTAATGGGTGAAATTTGACTTTCCAAGAAAACTTGCAATTTGACTTTTCCCAACTTTGGGTGATCACTACTGATGAAATGTGTTATATTAATCTTAGATAAACCTAAATGAGGTATCCTAAACACTTTCTAAGCTAGATTGAAGCTTATGGCACCCCCTAGTCCTAACAGTTAACTGCCAAAGGGAATCAAAAGGTGTTTTGACTTTTTATCAAAAGGACTATGAGTTTTAGACCATAACTAACTAATATAAACCTAATGTGACAGAAATGGACCAATAATAACAACAGGTAACCACTTGTTGCGTTGTGCAATATGCATGGCATTGAGATCACAAAGATCATGGATTTGTGATATTTCATCACGAAACTTTTGCTTTTCCGTTGCAATGCGGAGAAAGTCATTGTGTGGATATGGATGAATTGGGTTTTTGTAGTTGGAATTGTAGTGTGATGGTTGATCAAACTTGTATGGATCATTACAAATGGTTGGAGGATGAGATGAGTGGTTTGGCATGAAGGAAGATGTTTGGCCAATGTTGTATGGTTTGTAGAGAGGATCAAATGAATGTCCTTGTGAATTTTGTGTAAAGTTTGGGAAGTAAGTGGTTGGAGGTGTTGAGTGATTTCCAACTTCATTGGTTATGATGGATTTGTTTCGAGGGCTTTTTCTTCGCCAAACGGGTTTTTTCGTCATTCTTGCAAGCCTTGAGGCTTTTGTTTTTGGTTTGTTTGGAGAAGTCATGAAGGGATGAAAGGAGAGTGTGGAAGATTTTGGGTATTTATAGTGTAAGATTTGTGTGTTTAAGGATGGATAAGGTTTGTTTGGGAGACTAGGACAAAATATGTTGGTGAAAAATGGGAAATGTAGGTGGAAATGGGCTAAAAAGCAGAAAAGATTCTGTAAACCCGACCATCAGATGGCCGGTCCCCTTAATTAGGGGGCGGTCCCCTTAATGATTAAGGGGGCCACCTTACAAAATTAAGGGGGCCGCCCATCTGGTGATTTCCAGGTTGCCAGAATTGGGTTTTTGGCAGAAAATTTGCATAAAGATTGTGTGTTTGGATTAGAATTCAAGCAAGTTCAATCCCTTTAGGCAATATAGCATCTAATCTAATCAAGATATAGCATGCATGCAAAAACACATAAGCAAAAGAGCAATTAAGCAACACATAAAAAAACAAGAGGAGATAAGTAAAGGCAAGAGCACTTAAACTTCCTAAGGCACCTATCTTAGATCAAAGGCAAAGGTAACTAGTGAGTGGAGAACTAGTGATGGAACAAGATGACAACATTATTAGTGAATTTGTCCTAGTGTGTGTCTATATGCAACAAATGTGGAGTTGTGATTGTTTCGACTCCTAAATGCAAAGAGAAATAACGATCCTAAGAAACAATCCAAAAGATCTCCTTGATTCAATTTTTGCTCAATCATGAATGTCAAAGATATATATTAGATTATATACCTTGACAATTTATGTGAGAGTTTATGCATGATTTTGAAAGACAATGTTTTTAGCATTAGTCAACAATGCAAGGAAAATGATGTTCATGTGATTCCTAGATGTGAGAATATTTTTTTTTTTTTTAAAAGAAAATTTATTGGGTTTTACAAAAGAGTTTATGCAAAGAAAATAAACTTTCCCAATCTTTAATTTTGTGCAAAATAGATTCCTAGACTCAGAAATGAAGAAGTGGACGAAAAGTAAATTTTATGCAAGTATAAATTTGTATTAGTTCAATATAATTTAGTCAACTTGTTCCATCATTCCTAATCCTAAACGCAAGTGGTTGAATAATTCACGCTTAAGGGGTTTTGTGAATATATCTGCAATGTTATCTTTCGATGCAACTTTTTCTATAGATATGTTTCCTTTTTGTACATTATCCCTAAGAAAGTGGTGGCGTATTTCTATATGTTTGGTCCTAGAGTGTTGCACCGGATTTTTACTTAAATCTATCGCGCCTTTGTTATCGCACATAATGGGGACATTTTCTAACCTAATGCCATAGTCTACGAGAGCTTGTTTCATCCATAGTGCTTGTTGACATGCCTTTTCGGCGCTTACATATTCGGCTTCGGTGGTAGAAATAGCAAGAGCGGTTTGCTTCTTCGAAAACCAAGATGTTAGACAACATCCCATAAACGTGCAAATGCCGCTAGTGCTTTTTCTATCTACGTAGTCTCCCGCTTGATCCGAATCCGCATAGACGATGGTTTCTATGCCGGATCCCTTAGGATACCATAATCCTAAGTGTATAGTGCCTTTAATGTATCGGAAGATACGCTTAACCGCTTCTAGGTGAGAGGTTTTGGGATCCTCTTGAAAACGGGCACAAAGGCAAACACTAAACATGATATCGGGTCTACTTGCCGTCAAGTATAGTAAACTACCTATCATTCCTCTATACTTGGTGTTATCTACGGACTCACCTTCATCATCCTTTGTGAGCTTTACTTCCGTAGACATGGGAGTTTTCATGGGTTTTGAGTCTTCTAGGCCAAATTTCTTAAGCATTTCCTTAATGTACTTAGATTGATTAAAAAATATTCCATCTTCTAATTGTTTTATTTGTAATCCTAGGAAGAAGTTAAGTTCACCCATCATACTCATCTCAAACTCATCATGCATGATTTTGGCAAATTCATCACACATATCTTGACAAGTCGATCCAAATATAATGTCATCAACATATATTTGGACAATGATGAGATTTGGGTCTTTCCTTTTAGTGAAAAGAGTGTTATCTACCATTCCCATGGAATAATCATGTTTAATAAGAAAAGCTTTTAATCTATCATACCAAGCTTTGGGAGCTTGTTTGAGTCCATACAAAGCTTTCTTTAACTTATAAACATAATCAGGTTTTGCGAAGTCAATGAATCCTGGAGGTTGTGCCACATATACCTCCTCATTGATAAAACCGTTAAGGAATGCACTTTTCACGTCCATTTGGAATAACTTGAAATCTAGGGCGCATGCATAGGCAAGTAATATCCTAATCGATTCTAGTCTAGCTACGGGGGCATAAGTTTCGTCATAATCAATTCCTTCTTGTTGATTATAACCTTGGGCAACTAACCTAGCTTTATTCCTGTTAACTATTCCATTCTCATCTAACTTATTTCTATATACCCATTTGGTTCCTATGATGGTCATATTCATTGGATTTAGGACTAATTCCCAAACATCATTTGCCTTAAATTGATTTAATTCTTCTTGCATAGCTATAACCCAACTTTCATCTTTTAAAGCCTCATTAATATTTTTAGGTTCTATTGCTGAGAGGAAACAAAAGAAATTGTTTTTATCTTGGGCTTGTGACCTAAGGGATCTTTGGTTAAGATGTCCTATTATATTATCTAATGGATGTGATCTAGATTCTTTAATATTAACAATTTCGTTATTTCCTAAGTGAGTATCTTCATTATCATTTCCTATGGGTTTTGTTTTACTAACCTCAATAGCTTCATCTTCGACTAGGTCATCATCTTCTAAAGGTAATGTTTTAGGAGGTGGTGGTGTTTCATCAAATGTTACGTTTAGTGATTCTTCTACTTTCATGGAGTGTTTGTTGAGTATTATATATGCTTTACTATTTTGTGAGTATCCTAAAAATATTTCTTCATATGATTTTGGATCAAACTTAGTGAGGTAATCCTTAGTGTTTAGAATATAACATTTACTTCCAAATGCCCTAAAGTAGCTTAAGTTTGGTTTTCTACCTCTTAGGAACTCATAAGGAGTTTTTTCTAGAATTCTCCTAATTGATACCCTATTTAAAATATATGTCGATGTATCTACGGCGTGACACCAAAATTTTTGTGGGATGGATTGTTCATTTAACATTGTTCTACTCATTTCTTGTAGTGACCTATGTTTTCTTTCTACTACGCCATTTGATTGAGGAGTACGAGGAGCGGAGAAATTGTGAGATATTCCATTTAACTCACAATATTTTCCGAATTGTACTTCGTTATCAAATTCCCTACCATGGTTCGTCCTAATGGCAACTATTGTGCATCCTAATTTATTTTGAATCATTTTACTAAATATTTTGAATTTTTCAAAGGCTTGGGTTTTGTCACTTAAAAACCTAGTCCACGTGTATCGTAAGTAGTCATCTACTATTACTAAGGTATATTTGTTTCCTCCATAGCTCCGCACAGCGGATGGACCGAAGAGATCCATATGTAATAATTCTAGGCACCTAGTAGTGGATACTATATTCTTAGCTTTGTGACTAGCATGAGCTTGTTTTCCAATTTTACATGCATCACAAAAATGCTTGTCATATTTTAGATTAGGCAAATTTCTAACTAATTCCTTAGAGGCCAAAGATTGTATTTGTTGCATGTTAGCATGTCCTAATCTCCTATGCCACAATGTAGAGTTTTCATCTAGGGTCGTTAGGCATATCCTATCCTCAGGCTTGTTTCCTAGTTTCATAACATATATGCCACCTTTCCTAATTCCTCTACCTATAATTTTTCCATTCTTAACTATTTCGCTATCCTATTCGGTAAAAGTGACTCTACATTTATTATCACATATTTGTCCTATACTAAGCAAGTTATATGTTAAATTATCTACATGCTCTACATTTTCAATAGTAAGTGAGTCTTGAGAAATCGTACCTTTGCCAATGATTTTTCCACGTAAGTCACTACCGAAAATAACGTTACCTCCATTGTATGCCTTGTATGTAGAGAATAGCTTGCGGTTCCCCGTCATGTGCCTCGAACATCCGCTATCTTTGATCCATTCGTCAGGCTCCAAGTCAATTCCTAAACATATTTCGTCGGTTTCTTTTGCCATAAAACACTTTTCGTCTCTTGGCTTTTCAACTTCTTCTTTGTCACTATCACTCCATGTTCCACTAACAAATGCGCCTTGATTTTCATAACCCGGTGGCTTTAGACATTCGCCAATGAGATGATTTGGACTTCCACATCTAAAACACTTTCTTTTACCGTAGTTGTCACTTCTATTTCTTTGGAATGATTTTCTTTCGTCTCGTGATGATCTAGCGAATCTTCCTCGTCTCTTGAAGAATTTTTTGAATTCTCTTACGGCCATTGCATATTCTTCGTCTTCACTTTCGTCACTTGAATCATCATCATCACTAGGTTCCTTTTTGGCTTTTAGAGCAATGGATTTGGTTTGTTCTTTCTTGACTTTGACCGTTTCCGAATCTCTTCTTATAATTTCTTCATGAACCTTCAAGTTGCCAATTAGTTCATTTAGTGATAACGTCATCAAGTTCTTTGATTCTTCAATTGCCGTGACCTTAGCTCGCCATTTCGGATGCAATGCCCTGAGAAATTTCCTAACACAATTTTTACTAGAAAATGTCTCATTAAGTGCTTTTAAACTTGTGATAATAGTGTTAAATTTAGCAAAAGCATTATCAATTGATTCCTCTTCCGGAATCGTAAATTGTTCATATTGTTGTACAAGAAGATCTATTTTATTATCTTTGACTTGGCTATTACCTTGGTGAGTAATTAGTAAAGAATCCCAAATTTCTTTGGCGGTTTTACACATAAAAATTCTTTCATATTCTTTGCGTGGTAACGCATTATAAATGACCATTTTAGCCTCATTATTTTTTGCTAGTTTCTTTTTCAAATCATCATTTTGTTTTTCGAAAGATACAATTTCATCCATTTTAGTTTCAACATTATATTGAATAGGAGGAAAATCACCAAAGGTAATAATATGCCAAAGATCAAGATCTTTTGATTTCACATACGTTTCGAATCTATTTTTCCAATATAAAAATCCATCACTTTCAAATAGTGGTGGTCTTTGCATAGATTGCCCTTCTAAATATTTTTCAGATTCCATAGATCGTTACAAGTTTTAAAATACAATATATTTTAAAAATCTTGCTCGACGTGGCTCCTGATACCAATTGTGGAAAACTAGAAGGGGGGGGTGAATAGTTTTACGTCTTTTAATTCATTATAAAAATAGTTTTGGTGTTTTCTTAGTTTTTTAAAATTTAGATTCGATAATATATGATCTCAAGTCTTGCACAATATAAACAACTATCAATAAGTAATATATATAGCAATGATAAGTAAGGAAATAAATAAGAGATGGAAAGATCGAACCGCGAGACAAGAGATTTATAGTGGTTCGGCTACAAGGACACCTTCCTTGCCCTACTCCACTCCCCGAGCACCTAACTCGAGAGTTTTCTTCACTATATTAACCAGCTCCCTTATGGCAGAGAAAACCTTACACACCAATTTACACACCACTTTACACACCACAACTTCTTCACAACTAAGTCACAACTTCTACACAACTTCTTCAAACTAATCTACTTCACAACTAACTACTCAACGCCTATCTTCTTCACACCAATTTTCTTCACAACTAACACCTTCACACCTAGCTTCTTCACTACAATCTAATTCCTAACTTTTCTTCTTCACACCAAACAACTAACTAATCACACAATCAATATACCTAGCACAACTATCTACAATCAAATATTCACAACAATCTTCACAAAGAATAATGTAAATAATCTTGATGATGCACCAACAACTTGTATGTGGAGGTCACAACAAGTTGTAATACTTCTTGTCTTGATGGATAGAAGTATTCTTCTCTTGCACTTGAGAGGATGAAGTTTGAATCACTTTGAAACAAAGAATTATGTACTTATGATCAAAGGATTAAGAGAATAGAAATGTGGATCTAGAACAGAAAGTTTAGGAGTGCAAAAGGTGAGAAAATTATGTGGGATGAACCAGTATTTATAGGGGAGAAAATTACTGTTCTGGAGCGTGGTCGGTCCCCTTAATTAGAGGCCGGTCCCCTTAATGATTAAGGGGGCCGCCTAAGGAATTAAGGGGGCCGCCCCTTCAGAACGTTGAATTTTCTTGTCTCTTAGTGGGGAATATTTTTCTGGATAAAATTTGCCATTTTTGGTTGGAAATTTGAAATTACATATTTATAATTAATTAAACATATTCTTTTAATTCCAAAAGTAATTTTGTAAAGAGATATAGAATGTTTAATACATTTTATAAAAATTCTAGTGATTAGAAGAATTTCCTTTGATCATGAAATACAATAAACACTTTGTTTATTCATACCTTAAGTGATATGGATGCAAAGACAAATATTAAGCACTAAAAACTTGTTTATGGCATAAGTTTTAGATTAATGAGTTTATGCTTTGTAATTATCAAAACATAGAGACATTGTTAATATGCTAACAATGTTTTTAGACATTATTTATGTCAACAATCTCCCCATTTTTGATGATTACAAAACCTTAAACTCATTAGGTCTAAAAAATAATTTTAGACAAGTATTATTAGAGTTTAACATTCTCTTCTCCCCCTTTTTGTAAAATCAAAAAGGTTAATGCTCCCCCTTGATGTATGCTCCCCCTCATTTGAGAGCACCAAGGGAACGAGCTATGGAAATCTTGGCTACAAAATATTAGAAGAGAACAAGACACATATACATGCAAAGCAATTGAGTTAACTCCAAGGACACACCCCTTTTTGTTTCGACAAAAGGGGGAGAAGAGTGTAAACGGAGAAGGAAATGTAGAAGGTGTTGCGGATACAAGTAAGTTATACGGACACAAGTAACTTTTTACATTTTGCGTTCTATCACGTTTACATAATTTCTCATCATCAAAAAGGGGGAGATTGTTAGTGCAAATATTACGATATTTAATCTATACAGTCTCGTTTGTTTTGATTGATGACAAATGTATAACTAGATACATAATGTGAAATGTACAAGTTACTTGTAATCATACTTTGTCTCAACAAACATTCAACACCTCTCAACATCTCGAGTCATCATATGCTACAACACAGGTTCGTACATGTTTGTTATGTAGCATTATGATCAAACCCCTTGACCAACCATTTAGAATGACTAAAATACTTTTAGGGTCTTTAAGTATTTTAGGTGTCAAAGTGCACTTTAGGTGTCAAATAGAATAAGTGCCACTTTAGATGTTAAAGTAATATTAGTAAGTTTTACAAATGATAAAAATGTGATGACATTAGGAATCAAACATTTTTAGTAAACTCATTAACTTACTATAACAACATTACTTAGGTCATATATACATTTTACAAGTTTACTTTCATATATATTTCTTAATCTTAAAATAGAAATATATATATATATATATATATATATATATATATATATATATATATATATATATATATATATATATATATATATACATCACATCATGTACATTTATGAAAAGGTTGAGTGTTTGACTTTCCATAAGACATCTTACACATTTTGGATTTATCTATTGTGTGTTTGACTAGAAGTAACTTGATGTGACATTGTTAGATATGAAAAGTTATTGCAAATAGTAGTCTGTCTGTTCCGGCGGAACCTTCAGGCATAACGGACGGAACCCTCAAAAGGGTTCCGCCTGATCCGTGGGTCTGCTGAAGCCTTTGGCTATAAATAGCAGCCCATGGTCTTCTCATTAGGTTGATGAGTTTGAACATACATTCTCTCTATCATAAAACACATGTCTAGATCAGTAGCAAACAATGTAGAAACACACATGAGTCACCCTTTCAATAATGATCATAATGCTTCTAACATTCATCTTTGTTGTAAGCATATCATACTTCATGATCCACCAAGGTTACAAGAAAACTGGCAGATCTCCATTGTGTAACATGCTTGAACGTCTTAGGAAACATGAACCAATGTGTACTAGGTTTTATTGGTTGTATTTAATGCATGAGTAAATTCTAATGATCCCATGTTAGGAGCTTCTAGCAGGCTCGACATAGGAGTGAAGTAGGCACTCATAGGATTGGGAAAGTAAGTACGCCACCCCATGAATGGTATTAAGGAATACAATCCGTCATCCACGCAACTATAACAAGTAATTAACGTGTAAAAGATATCTAGGGAGTAGTGAAATCTAAGTAAACACATTTCTCCCACTTATTGCTCACAACCTTAGTTTAATTTAGTTTTATTTTCATTTTTAGTGTTTTATTTTGATTGCATCTTTAGTATTGGGTTAGTTGACTAGCAACTAATTCCGCCCAAATCCTTCAAACCCGAGATTTTTACTTGCTTTCCTAAAAATATAAAAAATACAAAAAGAATCATCCCTCATCTCTAGATCTAGTATTTAGGTTTTCTAATCCTAGCGACACTATTCCTAGCTGAACGATCAATCCCCCGGTACTTGTCATTATACTATACTACATCGATCAGGTACACTGCCTGGTGGGGGTTGTAAGCTTCTCGGGATCCCTCGAGAGGTAAAGCCTGGTGCAATCCCTACGCATCAAGTTTTTGGCGCCGCTGCCGGGGAATAGTTATTGTCTAGGTTAGAATCTCTTTTTATTAGGTCTACTTGCTAGATTCCTTTCTAGTAAGATTTTATTTTTATTTTTAGGTTCTCTTTAGTCTATCTTATTTCTTTGTGTTTTTGTTCGTAACTTTTCACCACCCAACATCATGGACGATGGGAACATCTTTGAACCCGTCATCCCACCACAAAAAAACCCACCACTAGAACCTCTTAGGCCCCGAACCTTAGGAGAGTATTCCCGACCTAGCCACCAAGGCTATCGAAACACCATTGCTCACCGGAGCCAATGTGACCCCCTTGCGATCCGACACCATCCGGTTGGTGCAAAGCGGATGTGCATTCCATGGACTTCGCTCCGAAGATCCAAATCAACATCTCAAGGACTTCCTTAAAATCGTAGATTCCATAGACCTAGATGTTACAACTAGAGAAACAACCTGATTACGCCTATTCCAATTCTCTCTACGTGATCAAGCTAGTCAATGGCTTGAGCGTTTACCTGCGGGATCCATCACCGCATGCGATGATCTCACCACTCATTTCCTTGCTCAATTTTTCCCACCGGGGAGAACTACTAAGCTTAGAAATGACATCTTGATGTTCCAACAACGTCAAAATGAAACTCTCTATGAAGCATGGACTCGATTCAAGGACTTACTCCAAAAAGTCCCTCATCATGGCATAGATCTTTGGCTCCAAGTCCAAATCTTTTATGACCATATCGATCTCTCCACGAGGCGAGCCATTGACCAATCGGCCGGTGGTAAGCTACGTGATCTAAGTGCGGAACAATCATGGGAACTCATAGAAGATCTTGCTCTCTATGACAACGAAAGTTGGAATGATCCCCGTGATTTGAACAAAACGGTCAAGGCAATATCTTTTCCTTTGAACAACTCTAGCACTCCCGACCGTAGGATCATGGAACTTGAGGACCAAGTCAAGTTTCTCATGAAATCTTACGAAGCTCCTTGTTAGCCTCGCTATTTTATTAAGATAACGTCACACAAGTGAAATGGACTAGATATATAGCAAGTTGTGCCATTAGGGACTACTTATGTTAACTAGGCAAACTTGTGATGTGTAGAGCCTATAAATACCCCTCATGACTCTCCATGAGGGGTGTGGGAAATTGTGTATCTTTACTTTCATCTTAATATTATCCATTTTCTTCACCCTCTCTCTACTTTCTCTCTCTAAAACTAAATATGGATTTCATCTATAATCATCAACCAAGACCTCCCGAACCACATGAATCAATAGTATTTTCAGTCCTACAATTGGTATAACGAGACAGGTTATTACTTTATGGATTTTTTGTGGTTCGATTTATGTGCTTGAAACAGTTTTTATACTTTTTTTTGGATCTGGAAAATTTTTTTTCCTTATCTTTTATAATAACAGTTTCTCCATAAGATTTTATGTATCTATGGTCAAAAAGTCTCAAGCTTTCATTCACGGACCTACAAAAACTGCTACTTTGTGTCTATAATAGTCCATTGTTAACAGTTTTTTTGTACTACTCATTGTCTTTGTGACTTTTTGAACCAACCGTGAATATTGGTCTATTTACAAGGTCGGAAAACTCGTCAAAACTCATCGGAATCTGGGTAATAATCGCCAGTAAAATCAGAATCTCTTGTATAAGAGGTTCTCGACATGTACTGTCTTCGAGAACACAAGAGGTTTTTCGAGAACACATTACCCTGTTTTCTCGATAAATATGTTCTCGATAAATTACAAAGGATCTCGAAAATCAGGTTCTCGATATAAGAGGATTCTCGATAAAGTATTCTCGATAATTTTCAAAGTTTCGCAAATACATAATTACAAAGTTTCGCAATCTTTAGAAAACTTTCGAAAAGATGAAGTGTTGACATGACCTTGACCAATAACCAAATACCATGACTCACTGAACCAAATCCTATCTTGACACAATCAAAAGACCCCTACCATCTCTCCTCAACTCACATCTACATCTAAACATGCCTTGAACATCAACGAAAATTGAAAACGAAAGCAATCTCAGTTCGATTCAATTTTTCAAATCTTGTAAAGATTTTTTTTCATTAAATCATCATCATCATCATCATCGATCAATCAATGTGTGAAGCCAAACTTCAAATACTATCCGAATAACATTAAAGAAGGAACAAAAACATAACGTTTCATTCAATCTTTCATTCGGTTAAAACCAAAAAACAAACGATACAATCACCTACCCGAGACCATCTTTCAGATCTTGAAGCATTTAAACACCTTCTAGATTCGTCTTGAGCATCGAATGAAGATACTGGTTGCGTTTGGGTTACGTTTTTCTTGTGGGTTTGGATCAGATTGATACCTTGTGCTCAATGATAATTAAGTTGTGATGAGATGGGTTTGAAGAGATGCAGGGAGGAGAGAAGTATGAAAGGGGCGGACAAAATAACGTTAATGTGTGTATAGGTTTAGGTCAACTGAGTGTGTTAACGTTATATCTATCTACATGTGAATTGGATTTGGGCTCGTGCAAGTTGATCAGGTTATGTCCTGGATTTGGGCTTTGGATTCATCTAAATTTTTGGGCTGCATAAGTATGTCACAACGATTAAACATGGATAGGATGAATTGGAATTGTAATTGAATGTAGAAATTGTTATCCGATTTTTGTTACAAAATATTGGATACAATTTTATTGATTTTGGTAAATGAGTGGTATTTTTGGTATTATCATTTTCACGGGGATACATTATTCACGGCTAGAATTGTTATGGTTTGACAAGAAAATGACTACGGAGTTCGTGTACGGTATTATTGATTTGACTTTGAAGTGGAATTTCATCAAGTGTACCTATTTATCTCAAAGTCTAGGGGTGGTTGGATGCACGACTTTTGAAGATAACTTGTCTGCGCAAAATTAAAAAATTCAGTCTTGACAATCTAGTTATTACTGATGTAAGGAGTTACGTTGTAGTGCTCACAGTATAACTATCACTTTAAGGAGTTACGTTGTAGTACTCAGTGTCACACGAAGCAGTGGATTGTTCAAGTGGCGAATATTTTGTGCAACCGCATACTTAAAGGAGTTACGTTGTAGTGCTCAGTATAGGTATTAAGTCACATCTATCATACAAGCATTAAGTCACAAAATGGGATGATTACTTCTTTTTCAAGCTGGTCATATCGGGCAGTCTCCATATGTGGTCATTACTAGTAGCCGGTGAATTACAAGGAGGTTCGTTTAAAGGTTGATTTGAGAGAATAGTATTAAGAGTATATTTTTGCGACATATACTCACAAATTATGCTTACACGATCTATCTATATTGCATCAGAAGTGTAAAGTACGGGTAATTATGGCATGTACACAAAATAGTATGATGATTTCGATAAATCGCAACCATCAGGAGGGAGAAGAACATGCCAAAAGAAGTTGTGTTTCATCTCTAGTACGTTGGTTGATCGAGGGAATTGTGCTTACACTAGAACCGAAGAAGTACTAATGATGTGTACATCGGAGCGTATTACCAACCTTCTGTGCAATGTTATGTGAGTTATATTGTCATGATGCTCCCTGAACGACAACCATGTGCCAACACTTTTGAATCTACTTTATCCGCTGCGTGATGAAAAGAGAGTTGTCGGTTCAGGAGGGAGCAGGTAAAAGAATAAAGGCTCACTAGTTAGGAGGGAGTAATAACCTAACTAGACCATTACAGTTGAAGTTCAGAGCTACAAAGACCTTTGTCGTCAGTGTCAAAGATCATACGCCGAGATCGTCGGAAGAGAGAACTTCAAGTCTGCCTCAGTATCTAGACTACAGAGACTCTGCGCTTCAACAACGTCAACATAGTTTACTATTGTTGTAATTTTACATTGTTAATGTATTTATAGGTCTCATTGTAACCATTCACGTGTGACGATATCTTGGAGGGAGATTGTTAGCCTCGCTATTTTATTAAGATAACGTCACACAAGTGAAATGGACTAGATATGTAGCAAGTTGTGCCATTAGGGACTACTTATGTTAACTAGGCAAACTTGTGATGTGTAGAGCCTATAAATACCCCTCATGACTCTCCATGAGGGGTGTGGGAAATTGTGTATCTTTACTTTCATCTTAATATTATCCATTTTCTTCACCCTCTCTCTACTTTCTCTCTCTAAAACTAAATATGGATTTCATCTATAATCATCAACCAAGACCTCCCGAACCACATGAATCAATAGTATTTTCGGTCCTACACTCCTAAGCCTTCAAGCCAAGTGAACAAAATCACTTCTTCATGCGAATTATGTAGTGGTCCCTATGACACTCGTGATTGTGTGGAACTCCCCGGAACAGCTTTTGCGGACTACGCATCCTCGCGTACCGACAAAGTGGGAGATAAGTGGTACACTTTCAAACCCGAGCCAAACCCTTACGGTGATTCCTACAACCCCTCTTGGAAAAATCACCCGAACCTTAGGTGGAAACAAAATCAAGCCAATTCTTCAAATCCGCCTAATCGTTACCAACCAAACGGTCCACCCTCCAACCGTACTTTCAACAACAATCCTTCTAACAACTATGGTAGTACCAACAATTTTGAAGGATTGATGTCTAAGTTCATGGCATCTCAAGAAGCTCGCATAGCTAGGTTTGAAACTGAATTCAACCAACAACAAACGGAGATGACCAACAAGATAGACAACTTGTTGAAAGCCCTCAACAACCAAGCGTTAACCACACCTAGGAAGGACACTAGGGACACCAATAACGGAATCCAAATTAAGGACCCCTCATCATCCAAACATGTCCACTTTGTCAATGTTGTCACCATTAAGCCAATAGATAAGGAGATAGAAGAAAGTGACAAGGATGAAGTTGGAGTAAAAACCGAGACTAGGGATGAAAGTAGGGAAGTTGAGGTTAATAGTGAAGAGGAGTTAGAGGAAGTAGAAACTATAGAAAAGCACTTTGATAAGTTGCCCACCAAGGAAGAACGGGAATACCATAAGGATTATTCGATAGTCCCGAGAGACCATATATCCTTGGCACACCCCTTATCAAAATGGGAGACTCCTCTAACATCAACATACCATGCAACATCGGGCATATGCATATATGGAAAGCTTACATCGATCCTAGATCTCCTGTAAACATCATGACTAGGACTTATTACAATTGAGTGATGAAGAAACAACTTGATTATAGGATGATGCCCAATAAGAATTTGATAAGTAATTTTGTAGGAAGAGTGAAAGGATTGCATGTGATTATAGGTAACTTCACTTATGAAATCGATTTTATGATAGTAGAAGACACTCGTCCGGTGATAGATGATTGCCTAAGCCAAATAATATTCGGAAAACCATTCGTTGAGGCCACTAGGATGAGTTATGATCCGACTTTAGGGATAGTTAGATTCAAGGAAGAGAATGATGAGATTGCCTACCAAATGCCTTACAAAATTGAGCAATACCGCCTTCTCTCTAATATAGAAAAGGAACACAAGCAAGCGGCTTATTATAGGAATGATGAGGATAGACGTAGAGGAGTAGAGTATGTGAAGAATAGGATGCTTGGTTTCTACAAAGAATGTTTGCAACTAGGTCCGGAGTACAAAACTGGTTTAGAAGACGACCTAGAGAGTGAAACCAACGATGAGGTCACGTAGTAACCCATGACCTTGAGTCTAGCTACAAGACTCGTAAATAAAGAAAAGCGCTTCTTGGGAGGCAACCCATGCTTTGTGTGATTTTATTTTGTTTGATTGTTATTTGCTTCCGTATGCATGCTTTATTTTTATTGTTGGTAGATCATGTTTCTAAACTAAATAGTAGAAATACTTTACTTTGTTGTTTGGCCTAGTCTTAACTTCACCAAAGGGTATTTTGCAAAAGATAAGTGTAAGGGGAAACCCCAAATATGTTTTTAAGAAACAAACCGATCATGATTCTCCACAATATTAAATGAACATGTATATTCGTATTTGTTAGAGTCAAATGCTTGCATCGAGTCATAATGATGTTTTGCAGGATTTTCCAGGAAGTAGGACCAAGTTTTTCCAGAAATTTTTTGGAAACTTAACATAAGAATTTCTGCAGGTCACTTCTGACGGCGTCATGAGTTTACTCTTGACGGCGTCACGTGTAAAATTCTGGAAATTTTACCGGTTTTGTTTTTTTAACGGAGTCTTAAAGTTTTTGTTGAATTATTAAGTTTTATAATCTCCAGGAAATCTGCAAACATCATTCCACAAGCATTATATCTTATTTTTCTTTCTAGGATTTAGTAACTTATGTAGATTGCCGCCGATTTTATGCGAGGTTGCCTTGTCTGTTTTCTCAGGATTTACATGTTATGTATGACAAGAAGATGATTTATTATTCTGGAAGGGAAGCTTTGATTGTTCATTTTCTTGGAGGAAGATCTAACCTGGCCACCTTATTATCCATACCGAGCGAATCAGGGGAGTATTTGATTTCATTCTTTTTACTTTTTCACTTTTACATTCTTTACTTGAACATTGGGGACAATGTTCATCTTAAGTGTAAGGGGAGGGTAAAATGATGATACCTTACAGATACACTTTCGCTTGAGTTTGTTTGTTTGATAGTAGATGTGTAATAAAACTATGAGAAATACTTGTTAGTGCAATTTTAGCGCCAAATTTAAAATTTTTTACAACATTTAGGAGTTAAACTTTAGCCATAGCAAGCGTCTCATGGATAGGAGATTGTATGACTAGCACATAACCGTAATATTCAGAAAAATTTTTCACCCAAATATGTGAGGTTCGCCTTTAGATTTGATAGGAAAAGCATTTACTATTAGTGCTTATGAGTGTACCGGTAGCATTTAGATTCTAGAACTTGCGTTAGTGATGCATCCCGAGACCGCTAGTGAGACTACATTCGTGTGGTAGGATTTACTACATGATAAGAGGCATTAGGATCACCTTTGTGTTAAACCCGTATCATAATTACTTGACCATTTAAGTCATATTACTTGGCTAGTTAAGTCAACTAATTTTTCCCACACCTTAGCGTTGTACTCATTTTTAGTACACGAAACCCTTAGTACACCCCTCCGAGCCTATCTTTTCGTTTCTAACTTTAAGCATTTTACTTAAAGGAAGAATTTGTTACACCCCACTTAAATGTACACCCAAATCGCCTTAGCCTTCCGTGTATGCGCTCATCTTTAGTGCATTATTATTATTTGTTAAACCCTAAGTTAACTATCTAATTGATTACATGGTTGCTAAGTCGAGTCATATCCTTGTACATATTGTTTTAGGACGATTGGGACTCATGGGTAAAGTACTTATTTTATGGAGTAATGGGGAAGAACATCATTTATTACCCCCGTATGTGCGTTAATCTTAAAAGTGCTCCAAGTGTTTTGATTTTCTTAATTCGAGTAAATAGATTAGTTTATTGTAAAGTATGTAAAAATTCAAGTGTAAGGGAAATTTCCATTCCCTATGATGTATTATTTTGGATGGTAGGGTAAGAGTGTATGCACAAAAAAAAAAAAAAAAAAAAAAAAAAAAAAAAAAAAAAAAAAATCAAGAAAAAGAAAAAAAAAATAGAAAAAGAAAAAGAGAAAAAACATACGGACTACCATCCCGTTTCATTCTATGTTCATTTTATGTTTTTGTTATTTTTGATTTATTAGCTTAAGTCGAGTCTAGTCTTGGCTTAGCAACGCCATATTGTACATGTAATTAACCAAGATTGTTAACTCGCCACCAGTAAAGACTGCCTATATCCAACAAAACTGTGTATTTCATATCCCTACACCTAACGTTACAACCCTTTAAAAGACCTCTTTGATAGTTTATCCTAGGTGCTTACGCCATGTGGTGGAGGTTTGATCCTTTCCCAAGCCTATGGTAATCTATTTTGCTATGACAGGTAGTGAGAGATATCTTCCGTTTCCATATTGTAATTTATACTTTATTACACCCGAGAGATGTGAGTATCTAAACACTATTTATGAGGTGCTAGTGTATGACCTCCGTGCTTGTCTTTGGTCTTTAGTGGAACGATTATTTGTTGTAATTACTTTTATATTAGTGTTAAATGACCCCTAACTTGTATTTTGATTAGAATAAAAGCGCATTTGCTTGAGGACAAGCAAATATCAAGTGTAAGGGTATATGATGAGGCGAAAAATGAACCACTTTTAGGGGGTCATTTAAGCCCGGAATTGAATTTATTTGATCAAATATTGCCCTAAATCGTTCCTTTTGTGATTTTAGGTACTTTGGGAGTAAAATCTGGAAAAGGAAGCAATTCGGACGTTTTTGGAGCATAAAAGTGAAGAAAACGCCAAAGACTTAATTTTCCATGCTGGGAACAGTGTATGACGGCGTCAAAAAGGCAATCCTGACGGCGTCAAGAGTAAAAACCATGACGACCCAGAAGAAACTTGAAGGCGTCACAAGAAGAGCGTCAAGAGTTAATTGTGTGACGGCCTGCAAAAGGGGACTACATGACGGCGTCAGATGTAGATCTAGGCAGTCCGAGGAATTATTGGGCGGCGAGATGACGGCGTCAGACATTTGTTCTTGACGCCGTCACCTTCTAAAATCTATATATAGTTTTCTAATTTTCATTCATTAAAAAGGAACTTGTGTGGAGAAACCCTAGGGGCGAACCTTGTACGAATTTTACAGCTTTTCAAGGGTTTTCAACCCTTGAATCCTTTCATGTGCTATTGAGATAAGTCTTCTCTTAATTCAATCAATATGTCTATGTGTTGGTTGTCTATATCTTGTGCTTGTCTTGATTTCAACATGCTAGGCTAGATCTATCTTGTGTTTGCTTAGATCTAATGAAACCTAGATGTTAATTATGTGTTGATTACTTGTTTATGGTTGTATTGGATGAATGATTTCAGTGTTAGGCTTAAGAAAACTGGCAGATCTCCATTGTGTAACATGCTTGAACGTCTTAGGAAACATGAACCGATGTGTACTAGATTTTATTGGTTGTATTTAATGCATGAGTAAATTCTAATGATCCCATATTAGGAGCTTCTAGCAGGCTCGACATAGGAGTGAAGTAGGCACTCATAGGATTAGGGAAGTAAGTACGCCACCCCATGAATGGTATTAAGGAATACAATCCGTCATCCACGCAACTATAACAAGTAATTAACGTGTAAAAGATATCTAGGGAGTAGTGAAATCTAAGTAAACATATTTCTCCCACTTATTGCTCACAACCTTAGTTTAATTTAGTTTTATTTTCATTTTTAGTATTTTATTTTGATTGCATCTTTAGTATTGGGTTAGTTGACTAGCAACTAATTCCGCCCAAATCCTTCAAACCCGAGATTTTTACTTGCTTTCCTAAAAATATGAAAAATACAAAAAGAATCATCCCTCATCTCTAGATCTAGTATTTAGGTTTTCTAATCCTAGCGACACTATTCCTAGCTGAACGATCAATCCCCCGGTACTTGTCATTATACTATACTACATCGATCAGGTACACTGCCTGGTGGGGGTTGTAAGCTTCTCGAGATCCCTCGAGAGGTAAGCCTGGTGCAATCCCTACGCATCACAAGTCCTAGTTGTCTCATTTAGGTTTTACAAATAATCATTCTTAGGGTTTCTAGATTTAGATATAACATAACACCGTTCGAGCCATCATAATTCAGAAGTATAATACTCCTCACATGAAGCTCCCTAGTATTGTGTGATGCGTGTGATATGTCAGTGTAGCATAGGGTGTTTAAGCCTTTTCAAGTTTTACATTTATATTTAGCCGACTTATTACTAACACACACACTTAACGAGTAGTGTACCCGATCAATATGTATATAGTGGTAAGTAGAGTATCGAACACTAAGAATGGAACGTAATATCTAGTTGATTTAATCAGTATTTTAATATCTAAGTTAGTTTTACAATCTAATCTAATAAAACGGGGGTTTAGCCTAAGAGACTAACACGGATTTAATAAATAATAAAAGTAAAACTAATGAGAATGAATCAGTGAATAGCAATCACATACACAGACAGATAATAGAAACACGTAAGAAGACCTGTCCTTATAATTAAGTAGCTTGTCACTTGTTTTCTTGCTAGTTTTATATGATGAGTATCGTAATCTAATCTGTCTCGTTGGATCCTAATATCGGCGAGTAAACTCTTAATGATTACTTATGTTTATCCTACTTTCTAGACACTAGATAAGCAGACGAGGAACATGTATGGTAGCCCAGAAGACTCAACTAAACACAGAGGTTATCAATGCACAAATAAAGTCACCAAAAACATCAATCATATAAACTTTAACTGATGGGAAAGCAATTTTAAGGGGAGCAGTATGGTGGCCACAAGCCCATCAATCTTGATGGATTAAAGCTTACTAATACAATAAACAAAACTACTTAATGAATTATACACATGCAGAACCTTCTTACGGCTCTAAGATCTTCGTTTGGGGCGTGTCTTGTGATGCTTCTTCGACTGAATTAGTCTCCTTAGGGTTTTTCTGTACACAAAACTCGTATATGTCTTGGGGTATTTATAGTTTCTGTCTGAGGGATCGATGCGGCGCATGTTCATGACATATGCGGTGCATCTACTTAACTTCGCGTGGGGTCCAAGATTATTATATTCTGGAATATTCGTACACCGCCTTAAGATGCGGCGTAATTTATTTCTCTATGTGGCGCATGTTCTTTAACGTCTTGGATAGTATCTGGTGAAGTCTTTAGTTGATACACCGCATGTTGTAAATGAGATGCGACGTATTTTGGAGTAGAACAAGTTGATTATTCTTCGTTGACCAAAGTTTCATATGTGGCGCATGTTGTAATTGGATGTGACGCATTCTTCAAAGTCAGGCAATGGTCTTCGAATTCATCTAAGTATGATGTTGCGGCGTATCTGTTGAGAGTGATACAACGCATCTCTTGAATTTCAGTAGACTTTTCAAATCTTGATCATTTATCTTCATAATTCGTCCAATATCATTAACTTTCACCAATTGCTTGTTTTTACCTGAGAATCATTAAAGTAAACATTAAAGCACCAATTCTCATACAAAACAATATAAAACAAGTCAATTAAATAAGATAAATAATGATAATCAAATGTACTTATTTGATCTCATCAAATATCCCCTCACTTGAACTTTACTTGTCCTCAAGTAAACATTTGTAATAAACATAATGAAAATGTATCCTTGATAGGATATTTTTACATTTAAGCACTTATTCGTTTTATCATAATTGCACGACCAAACACTTAACCAATTAGAAACAAAATATATTATTGATAAAAGCAAATCTAATCGTTTAACTGTCCGGACGTGACGAATATTCTATCATATGCTTGACAAGGATACACATTTCCCCCATTAAAGCTAAGGAGTAAAAAGTCTAAAGCGGTAAAAAGGGTTTTTTTGGTTCATGGGTTAAACCTAGCTTTGCTTGAACATTTCCTGCATAAACTTAGTAGATCGATGGCGCGAGTCCTCGACGCTTTAACTAACTGATGGTCACTAGTATGCTTCATGGATCGCTGGCGCGAGTCCTTGATCTTTCAAATGATGGATGGTCACTAATGTGTTCCTTGGATTGCTGGCGCGTTATTTTCATAACGGATGGTCACCAAGTTGCACACTAAATCGCTGGCGCATCATATAATCAATCTTAAACTCGGATGATCACCAATTCACACACCAGATCGCTAGCGCGTTAGCTAATTAATCTAATACTCGGATTGTCACTACCTTATTCATACATTTAATATTCTTACTTGGCCATCATCATATTCGGATGCTCGAAAGCTAACAACAAATATAACAATACGGTTGGGTATGGATAACATTTAGGATATAAATTAGTGTAAAATAAAAATACATAACAAGAAACAAATAGATTAAAGTCCTAAGTGTGGTTAGAATACTTCCCTACCATCCCATGAATAAGACTCGTATCATCGAATAACTCACACTTTGACTCTTTTGTAACTCACGCTTTAGGTAGACACGAATTATACTCAATAAAATCTTAAACAAAGAATAAACAATCCTTAGTTGGCGTTCCCATAATGTCTAACTCCATTTCAATCCATAAACATAATACAACAATAGTGGCGATATCAACCACTTTAATACAAAACTTTACATCGTTGGTTTAAACAAACTACCAACTTCTTCTTTCTTTTTCTTTTCTCATTTTTTCGATTTTTTTTATTTTTTTATTTTTTTATAATAACTAAAGGTGTAAAATTTCACCACAATACTATCACAATAATTCTGGATAATAATTTTTTTACTTTTCAGACTTTCAGACATAATATAATAGTGAAAAATAGTGAACACACGAAAAACTGACTAAAAATATACAATATGTACTTTCAATCCAATTGCATTGTGCAATTTCCCGACCTAACCGAAGATAATGAATTTACGCACACGAACACAGGTAACGCAAGGAAACACACTTTTCCTAAGCAACTAACAACGGGCTTAAATCTAGAGGGTAGGCTAAGGTGTAAGGTGTAACAAAACATAATAACAAGGTGTATAAGTTCTAAAGGAATGGCTCTACGTGTTTTTCTAGGGGTATCTTACTCTAAAAATTAGAGTAAACAAAGGGTTTATACGGGGTTAACTAACCAGTGTAGTTAGTTAATATTACAAAACATATAAAGACTTTTTGGTGTAATTCTAGAATTTTACCAAATTAGACAAGTCACTCCAATTATAAAAATAATACTTATTATGGTGGTCTCGAATAGTATACAAGTCAAGTTCTAAAGTTTACAAGTCACCGGCACACTCATAGATTTGTGAATTTTGAAATCACAATTTTAGAAAATAAAGCCTTGTGTGCAGCTATGCAACTTAGATTAAACAAAAACATGCTAAAAAAATTTAAATTTTGATATATTAAGCGCAAATTAAAGCATATTCTTGAAAAATAAGGACAAGTAAGAGTTAAGTGAAAGTTCTAATTCTCTATCCCCCCACTTAAGTTAAACAACGTCCCCGTTGTTTATTAAAATTAAAAAAAAGGAAATTATAAAGAATTAGAATGAAAAACTTCCTTGAGATTTGCTCGGTTTGATCTTTCATTATGCATTTGCGAGCAATAAATATAAATACCACCAATTATACACCTGAGTTTAAGAAGATCGATACTTGTACAAAATTCAGTAGTGGTTAGAAAATAAACAATAAAAATAAAAATAAAACCCGTAAATCATTAGGTCAGTCGATACGCCACATCTTATTGAAGAAGATGCGCCATATCGAGCCTGGAATTGCTACGGAATAAAATAAAAGATCAGATGCATCGCATCTATTTTACTAGATGCGGCGCATGTAGTTACCAAACAGACTGTTAACAGTCTGTTGTAAAAATGGTCATAATCCACGGCTCATCTCTCGGGTTCTCTCTCGGACTCTTATGCTGAACTTAATGCCAGTCTTAATCACAACATAATCCAAAAATATAACTGCAGCATCAAATATAAACATAATAATAATAATAATATTAAATACAATCCCAAAAGAATATTAGTAATAGTGTGCGTGAAATCAAACATGTCTATAAATCCAAACAAAGGTAAAATCAAGGCTGAATGAGAGGAATATCATCAGCTGGAGGTGCAGAGGTGCTGGTCCCATCAGTCCTCGGTCGGACCCTACGGCAGCTTGTTTCGGCGATTACTTTGATTTGGATGGAGGGACGGGAGGATCTTTCGATAGCTTGTTTGACTCGGTGGAGGACTGACCAAAGTGTTGTTGCTGCTGCGCTTTCCATGGCTGCTGAACCTCCTCCTGCTGCTGCTGCCATTGTTCGATGGATGGATGGGGAATTGGGGATGTGTTTGGCTTACAGTGTTGTTCTCGAGTATCTAACAAAATTAAATTTTGTCTTCTTTAAAAAAGTTAAAATATATTTGAATGGAAGATGTTGTTAGAGTAAGGGTACTGTGTCATTTGTTTGCTCGTACTAAACCTTTTTTTTTTTTTTTTTTTTTTTTTTTTTTGGCAACAAGAGACATTAAGACACCTCTCTCAAATCTAAATCATTAAAATGTAACTGTCTCTAACCGCATTTGAACGAAAAAAAATGGTCTGAACGCCTAAAACGTCTGACCGATTAAGAGGTTTGGCTCGTTAAGAGGCATTAAAAGGCTGTTAAGACATTCAAAAAAAACAAAACAAAAACAAACACCACCTTCGTGCTTAACTCATTGTCTATAACAAGGTTTTCAAGATCGGGATTTCACTTAGGATCGATTGTCTTTGCAAAATTGAGATCATAAAATCGGATCGGGATCTTAAGATCCTGTCATAATGTCATTTTCTTATTAGTATTTGTAATATTATATAAATATATAAATTATTATATATCATAAACACAAAATTATATAAATGTTTCATAGAAATATTGTCCTAAATTATGATTATGAAATGTTTAAAAAGATTAACATGTTGTTTTTTAAATTCTACGAACCACAATCCATAAATTTATAGTTTTTTAGTTTTCAGTTCGAGAAAAGTAAAATCATGTCGGATTAGATCTTAAGATCATATGGTTAAGATCGAGATCATATAAGATCTTAAGCTTTCAAATATCCTATGTAAGATTCGGATCGTTTTTGCTTTGCAGTATTGTAAAATCGTAAGATCCTAAGATCAGGATCGGGATCCTGACAACCATGGTCTATAATATTGCTACTTTTTCTAAGTAAGCATTATGTCACGGACATGAAAGTATTGCGCCACCGGATCTCGAACCGGTGACACAATACTGGGGGGACATGTTGATGTATGTGTCCAAACGGCAAGTGCCGGAGGGCACGTGCGTGACCGAATGGAAGGGCTCAGCTTTTTTGCACTGTGGATAAAGCGTGGGAACAGTGTTATGCCGCCAACCTGATTTTGGGGGATTATGTCTTGTACGAAACCTGATACCTATCAACTGGACTTGGCTCAGGCCTACGAGGTACTGTTCTCAAGTACAAATATTATTCTCGAGTACAAACAGGTATCAACGTTGGGTAGTATAAATACCCCGAACCTCATTTATTATCACAAACTAACCAACACATTAACATTCACTCACATTTAATATCAAATCCCTCGACACTCATTCTCACGCCAGAGATTGGTCCTGGGATAACACCCAGGGCGAGGCTAACGCGTGTTTATACTTGTGCAGGAACGATATATTCCTCTCCAATCCGAAGAAGTCTAGAAAAGAAGACCGAGGTGCAAGATCTTACGGAACTTCTAAGGTTGCAATTGATGAAATGATTTTCAATGCGTCCACTCTTAAATTTTCGCACGTTTTTAAGTTTATGACTGGATCAAAAAGCAGTAGTACTTTGTTGAAAAAAAACACCCAAGTAAAAAGAAGAATCCAACTAGTCAATTTACTTGTCAGTCAACAGTCTTCCCACACCTTCCAAATACTTTTCCAAAACACATCTTCTTCCTCTTGCTAAAAAAAAAACACATCTCCCTTCATTTCCCAACTCTCC
Source organism: Artemisia argyi (assembly GCA_030686995.1). Taxonomy (NCBI): domain Eukaryota; kingdom Viridiplantae; phylum Streptophyta; class Magnoliopsida; order Asterales; family Asteraceae; genus Artemisia; species Artemisia argyi. Next base: position 102,562,669 of record CM060686.1, on the reverse strand, counting down.
CAAAATCCCAAACCCCCCACCAAAAATGGACACCAACTCCACCTTAGAATCCGAAACACCAAACTCCATAACCCACACATCCACCCACACCCTCTACTCCACCGCAATCTCACCCTCCCCCTCCCCCTCCCACCACATCGCCACCGGCACATTCATCGAACAACACACCAACCACATCAACATCTTATCATTCAACCCACACTCATTAACCATCACACCTAACCCGAGCTTATCATTTACTCATCCTTACCCACCTACGAAACTGATGTTCCATCCCAGCTGTGTGCCTAGTAATCTGCTCGCTTCGTCTGGGGACTTTCTGAGGGTTTATGATGTGGGTGAGAATAGTACGGAGTTGGTGTCTGTGTTTAATAATAGTAAGACTAGTGAGTTTTGTGCTCCTTTGACTTCTTTTGATTGGAATGAGGTATGGTACTAGGAACATATATGTTGTTGTTGCAAGTACTAGTTTTTTTGTTTTTTGTTTTATGTTTTATGTTTTATGCGAGTGTAAAATGACGTAAAAGCTAAATGCTTGTTTTGATAGTGTTTGGAATAGGATCGCGTTTAGAAAAAGTTTAAAAGCTAAGCTCTCGTGGTCAAACAAGCATTATATTCTAAATCACTAAATGTTTTAAGCTAAGGGGGTGTTTTTACGGCTTATATAGCCAGCTTATGGTTTATTTGGTTTTGAGCTTATGTTTCATAAGCTTATTTTGAATTTTTTTGGCTTATATAAGTTTATTATGTCATAATGAACTTATATAAACTGAAAAGCTTAAAAATAAGCCCCAAAAAGTAAGCTTATGAAACATAAGCCATAAGCCTGCTATAAAAGCCGAAACAAACACCCCCTAAGAGCTGTTTTTGACAATGAGCATTTCGAGCATTTTAGTGTTTAGAATATAATGTTTGTTTGGCAACGAGCGTTTAGCTTTTGGATCCGGTTTAAATATCAAATGCTCCTATTTGAAATGCTGATAAAGTAACGTTTAGTGTTAGTGTTTAGCTTTTACTTTAGTTTAGTTTATAACTAGAGCTACAACTATGTTACCAAACACTATTATAAAACAATCAAGCCTACTAACTGCTACACCTTTTAGTTTTATGTTTGAAAACTCCCTCTGTCCCAAAATGAGTATATTCACCATTTGACATTCCTCCATCTCAAAAATACAGTTTTTGATTGGTTGAAATTTGAAGTGGACTATTATTTTGGTACAAACCAAAATAGAAAGGTAGACGATAATATTGGGACGGAGAGGGCATGATAATATTACCCTATATCATTTGTTTAGCCTCATATTAGTTTAGTTTAGGTTTGGTTAGCTATTAAGGTTTTGTATGTAAGCTTGTGTATGTTGAAAGTTTTATTAATCAAGTTAATAAAATTCATAGTTTCTCTTTGGTTTCAACAGGTAGAACCTAGGCGTATTGGTACTGCGAGTATTGATACTACATGTACTATATGGGATGTGGAAAAGGGTGTAGTGGAGACGCAGCTGATAGCGCATGATAAGGAAGTGAATGATATTGCGTGGGGTGAAGCGGGAGTATTTGCTTCGGTTTCGGCTGATGGGAGTGTCAGGGTGTTTGATTTACGCGATAAGGAACATTCGACTATTATTTATGAAAGTCCGACGGATACACCATTGTTGAGATTGGCTTGGAATAAACAGGATTTGAGGTATATGGCTACTATTTTGATGGATAGTAATAAGATTGTGATTTTAGATATTAGGTCACCGACTTTGCCTGTTGCGGAGTTGGAGAGACATAAGGGAAGTGTTAACGCGATTGCTTGGGCGCCTATGAGTTCTCAGCATATTTGTTCGGGTGGTGATGATTCGCAGGCGTTGATATGGGAGTTGCCTGCTGTAGTGGGGTCGAATGGGATTGGGATTGATCCTTTGTCGATGTATACGGCTGGGGCTGAGATTAATCAGGTTCAGTGGTCTGCTTCGATGCCTGATTGGATTGCTATTGCTTTTGATAATAAGCTGCAGCTTCTGAAAGTTTAAGGTAGTATATAGTTTGTGTATTTATTTGATGCAATATATATAGTTGAATTTGGTGATATTAAGTTTAGCAGGAGTGCAGAACATCCATGAAACAACATATATAACTTTTATTTTTCTAATATGTTCAATAAATTTGTTGGAGTAGAAAGCTAGTTTTCTTTCCTTCTTCTTCTTATGGCTTGTTAAAAATGTAAAGATTTGAGGTGCACACATTGTGATTTAAATGGAACAACATAGGTGTTTTGTTGCCGATTCTTTAAAATTTGTTGTGTTTTTGTAAATTGTAATGCTTCAACTGTAACACCGCCCCCTGACAGAGTATTACTTATCTGTGTCTTACCATAAACTTCCGAAAATACTGCACAAAGTACCTTATAATATGAGGTAGCGTGTTTTCTTTCAGGCTCCAAGAATCAATAAATATTTTATCACCACATGATCTGTGTGGTGTGGGGCTTACCACCTAGTGATGTACAAATAATTGGGCAAACTGCAAGAAAATGAAATTTGTAACTTCATTTTTACCATTTAGTGATGTACTACTTTTAACCATTTATTGCAACTTGCTTGCTATTGTTTAATGCATTTACATGTTTAATGGTGGTGTTGTCATAAATCTACCATTTATGACGAAGCAACATCCGAAACTCAAATCTTCATTTCATAGGTTCACCACGTGTTCAAAACTCTGCTTTCTCAGTATGCAGATTTTAGACCTCTTTTTTTTTTTCCTTGCATTGTTTATGAAAGTTGTGTGCATAGTTTATTACTCTGCAGTCACATGCCTTGAAATCTTCTAATGTATTTATTGTTTTCTTGATAAAGTCGTAATGATTAATATGACAAGACAACAGTGTCCTATTATGGTGTTTGATACTATATAGTTGGCATATATCTTGCATTTGTTTTTCGTTGTAACATGAAAATTGCAGACCATGCGAATAGCTTTAACCAAGTATTTGACTGTAGGTAAGGTTAAATGGCAACCAGTAATGAAAAAATAAGAGATTGATTGTGAATCCAAATTAGTGTCAGCAGTTCATGTTAGTGTCTTGAGGATAAATATGGAATTTTACTTTGTGAAATAGTAATTACTAAGTTATTGAGCTTGAAACTTGCATTGCTTCAGAACTTTAACAATCAGGATATAAAGAAGTATCTGGGCAATGGTTCGTTCCATAGGTATCATTAAAGTTTGCCACTTAAGCATTGATAAAATACGAATTGAGTTCAGCGAGTTGAATTGGAACTATCACATCTCGTACAGTTGGACTCTTCTGCGTTCTTAGCAGCCGCGTTGAATTTGATTGATTGGAAATTCATCTGGTAAACTTGATGTGTCCTTACCAGAATTAGGCATGACATAATTCGATGTAATTGCAGGTGCCCAGTTTAGTTGATGCCTAATTATTTTAAAAGTCAAACTTCTAAGGTCTATTTGAGATAGTCTAACTTGTACAACAGCGAACACTAGAAGAGGTCACACTACCATATTTCTGGCCTTCTTTTAGTCTTTGGATGTCTGTGTAATTCATTTCACACTGTAATTCTCCTTTTATGGATACCTTTTGTAGGACTTTTAAAGACAAATTACATGTAAATACACTTTCTGAAAAAAAAAAAAAAAAAAAAAAACCTTCAACAGATTAAGACTTTAAGATTAATGTGCAACTTCTGAAAGTCTGAGGTAGATTATATGTCCCATGGATGTAGTTTTTGTATTTGAATAATGCTTTTTATTGATAATTAAATTTGAATGTATTAAGTTTTGCAGAAAATATGTAAGTTGTGTTATTCTAGTATGTTCAATAGATTTGTTTCGAGTAGAAAGCTATTTTTTTTTAGCATGGGAAGTTATTAGTAGATTTGAGGTGTAGATATTGTAATTTGATTGGAATATGTAAGGTATTTTGATGCTAAATCCTATTTACTTATGCTAAGTAGTTATATTACAGTAAGTTTTACAGGTTGTATTCTGATAAGAAATGGTAAAACTTTTGCATTCTTCAGTGGTTAAAAGGGGAATGTTGCACGTATGGGTGAAAATTGGAGAGTACATTGCTTTTCTTGTAGTTTGTCCTATATAACTTGTCATATAGATATATGTACCAATGCATTGCTTCAAAATTAATGTCTGTTCAAACAATTTGTATGCAGAGTTGAACTAGAAACTTCATTAACATCAATGGTTCATCAATGAATGCACTTCAATTTGTTTCACAAAGCAAACGATGCAAAGTTTACGATGAACTGAAGCCACCCGTTTTCTTTACCAAACCTGTCATCTTACACGTTTATTTACCTGAAATGCGTTACCTATGTTTATGCAAGTTTGTGTTCATTGTTTATTATTCCATGAACCAGTGTTTCAAAAAAAAGTCTACAAGGCCGATTAATCATTGATTAGGTGCTACAAGGCAACCGACCTTGCCGATTTATGTAACTGGGTCAAACAAGTAGGTCAACCATGGTCAACGGTGGTCAAACTTGCCGGAAACCTATAAATCTTGCCGGAAGTACCAAAAACTCAATGTAAACTTATTTTGATCACTTATAGTAACTGTTTAAGTCCATTACAAGTTATTTTTTTAGAAAATACCTTGCCGAAAATACCTAAAACTCACCGGAAATACACAAAACTTGCCAAAAATAACTAAAATTTGTCAGTAATGCCAATCCGATTAATAACCAATTAATCCCGAATAAACCAATTACAAGCTACAAGGTGGTCGACCGCCCGACTACTGATTCGCGATTTTCGCAACCTTGCCATGAACCATATGCAGCACAATAACTGAAACGTGCCCATTGTATTTGTTGGTAGTTGATTAAGTCATAATAGTCAGTATGACTAGACAACTTACATGATAGGATATGGAATGTAAGTTATCATCTTACATTTGTTTTCCCCTGTCACATGGAAATTGCAGACTGACGATCAGCATCAAGAAAGTGTTTGACTGTATACTCGTGTGAAATAGCACTCATTAGATTCTTATAAACCATCTTCACAGTTAGGTATATATATTCACCTTGAGAAATGGAAACTTATTAAGCGAGACACTTGAATTGCTACAGAACTTGACCACTTAGGGTAAAAAAATTAAACTTCTTAGTAACGTGCTTTTAGCCTTTTATGCCTTATCCATGACATGTTTGGGCTGAAACTTAGCATTGATGAAACACAAATTGAGTTCACCAAAATGTATTTGAGGAAATCATAGTTTGTCAAGTTGGACTTTTTGTGTTTTTTGCAGCCTAATTGAATTTGATTGATTGAAAATTCTCTTGTTTGTATTCTTACCAGAATTAGGCATGACAGAATTCTATGTAATTGTCAATGTTGAATTAAGCGATTTGCCTGATTGCTTCAAAAGTCAAACTTTAAAGTCCTTTTCAAAATAGCGAAAACCTTATTCAACAGTTAACATTAGAAGAGGTCACACTACCATATTGGGTGTAATAAGGACCCCAGACGAACTTCATCTTCCCTTCCGCCTCAATTTTCTTTCTCATAGACTTTCTTGACCAACTTAGTGTAATAAGGCGACCCACACCACAAAAAACATAACCCACAAAAATACATTTTTATTAAATACTCACACACACAAATGGACACACAAGTCCGTCGTATACACGACCCTGTTCTCATTTTCTTGCCTAGGCGACCGAGTTGTGTACCACTGTTAGGATTATAAATGTGATGGTAATTCTATTTTTGGGAAACTTGTATATTGTGATAGACTTTGTAATAGAATAGTGTTAGGCTTATGGACTTTTTATAAGACTAGTAAACTAATATAGTGATATGGTCTATGTTATGTCTTATAAGGATCCACAAATACTAGTCCAAGTCCATAGAAGTAAACCAAGCCCATCAAAGCCCATAGGCTTCCATCCTTAAATCCTTTTGTATTTAAACGCCTGGTGTCTCATTTGACGTGTGCGAGTCATAATATATGAGTTGATTATGCAGTAACAAAGTTACATACATTCTCTTATGTGTGCTCTCACCACCTCTTTCTCCCTCTAGCTTTCTTTATTTTTAAACGCCTAATAAATCTACGTTAGTGTGAATGATTCAACTATGTTAGTTAGTGTGAATGATTCGACTATGTTAGAAACCTAACAAGTAGTATCAAAAGCCTAATGGTGATTTAGAAGTGTTTTGTGTTTTAAATTTCAAGTCGAATTTTTTGAAATCTACTGATTTTGCACTCTTGTTACACACGTTCTATCAAGCCCATTTTAGCGCTAAGTATAAAACCGACTACTAAGTTCATCATTGTGCACTTAACCATTTGTTAGTCATTTGTTCAGCGACCTTATGATAGTTTATTGTGATTCCTATGTGAGAGCAGTTCAATCTAGTTTTATTGTGATTCCTATGTGATAGCAGTTCAATCATCATGTTCCAATATACTATGTATCATATTTCGATATCCTAATGTGTCATATTTGAAGGCAAGTATGCCAATAATTGTTTATAAGTGATACGATACCGTTCTCGATAGAAGAATTTCACCATCACAACCAACAAATATTTGACCTTGTGCCACTAAAGTATTAATGTACCGTGTACGTTTAATATACACAAAAATACCATCCAAAATCCAAACTGGCATTATTAAGTGGATTCTTATCTACTTATTTCGTCCTTCTATACGTAGACAAAGCTAGGAATCTAAAACTTCGTTCACAACTTAGACTTTATTTTCAGCAGAAATGCACCCCTATTTTTAAAGAGGAATTGCATATATATTTTTTTAAAATTTAAAATTGCGTATAAATCTAACTTAAACTTATAATTTCATATATATTATTTCAAAAGCTCAAAAATTGTATATATGTATATCTAACTTAAACTAACAATTGTATATATATCATCTCTAAACCTTCGTGATTATATATATATATCCTTTCTAAGCTTTTAATTTGTCATATATATATATATATATATATATATATATATATATATATATATATATAAGAAACTAGCTATTTAACATAATGTTAAACTATAAATTATGTTAATTATAATTTTTAAAATAGCAACAACAACATTTGTTTCAAGGGTACGATGTAATGAATTGGATGACTAAAAATAAGATATCAAGACAATATTGAACATTAGAAAAAAGTCACCTTATCTCATATAATAAAAATACATTAAATAAACTCTCATAATATATATCATGATTGTTATAAATGTATAATACATAAAGTATATTTGTAATGAAAGCGTATATGTATAATACATAAAGTATATTTATAACAAGTTTATAGATAAAGAAAAAATAATTTAAAGAAATATTATTTTTATAATTAAACTATCATGTATCTTAAAGATGTGAATTTATATTTAATACTCATTTGGTATATGACATATTTTGAGGTTTGAGAATGATAGATATGCAATTATTAGTTTAACTTAGATATATATGTAACTTTTGAGCATGTGGGGTGATATATATAAAATTATAATTTTGTGTCAGATTACATATGCAATTTTAAGCATTTGGAGGGATATATACGTAAGGCAAAAGTTTAATTTAGATCTCATATTTGTCATAGATCCAAGAATCAATCCTCACCACCTTTTACTTTATTATTTATTTATTTATTTTTAATCAAAACTAAAAAAAATAAATAAATAAATAAACTTTCACGTTTTTTTTAATTAAATATCTCGCATACCGTTAATCATTACGCGAAAAAAATTGTACCATCGCAACGAGAATTAAATTATCTCTGTATAGATATGCATTCCTATATACTTTCGACGTACTTTTTTTTTTTTTTTTTTTTTTTTCAAAATTTTCGCTTTGAAAAATCATACGTGATTTGTAAAAATCACACGTGATTTGATTTTTATGAATTATTTGATTTTTACAAATCACATGTGATTTTTTTAGGCGAAAATTTTTGAAAAAAATAGTTCGTTGAAAATATAGAGAAGTGCATATCTATAGATAGATAATAATTCTCGTCGCGATGGTGTATTTTTTGTAGCTTGAAGATTTATCGTTTGTAAGATATGTTGTTTTAAAAGAAAAGGTAAAAAATAGTTTTTTATTAATCTATATGAAAAATTAATGGTTAAGATTGATTAATTCTTTTGGATTTATGACAAATATGAAATATATATTGATCTCAAATCATATACGCAATTCTCCCTATTTTTTGAACTCATTATATTGAAGAGATTTAGTGAGAAAAAAATTGAAATGATAAGAATGAGAAGAAACTTTAGCCACACATTTTAATTTTTAAAGGAAAATTGATTGCATCTGAAATTTACGATTGTAGTTTTTTCTTATTCTTTTTATTGTAAATCTGTTTCTCATTTTATCCTAAGTACTCGTTATATTACATTTCTATAAATATGCATTCCCTTATCAACTCATATCATCGTATGCTTATTACTTAGTAGTACATCAAAATTCTCATTCTTTTTCAAAGACACCATGAACACCCTAACCAAGATCTTTATAACCCTCACCATGTTCATGACCTTAGTCATAACTCTTTCTTCCACACCAACTCAAGAAACAACTTTCAGTATCAATGACAATGAAGAAGACATGTTAGTGTCTGATTCTCTTTTTTGGGTAAAAGGTCAACGACCCGGTAAATATATTATCCAAAAAAACGTTTAAGTACAATAGAATGTGGCGGAAGTACCACATTAACCTCAAGCACAGGCGCTTGATAAACAAGTGTTTATGACAGGCCATAAACACAAACCAAACCTAGCTAAATACAAAGCATCAAACTAGGCATGCAAACAATAAAAATTGGAGATGCGAACATCCCAGTAGCACGAAACGTTAAAGTACATAGAATGAGGGTGATATCCCTCACCTCAATCCCATAGGACACTGACAGTACCACGATGGATCCTCCAACATGCCCACACATGGATCATCAATCTTGAGAACCGTGATCATGTGAATGGGGTTTTGAACAAGAGCCCCCAAGAACTTAACTTCCATATGTATCATAAATCAGTACCGAACATAACTTTCATCAAAAAAGTACATCAAACCATAGTAGTAACTTCGATCCATAATCCCATGGTAAACATAATAACATAACAGGACATGAATATCCAAATCAGCAATGGATGAGAAACCACTAACATCCAGCATCGCCATCAAATATAGAACAACAATCAGTGTCGAACAATACATGTCTAGCGAGGCAACACACAGGGTTAAAACCCTAAATGACATCACGACTCCATTGCAGCAGCAGCAGTGGCATCACGCTATACAGCATGACAGCGCTGATCCAACAGAAACAAACCTAGGGTAAAAACCCTAACTTACACAATAAACATCCTCACCGATCTGCTGTGGAATAACCAGAAAAGCGAAACCCAAACAGATCGATCAACAGCAGCCTCTACTCTCTCTTTAACCCACTTACAATTCCATAGAAACGTTCCATCATCATAAGATCCATAAAACAAACCCCTAACAGGTTTGACATGCAACATACCCCAGGACAAAACAACCACGACAACCTAAATAAAAGGTATCGCTTAAACAATTAAGCATATAGAACCACCATAACGCGATAAAATAAGAACCCTAAGAAGCTAGGGTTTCGTTAACATTAATACAGATCGCGCAAATAAACAACACAACCGCCACTTTATCCAGGAGAATACCACCTAAATCAATCGAGAAGACAACTGATGAATGGGTATAAATAGAAGATTAATGATAATAATGGCGGCTAACCAACATGTGCGAATCCAAAACCCTAAAAAAAAAACCAACCGGCTCCAAAAACACGACCAAGAATAGACGAATTAAAAGAAATCGGTGGAAAATTAAGGATGTTAGGGTTCCGAACCGCCTCCTCTTTTTAAAAAAACACAACCCTACAATCGATTGCATACTAACTAACCGAATCAGAAGATCCATTAGAAGTAGAGAGGCGATTATAGTGTTGGTTTTTGGCCGGAAAAGTAAGAAGAGGAGGGGGCAGGGGAATCGCCCATAGAGAGAGATTTTTAGGATGTTAGTGTCTGATTCTCGGTCTTGGGTTAGTCGGTTTCTTGCCCAACAACCGAGGGGCTTAATGAAATGCAACATAAACCCTAGACTTTGTCACGCAAAGGGTAGCCCTGGACCTGATTGTTGCAAAAAGAAATGCGTTAACGTGAAGACGGATAAACAAAACTGTGGACTTTGTGGAAGGAAATGCAATCATATGGAGATTTGTTGCAGAGGATCGTGTGTGAACCCAATGGTGAACAAGCGTCATTGTGGAGGATGCAACTATGTATGCAAGAGGGGGGATACTTGTGTGCATGGGATGTGCAGCTACGCGTAAAGAGATGTACGTTCTAAGATGGTCTAAAACTCGTAAATGAGTTCTATTCCAAGTATATAACGAATAACTGTTACAATTAAATGTTTTTTATTCGTATATACTTATAGTTATAATGTATGATTGAAACATAAACCGGCAAGCTATGAAGCTAGCTTGTGCTTGATACCTTGCCGATGGGTGTTTTTTTATTATTGAAGATTATCTTATTTGTAAAAGTTATTGAAACAGATCAATATGTATTGTTTACTGAAATTAATATTATTGTATGAATTTAAGGTAGCAGCTTTAGCCTAGTTTAGCTTCACTGCCTTTTCTTATGGGTTGATTATCCATACTACGTCTTAAGTATTGAACCAAGTCATCACAGCCATCCTTTAGTCTACTCGTTTTGAATGTATTTTATGTCGAAGTTTTTTCTGTGGCCACATTTACTAGATAGCAACTAATTTTAACTACTCGGCTAGTCGGCTTATTATCTTTGGTACTTTGTGTTGCTCAATAATATCTACAAAATTCTTGTTTTTGTTTACCTCCATTCATATAAAGTATTATGAGTCAGGCTATTAGTTACTCCGTATTTACGACATGGTGGAGTTCTTTGTCACTTTTAATTGAGGAAAATAACGTTTGGTAGGACGAAATAAAGTAACAACGGAATTAAATTAAATGAACGTTGTAATGATATAAATGAAGTAACGGAATCATTTATTACAATTATATTCATATTTGGTAGTTATGTTAGAATGAAAAAAGTAATTCGATAAGAAAAAGGCTAAAATAGCCTTTGATGATATAATTATTTTTTTGCATAGTCATAGTTAATAAAGGGCTTTTATTTTAATATAATTTCGAGTAAATTGCAGAAATTGTCTCTGTGGTTTGCTAAAATTGCAGAAACCGTCCCTAGTCTTTCATAAGTGCAGGCGGCGTCCCTGTGGCGAAACTTTTGGATCATTTTGGTCACTGGCTTTAACGGGCGTTAAGTGGATTCCGTTAGCAGTTACACGTTAACCTTTTTGGCCAACGACCGTTGTAGCGTTAATCCTTTAAACTAACGACTGTTTATTTTTTTTATATACATTTTTTTATAAAAACATATACGTTGTTATATAAGTTACTAGTTATAATGCCCGCGCACGCGCGGGTTTTTATAAATTTTTTGAACCATATATTTTTATTTATTAAAAAACAAATAATTTAATCTTTGTTTTGTTTGATTTATGATGTTTAAGTATAGTTTTTTATTATTAAAGATACTTATTTAAAAATTTTAATCTTATTATTAATTGCATCGTATCTATATTTTTTGTATTTATCTTCTACTTGTGTTATAGATAAATATAAAATGTTAGCTAATAAGAAAATATTTTTTTTAAAATAAAATTATTACTAAATAAGGTATGAATGCGTTTTTTTGAAATGAAAAATTCTCAATAAGGGTTTTGTTTTATTATATAAAAGATTATATACGTATTTATACATTTTTTATAAATACATATACGCTATTATATACCTTTTCATATACGTTAGTATATAAATTTTATACGTTTTTATATATGTTTTTTATACGCTTTTATATAAGTTTTTGTAAATGTTTTTATATATGTTTTTATACACGTTCTTATATACGATTTAATATACGGTTTTTTATATGTTTCTATATACATTTTTATATACATTTTTTTTTTACGTTTCTATACAAGTTCATATATACTTTTTTGTATATATACTTATATACTTATTATATTATAATTTCTATATATGTTTTATATACCTTTTATAAGTTTTTATATACGTACTTATAAAAACATATACGTTATTATATACATTTTTATATACTTTTTATACGTTTTTATATACGTCTTTGCATACACTTTTATATACGTTTGTGTATACTTTTTTATATACGTTTGTGTATATGTTTTTGTATACGTATATATATATATATATATATATATATATATATATATATATATATATATATGTTTTTGTATATGTATATATACGTATACACTAACGTATATAAAAACAGATACGCGAACGTATTAAAAGTGTATGCAAAGACGTATATAAAAATATAATAACTTATTGCATATATAAATACGTATACAAAAACACAAAAACATGTTTAAAAACGTATAAAAACATATATTAAAGTCATATATAAAAACGTACAAAAATTGTATTATATAAAAGCGTATACAAAAATATATATATAAAAACATATAAAAAGTATATAATAACATATATAAAAAGGTATATAATAGTGTATATGTTTTTATTAAAAAATGTATATAAAAAAATGTGTAAATACGTATATAATAACTTATATAAAAACGTATATGTTTTTATAAAAATGTATATAAAAAACAAAAAACTTTAAATAAACAAAAAATAAATAAATTATAAATGGTCGTTAGTTTAAAGGATGAACGCTGTAACGGTTGTTGGCCAAAAGGGCTAACGTGTAACTGCTAATAAAATCCGCTTAACGCCGGTTAAAATCAGGGACCAAAATGATCCAAAAGTTTCGTCACAGAGACGCCGTTTGCAGTTATGGAAGACCAGGGACGATTTCTGCAATTTTGGCAAACCACGAGAACGATTTTTGCAATTTACTCATATAATTTTATTCCAAGATGTAACAAAAAAAATATTGATAATAAAATAAAAATAAATAAAAAATAAATAGGGGACGTGAGAAAAGATTGTGGTTTTTTATGTTATAAGTAATTTCCATATAATGGGTCATTGCATTTTATAAGTGTAACAAACATGATTTTGTTTTGGCATAATGGTCTTCTTTATGCTCACTCTTGTTACGACATACCAAACGCTTCGTTAGTTATAACTTTTTTTCCAAAAAGTTTTCATCGAAAAATGAATTTTTATGAACCATGACGTGCAACAATAAACCGACTCCACGAAAAGCTTCTAGCAGTCTTCACTACTACACAAAGTATTTTTTGAGACGCAAATTAGATACGGTTACCCAAAAAACCGTATCAAAACACAAAAAAGAAGACTTTCGCTACGGTTTTAAAAAAAACCGTAGCAATAAAATGCCAAAAAAACCGTAGCAATAAAATGCCATCTGCTACAGTTTGTTAAATTTCTTTGTTATTTGCTACGGTTTATTTGTCAACCGTACCAAATAAATGTATTTTGCTACGGTCTTTAAGAAACCGTGTTAAACCGTGTTAATTGGATTGTTTTCTGCTACGGTTTTCATACAACCGTACCAAAAGAGAAATTCAAATTATACCCTGTTCCCCCAACGGAAACCTGCTCCTTTATTCACCAACACCATTTACTTCTTCCTCTTATTCCATACCACATTTACTCCTTCTAAACTCAAAATCTTTCAAAACCACTACATTAAACACTCAATCAACAACCATAATAAATTACACTTAAACCTCACAAAACTACATACAAGGTAATAGCTATATTTTGTGGATATTTTTATTTATTTTTACTCATTGCAACTCATTTATACTTAACTAATACTTTTAATATTTGTATAGGTATAAATTTCTTCATCATGTATCCATATTAGAGATTTTCCACTCAATTTAAAAAAATTGGGATCATAAAGTAAGTTTTTAAACTTTTTGTTATTTGTAATATTATTTATGTTTTTATTATTAGTTCTAAATACTTGAATATATGTATATTGTTGATATGTTTATTTGTGTATATATAGCATGTGCATCTAGAAGTTATTAGTAGACCATGATATGAAATTAGTTAGTACCCGTCCGAAACTAATCTAATAGAGATTAATTTCGGGAAGTCCCCGTTTGGGACTGCCTTTTGAATATTTTGTCTCATTTAGGATGCGTACACGTTTTAGCGGGTTGAAGTTTTAAGAAAAAATCGGTATACATTTCTCCTTACTCCTACGAGTTTGCGTTTTATACGCTTACTTGGGGAGTTGAGGGGAAATGATGCCCATTTTTTCTTAAATAGTCAACCCGCTAGAACGTATACACATATGAGACAAAATATTCAAAAGGTGGGTTAGGATTTGCCACATGTGACCACCCGTGTTTCATTCGTACGTGCATATGATTTATTATGTTGTTTTAAAATTTCAGATGGAACGACAATGGATGTATGGGATGAGCCTTAATGACCCAAAATTTGTGAAAGGAGTGGAAAGTTTTCTTATAGCTGCTGAGTCTAACCGAGTGGCTAAGGGAGATATTGAGATTTTTTGTCCTTGTTCGAAATGTAAAAATTTTGAGCCCTTTACTGATATCAAAACGATTGAGTTTCATTTGCATAGACACGGTTTTGTCCGTAACTATACTATTTGGTCAGAGCATGGGGAATCACTAGTTGGTAATAGAACTTCAAGTCGTGTATCAAATACTAATGAAAACAATGATTCTTGCATTAATGATAAACATGAAAATTTTAAAGAGATGTTGCATGATTTAGAGCAAGGTTGTCAGGATCGGGATCCTACGCAGGATCGTTTTCGGCTTTGCAAGATCGTGATCGTAGGATCGGATCGGGATCGTAAGATCCTATGAAAATGTATGTATTTTTGCATAGGGGTTGTAGTTCTATACTTATATATATTTTTATATAATATTTTATATGATAAACGAATATAAATAGATGCTAAAACAATAAGTTCCTTGTTCAAATACAGTATTAGTAAAACATTAGATATATTGCAATGTATACTTGCACAAAGTTACTTCATGTTTCAATCGCTAAATGAACAATTTGGATATAAAAGAGATACTACATATGTGCACCACTCATGTTTCAATCATTAAATAATGATGTTTGATGAGTGCTTAAACACTCATCATTTTTACCGTATCTGGACTGCCAAAACATCCAAAAACACCCAAAAACGCATCAAAATACACAAATTATCACAAAAGTGTGTTTTATATGTTTTAGATGCAAAATGTTTGAAAACCAATGAAAAACGAACAAAGTTTGCACAATTGGCAGTTTCAGTCCCCCAAGTTTCAAAATTTGGCAAAACTAGTCCCTGAAAGTTTAAAAAGAAAGAAAAGTCAACCCAAGGCAAATAAAAATCAAAAAATATCAAAATAAGTCCTTGGGTGATAAAGTTTGAGAAAATTACACTTTTTCCCCTTAAAATCCAAATTTGACAAGAATGGTCCCTGGAGTTTTGGAAATTGACAGATTCAGTCCTTGGTGGGATAATTTTGAAAGAAAATCACTTTTGGCCCTTGGATAATCATAAGATGTCAAAAATGATATTTTGGTGTGAGTTTGAGGAAATTACAACATGGGTCCCTCAAGTTTGAAAAAATGGCAAAACAAGTCCCCCGGGTTTTCAAAAGTGGAAATTACCTTTTATAACCCCTATACTATTTAGACTTGTCATTATTAGCCCTTGGGATACTTTGGAAACATGGCAAAACATAACCCTCAATGTTTGGTAAATTACATGATTAGTCCTTGTGATCTAAAGTTACTAAAACCAAACGGATCCTAAGTTAACCTAAACCAAAACCAAATCCAATCCCAACTTAAACCCACCAGGCCCAATCCCATCTTAGCCCACCACCACACCCCGTATAAACTCCCTCCCATTTTAAATAAACCCAAAGTCAGACCTTGACTTTCATCCCCTCCCCTACCCAGCCTGTAACACCAAAGCCACAAGTTACCTCCCCCCTCCTCCACCTCAGCAACCCCATACCTTGCTTCCCCCTCCTCAACTAACTTCCAAGGAGCAATTAATGCTTCCCTAGACTCCTCACTCAACCAAACTGACAAGGAAAGAAATTTGGCGCCAAAAGTCTATTTCAATGGTCTGGATTAAACCCACCCAATCCAATGGGTGGGATTTGCTCAGAAAAGTTCAAGGATGTCATATGGACCCATAAAAAGGCAAGAGAAGCAGTGGAGAAAGGGAGAGAGATTAATTTAGGAAGAAAAAAGTCGAATAGTAATTTTCTTAATTTTTATTGTATGTTTTAAGCTTTTAAGTCTTTTGTGTACTCATTTTCAGTATTGTAAAACATTTTCAAGAATTAATTTCAAGTTTGGTTATGTTATTTAAGATTATGCAAGTGTGATTCTATAATTTAATTTTTATTGTATTGTGGTTGTCTATGGTTATGATGGATTGAAATAGAACACTTAGGTTCCCAGAAAGCTAATAAAAGCTTTTAGTTACTAAAAAAAATCCATTTAGTTAATAAAAATTCTCAAACTTAGAATGGTCAACTAAAGTCAACTGAGAATGGTTAAATGGAATTTTGGGATTCAGAAGTGATTTGGAGCTGATCTTGGATGGAAATGGGGTAATAGAGGTCTGTGGAGACCATTTAGGAGTGATCATAGTCCTTGGTTCTTTGATTTCAAGTGGGCATTCTTGTAAGCATTTTTCTTAATTTTTGTTATTTACTGTTTCTGTAGATTAATGCTTTAGTATTTGTTGTTTCTTAACTAATCTGGTGTTATTTAGTATTAATATAACCTTAAATCATTAGCTTGTTTGTTGTTTTTGAAAGATGATTAGTTTTCTATAAAACAGTCAAGTAGTATAATCTTGCATTTTTAGTTCTTGTGTTGTTAGTATTGAGTATTTGTGTTCAATTAGATCATTAATATTGTTAATAAATAGTATGCATAAGTTTAGAAGTTTAATCCATTAGGTTCCTTTGTAATTCATCATTTAAAGTTACATATAGGGGTGTTTGGATCAGTGGAATACCCCACTGATTCTTTGGTTGTTCTTGTTTTTGGTTGCTTAGTTACTTTACTCAGTTGTGTTTAAGCTTAAAGCAGTCCAAATATTGGATCCTTTTAACCTCAAAGTCAAAATCACAAAGATCCACCACCACAGTTAACTGTGGTGGTTTTTAGAGTCCAAAGTCTTTTCATTCCAATAGATAAGTGATTGTTTTAACTTAATTCAGTCATCATTTAAGTTATAAACATGATTTGAGTAAACTAGATTAAGCAAAAGTTCAAAAAAGTCAACACTGAGTGGTTATATGGAAAAGTCAAATGCAGTCCTCAGTGATTTTGATCAATCTTTGTAGCATTGTAACTTGTTGGATTTTAGGTTTTAGGATCTGAAACTTGGTGTGGATAATCTTTACCACTTTGTTTAATTTTGAGAATTTATTCAGATTTTTAGGAATTTATTTGGTGGGTCCCACACCCCCTTGAAGTAGGCTGCAGGGCAACCCAGTGCCCTGTGCACAGACCATCACCTCAGTCACCACCACTTTGGTGGTTCATTGTGGCCACCACAGTGATCCCCTAGGTCTCAACTTTGGTTCTCCCAACCCCCCTCCTACCAGGGAGTAGTTTTGACCCTTTTATTTGAACCCTAGGCCTGTGGACCCCACCTTTCTTGGACCCTTAAGTTTGTCCCCAAACTGCATAAGTCCCATTATTTTTAAGTGCTTATTTGAAGCCTTTGGCTTATTTTGGCCATTTCTTTGCTTATCAGTTGCTTATTATTGTTTGTTAGACTCAGTGAAACCAAGTTTATTCAGTGTGGACCCCACAATTCCTCATTTGAGCTTATAACACTCCACAGTCAACAAAAGTCAACTGTGGATTAAATAAGCATTTGAATTGCTTATTCAGAGGGTTTAAACAAAAGTGTTTTTATTAAAGTTACTTGTTTTTATCTTATTATTAGTTTAGAAAAAGAAAAAATAAAAAAAAACCAATTTTACCAATAGTGATAGCTTCTATTTAATAGGATTTATCTATTTATTTTTCTTTTTAATTAATTTCTAAGTAATATGTCACTTTTATATTTTTAGAAATTATATTTTAGGTTAAAATAATTTTACAAATTTTTCCAGATTTTTATTTTGTCATTTAGTGGTATTTCTAATTAATTTTAATTTAATTTAGTTTTAATTAATATTAATCAATTAAATAGCTTAATTAGTTTTTATATAGTATAACCTAGTTTTTATATTTTTTCTAGCTTGTATTTTAGTTAAAACATTTTTATAAATTTTTCTAGAATTTTTACTGTTCATTTAATAGTTTAAATAATTTAATTAGTTTAATTAGATAATAATTAATAAGTAGAATAATAATTAGTTATTTAACTTAAAAATACATAAAATTAACTTTTTATAATTTTTTAGGATTCCCATGATGGTTAATTAGATTTATAAAATTTTCTTAATTTTCTAAGTCTTTTAAGTATTTTTAATAATTCTAATTAGTTTAATTAGTATTAAATAGATAATTAGTAATTAATTAATTATAAATAATTAAATAGTGTAAAAATAATTTTAATTTTTCTTAAAATTTTCTTTTATTATTAGGATTGTAAAAATTTCAATTTTACACTTTTAACCCTTCCAGTCCTTCAGTTGTACTTATTGGTTTGTGCGTCTGTTACGTTTTTTAATTAAAACGTACATTTTTAGTGTTTAGCTCAAATCCTCGTTATCTAAATTCACGTAATCAGTCACGTAGCTTTCCTAAGCTATATTCGTTAAATAATTCCAAATAATTCTGATCAAAACCTTTTCCTGTGGATAATTACCCGATCACAAATACGCCAAAGTTACAATTCACACTTCAAACGGGACTTAACGACCTGGTGATACCCTTTATTACCCGGAGCATTGACCTAGGCTATTTGACTTTGTTGACCATTACTTGGTCAATATAAGTTAGGTGGTTTAGCATCAATCAAAATTTGGCGCCGCTGCCGGGGAAGTGTGCGCGTTTCTTTAGCGTTATTTGAGATTAGTGTTATCTCACCTCACTCACTGTATAAATACCACCACTTGTGTATATTTTCGTAATCAAAATACAAAAAAGTCATTAACACTTTTCCTAAAGTGTTAAAACACCAAAAAAATTAAAAACAACAAAACAGATCGTAACGTTTTCTGATTCGGTTTTCTTTTAAGGTGATTCTTAAAGAAAAACGATTTTGGTAAACGAAACGATACCAAAAATATTGTCCAAAAGTTTTTAAACCCATTCACAAAACACAAAAACATCCGTCTCTTTCTTGTGTATAATAATTCTACATAAAAATAAACCGTCGCAAACCAAGACAGAACACCTTCCAACTGGGGGTGTGAACAAATAAGTTCCCAAATCAAAAAGATTAAAACTTGCCTTTGTATCCTGGTAAGTGGTGTACCTTTTCTAAAGAAGCCACTCACCTGTGATTATTGGTTTAAGTTCACTGTCGTTTTGCCTCGACTTTGTTTTGATTGATTTTTGTTCCTAGTGCATGCGCACTCGTTCTTCTAGGTCTACTAGCCCATTACGTGAGCTTGTACGAAAACCTAGAAGACCTCGTCGTCGTTCAGCACCAACAGTCGGATCTGAGATCCGTACTGTTGCCACACCCACTGTCACCATGGCGGAAGACCGTCCCATGTGTGAACTTCTCCAAGCACCCATCGAGGGTTACGGAGATGCCATTATTGTCCCAGCCATCGTGGCTGATAGTTTTGAGCTCAAAACCGGGTTACTCAATCTTGTAACCTCAAGTCAATTTTACGGTTTTGAGAGGGACGATCCTCATGCTCATATTCGATGGTTCAATAAAATCACATCGACCATCAAGTACAAAAATGTCCCATGTGAAGCAATCAAACTCCTTCTCTTCCCATTCTCATTGGAGGGACAAGCCCGGATTTGGCTTGAAAAACAACCTCCACGATCTATTGAGACTTGGGAAGATCTTGTCAAAAAGTTTGTGAATGAATTCTTCCCACCTTCCAAGACCACGAGTCTTAAGAACGAAATCACCAAGTTCACCCAAAAATATGATGAATCTTTTGGTGAAGCGTGGGATCGTTTCAAAGAATTACTTCGCAAGTGTCCACATCATGGTTTCTCTGAGTTGATGCAACTCGATACGTTTTACAATGGCGTGAGCCAAGCTGATCAGGATTCACTCAATGTGTAGCATCTCGTAATTTTTCCCAACGGTTAGTAAACACTTGCACTATTTAATTTCCCATTATTACGTGTGACAAAATTTTTTTTTATATGACTTATTATGTGAATCACAAACGGAATGTTGTGATATATTATTTGCTTAGAGACATCGCTTGCACACAAACCTAGATAGTCTAAATTATCGCGAATACATTTTAACATTTGTAATGATAATTATTAAACGTATATATTAATAATTATATATTATACGACACCTTTTTACGTACAATATTTATATATTCCAAATCCTACGAAAATTCCCGAGATTGCTCACTATCGTTACTTTAACTTATCCCGACTCCCTAAATTTCTATGTGGACCCCACATCTTAAATGGGCCCCACTTTCTAGCACTAATACCAAACGGACCCCTTTTTCATTTTTCTTTTTTTTTCTCTGCTGGACCGAAACCAAACACAAGCCCAACAGGCTTATAAGCCCAAACGAACACTTGTTATTTTTTTTTTTCTTTCTTTGTTTCCAGTCGCGAACGAAGCCAAGAACACCCCTAGTTTCTTTCAAATTCGACACACAACATATGTATATTATCACTTAACTTGTTTTACCACCTTACATAGATTCGTGAATGATAAATATTATTCACTCATTCACTCGTTTACTGCTTCGAATCTGTCTCAAGTAAACTCCCAAAACCATGTGACACATAAAACCAAAACGTATCACAAACTCTTCACAAACCCCCCATGATCCCCAATGACAACAATACTATCTATGTTCATGTCAGGAATGTATAGTAGATTGTATGACACATTCTCCTTGATGGCTAATGATCGATTGGGCAATAAGGAAGGTGCTACACACGTTTACAAACCAACGAACCCCTCCCATGTTACCTTAACACTTATCATGCCCTCAAAACTTCCTATATAAACCTCACCATGCAAGCTCAGTTGAAACCACACCCTAAAACATACCATAGCTACATATTCATGAAGTACTAGTGTCAAGTTTGGGACAAGAAGTTTGGAACAAGAACGAAGCATAGAAGTGATCCAAGGAGTACCACCATAGCTCGTTGTGAACCTTGCTAGGAGTGAACCATAGTACCTTGATCTCACGTACCCATTTCGAACCATACGTACGAGAACTCCACCCCAAGTGGTGAGGTGAGACACGGAGTTCCCTTGGTTATATTTTCATTTCGAAATTTTAGTCTTTACACATTTACTTTGCCTAATTTTATCGTAAAAATATAAACGTAACATGTATATGTTTTCCTTTCTTTTCATTTTTGACCATGCTAGCAATCACGTATAATAAAGATTCGAAGCTAATAATATCGTTTACATATTTATTTAGACACGTTTAAAAGGTCACTTGACCCTTCGATTCACAAACCCAACACTTAGAATATTTTCTAAGTCATTGGACTGCTTTCAGTCATGAGTTGATACGTTTACTTTGACCCTTTTTCTTCGAATCTAGATTAATAACATGTTGTTTTTATTACTCGACCTCACTAACGACCTAGTAGACAATTAGAAAACACTTTTTATCCAACCTTATAAGCTCGTATAAGCCGTTTGCTAGAGCCAAAGTGAATCGACTTACCAACTAGTATTTTGAACGAAAATAAGCACTTGGGCCGTTTAGGTCCAATAAGCTTTTCAAATAAGCTGATGCCACAAGCTTTTCTCCAGTGTTTTTATACTCAAAATATAAGTACAAACTCAGGCCCAAAGGTTTTGAAAGCTTAGTGGATCGTTAAACGTTAATGGACCTTGATTTTAGCTCGTTAAGGCCCAAACATAAAAATAAGCTAATTATAAGCTAATAAGCTATCAAACTAAACTTTTCTAAATATTTTGAGCTTAATGAACTAATAAAAATGTTAAGTTTTGAAATTGGTAAAACTTGGACCATTTTTGCAAATGTACGAGAAGTAGGGACTAGAATTGCCAAAATTGTAAACTTAGGTGAAAAGTATAAAAAAAAAAAAAACTATTTTTCTAAAGGGTATAAACTGTAAATACTGAAACTTGGAGTCATAAAAGGTAAATATTGTTATATATTGGACCAAAAATGTAAAATATGTATATATTAGACTAACGGTGAAAATGTTATACCATCAGGGTCAAATTTGTAAAACTTGTGAAACTTGAAGGACTTTACTGAAATAAATATTTCTTATTACATTTATAAGGTTTTATATAAATATTATGATAATTGATATAAAACTTTGAAATTTTTAATTATATATACGTTATATATATAATCCTCGTCGTAATAAATAAAAGTTAACTATACGATATGATTATTAACTTTTATCATGACTTACCATTTTATACTTCGATATATATTGAAAACATGACAAACATTCGCGATAAAACCAGATTTAGACTATTAACTGAAACTTGCATTATCTTTTAGGTTGTGTTGTGTGAAGCCGTTTCCTTGCTTTGTTGAGACTACGATACCACTGTACTACTAAGGTGATTTCGTAGCCCACTCTTTAACTATTTTCCCGTGGGGAGATACATGCTTAAAACTCGATCACAAGTCTTTTATACCGGGTATTGAAATACCGTCAGGCCAATGTTATTTGCTTAAGTTACTATTGTCAGAAGTCCCTCTATCATGAACCTTAATCACCTGAAGGGTGAACGTAAATAATTGTGGATAGTACTATTAGTGATTAACAATCCTCGTTTGGTTGTTGGAGAAAACACCAGGCGCACTTTATTGTTCTTATAAATAGGTTATTGACAAATACCTATCTTTGGGGGCCTATTACTTACCATCATAATTCACATTTATGATTGGCTGTTAATCGTTGAGTATCATGAGCTTAAGGCAATAACAGGAACACTGATTTTTTTTCATATTGATTGTATGTGATTACAATACATTCTTAACTTGTGATTCAAACTCTTAAATTCAAACCTATGAATATCACTCAACTTTATGTTGACTTTAGCATGTTTATCTCAGGTAACTAAACAAGACGGATCTGGATGGCACGGAGTGGGCAAAAGCATGACAAGAACCATAATAAACTACTTACTTTCCTTCAGAATAAAACACGTTCTTAACTTAATAATGTTTTGTATTCCTGATATTTGGTATTTTGAAATAAAATAAATCTTTAATACTTCACTTTGTGATATCTACTATGATTGTGACAAAGATCCTCGAAGTAATACCCCGAAAGTCTTCCGCTGACATGTTAAGTCTTCCGCTGTTAATAACGACTTTTGGGGGTGTTACAGATTGGTATTCAGAGCCACGGTTATAGAGAACCAGATGTTTTTAAACATTGGACTATAACTACACTTTAACTGGACCATTTTTACAAAATACCACTTCATGCCCTCCGTGCCTACAATCCAACATCTGGTAGAAAAGTTACTTCTCATTATTTCTTACTTATATAACTTGATATATGCTTACATGCTATAATTTTGCTAATAACTATGTTTACTAATCGGGATTATTACAGTACCATGTCTTCCAAACCCAACTTCATTGTGTTATTATCGGATTCGGAAACTGAGAGCTCTACACCTATGGTACCAACTCTTGCTCCAATGACTGTGTCACCTACAACAGATAAGAATAAGGAAAGTCAGCAATCCTCTACTTCACCCCAAGCATCATCTGGTCCAATCAGACACAGTAAGCAAACTTCTCCATTCCAGCCTTATGAACCAGCCACAGCTGGAAAAGCTCTTTCATATGCTGAAGAAAAAGACATCTGGAATGATACTAAATGGAAAAAGGAAGTTGCTCCAACTGCAGAACCAGTGATACTACCTAGTATATTTTATCAGCAGACCACTACTGTACCAGTGACAATCAACAGTTCACCACCTGTGAAAACTTCCAGTGCTCCTCTACCTTATCAACCAAGGAATTACCAGATTCGTCCTACCTCCTCAGATCCTTACTATTATGCAAGAACCAACCATAAGGCTCGTAAGCGGGTCAATGCTCGCAAATGGTCATTTCTACTACCAATCCTTAAGTATTGGAGATCTCAAGAAGGTACTCCCACCAACAGAGAACTTGGTGAAAGATCATCATTTGCTGCATCTAAGATCCTTCCAGTCACTGGAGAACCCATTCACCATACCATACCACTCTTGGCAGCTAGGTTAGTAAGACATGAAGACAGGTTAGACGCCATAGCCACCTTGGTGAACAACATCCCTAATGAACTAATAGAAGTCATGTCAGCTGAGATCGAACAACTTGTGATGGGACACCTAGAGACGGGAACCATAATTGAACAACTAAGTACCCAATTCGGTGAAGCTATGGAATTCATCGGATTACTTTGCTCTGCTAACACCGTAAACAGGGACATCATGTGTGACATCGATCAAGCCCTCGACACCACAAGAGCCCAAGTCATGTCTCTGCGACGTGCACAACAAGAAACACAAGCTAGGGAGAGAGACCGAGACCAAATCATAGAAACCATGGCCGCCAAAATTCAGGAACTAGAACGTCGTCTTGATGATAACCAAGGAAAACCCTAGAATGCCATAGATTGTCGACGTAGTCTCACCCACATCACAGTAATAACTTGTATTTGAATATCCTAGAAGATATGTCAACAAGAATGAATAAGTGATGTAAAACGACAATCTAATCAATGATGTTATATTTGCTTTATTTTCATAAGTGTTATGATATCGTATATTGCATCGTGATATATGTGACACTATTATAACTTTGAACCTATTGATGTTACTAAATAGTCTAACACAAGATGGTTATTATGAAAATTCTGAAAATATATTCTCATTTTTAGGAATATGGCACCTAAGAGAACCACGACCACTACCTCAACAGCAACCATGACCCCGGAAGAGATCCAACAAGCAATCACCAATGGAATCAATGCAGCCTTAGCCGAACAAGCAAATGCTAATGCACAACCGGCAAGAAATGTTGCTCCCGCACCTCGCCAATGTACCTATAAAGACTTTATGGCTTGTCAGCCAACTTACTTCATGGGTACTGAAGGGATAACTAAACTTGCCCATTGGTTCGAGAGATGCGAAACGGTATTCCAAAGGAGTGGATGCTCAGAAAATAACAGGGTCACATTTGCCACCGGAACCTTAATGGATGACGCCTTGTCATGGTGGACCGCTACAACTCAAACTTTAGGTACAGAAGCGGCATACCAACTCTCCTGGACGGAATTCAAAGCCAAGATCCTAAAGAAGTACTGTCCTCGATCCGAAATAAGAAAACTGGAAGACGAATTCCACGTCCTTGCAGTCAAAGGAATCGATCTTAGGGCTTACAACAGGAGATTCCACGAGCTGATGGCATTATGTCCTTCTATCGTACCAGATTTAGAGAAAACTCTGGAGAAGTATATTGAAGGTCTTCCCCGGAATATCGAAGGAAACGTCACAGCATCCAACCCACCATCACTAGAAGTCGCAATGGAGTTAGCACAAAAACTCCTAGACCGCGAAATCAAGTGCAACGAACTCAAAAGAAAACTCGATGACAGGAGAACCACCCACCACCAAAACTACAATCACTACCACAACGGCCATCGCAACAACAACCATCACCACAACAACAACAACAACTACAACAGGATCAACCAACAACAACACCAGAACAAGAACCCACATCGTCAACAACAGAACCAACGACAAGAACCTCCTAAGATATTTACGGCAACCAATGGCAATGGATATCAAGGTATTAAGCCACAGTGCCACCGATGCAAGCTTCATCACAATGGTGCTTGTACAGTAAAATGCCATAAATGCCAAAGGATAGGTCATGCCACAAAAGATTGTAGGACCCCTGCTACCGGCAGCAACCTACAACCAATAGCACCAACATGTTACTCATGCGGAGAAACCGGACACTTCAAGAACCGCTGTCCAAAGGGAAATGGTCAGAACACTGCACGAGCAAGAGCATACGTGATGGGAAATGAAAATGAACCACAAAACCCCGACGTTGTCACGGGTACGTTCTTATTAAATCATCATAATGCTAGAGTATTATTTGATTCTGGAGCAGATAAGAGCTTCGTGTCAGATACGTTTGCCCCTTTCATTAACTCTAACCCTTCTAAGCTAAACACCACATACGAAATAGAAATGGCCAATGGGAACTTAATTAGCACCAACTCGGTTTTAAAAGATTGTACCATAACCCTCGTAGGAGAATCCTTTCCTATTGACCTGATGCCTGTCCAACTCGGTAGTTTTGATGCTATCATCGGAATGGATTGGTTATCCAAACATCAAGCTAAGATTCATTGTGACGAGAAAGCCATACACATTCCTTTTAAGAATGAAACCCTCGTTATCCATGGCGACAAGAATAAAAACCGATACGGAATCATCTCATGCCTCAGAATGATAAAATACATGAACGAAGGATGTCATGTATTCATGGTTCAGGTGACGGAAAGTAAGTTAACCAAGAAACAACTTAAAGATGTACCTATTGTTAAGGAATTCCCCGAAGTATTTCCTGAAGATCTACCCGGTCTTCCACCGACTCGTCAAGTAGAGTTTCAAATTGAACTAGTGCCTGGAGCGGCACCAGTAGTAAAAGCACCTTACAGGTTGGCACCTTCCGAAATGGAGGAACTATCGGAACAACTAAAGGAATTATCCGATAAAGGTTTCATTAGACCAAGTTCATCACCTTGGGGAGCCCCAGTTCTATTTGTTAAAAAGAAAGACGGATCATTCCGAATGTGCATAGATTACCGAGAGTTAAACAAACTCACTATAAAGAACCGATATCCTTTACCTAGAATAGACGATTTGTTTGATCAATTACAAGGATCGAGTGTATACTCGAAGATTGATCTAAGGTCGGGATACCATCAATTGAGAGTTCGGGAAGAGGATATTCCCAAGACAGCCTTCAGAACCCGTTATGGACACTATGAATTTCAAGTAATGCCATTTGGTCTAACGAACGCACCCGCTGTGTTTATGGACCTAATGAACCGAGTATGCAAGCCATATTTGGACAAATTCGTGATAGTGTTCATTGACGACATTCTGATCTACTCTCGTAACAAAGAGGAACATGCCAATCATTTGAGAACAATCCTAGAGTTACTTAGGAAGGAAAAGTTGTACGCAAAATTCTCAAAATGTGACTTTTGGATTCCCACGGTGCAATTTTTGGGACACGTAATCAATAGTCAAGGAATACACGTGGATCCTGCAAAAATAGAGGCAGTTAAAGAATGGTCATCACCTACAACTCCCACAGAAGTACGTCAATTTTTAGGTCTTGCAGGTTACTACCGGAGATTTATTGAAGGTTTCTCTAAAATCTCAAAACCATTGACCAAGTTGACCCAAAAGAACGAAAAGTACGTTTGGGGACAAGAAGCAGAATCAGCCTTCCAACTATTAAAACAAAAGCTTTGTGAAGCTCCAATACTAGCATTGCCCGAAGGAAACAAAGATTTCGTGCTATATTGTGATGCTTCGTACCATGGTTTAGGTGCAGTTTTGATACAACGAGATAAGGTAATAGCTTATGCCTCACGTCAACTGAAGAAACATGAGGAAAATTACACAACCCATGATCTAGAACTAGGAGCAATAGTATTCGCTCTCAAGTTATGGAGACACTATCTATACGGCACTAAGTGTATCGTGTTTACAGATCACAAAAGTCTCCAACATATCCTAGATCAAAAGGATTTAAACATGAGACAACGCCGTTGGTTAGAATTGCTTAGTGATTATGATTGTGAAATCCGTTATCACCCAGGAAAGGCTAATGTAGTAGCAGATGCATTAAGCCGAAAAGAAAGACTAAAACCTCTCAGGGTTAGATCATTAGGCATGACTATTTGTTCACCCCTCCCAACACAAATCATTATCGCCCAGAGCGAAGCTCTCAAGAAAGAAAATCGACCAATTGAAAAGATTTTTGGTATGCCGGAAAATGAAAACGGATTTGTGAAAAGATCAGATGGAATGCTTTGTTTCAAGGAAAGAAGCTGGATTCCTCTCTTCGGAGGTATTCGTGACCTTATCATGCATGAGTCTCACAAGTCAAAATACTCCATTCACCCAGGTTCCGACAAGATGTACCAAGATCTTAAGAAACTATATTGGTGGCCGAACATGAAAGCCGACATCGCTGAGTACGTCAGTAAATGTCTAACATGTTCAAGAGTAAAAGCAGAATACCAGAAACCCTCCGGATTACTCACCCAACCCGAACTCCCCATATGGAAATGGGAACGTATTACAATGGACTTCATCACCAAACTTCCCAAAACCTCTACTGGCTACGATACGATATGGATTATCGTTGATCGTCTCACCAAGTCAGCTCATTTCCTACCAATCAAAGAAACTGATGAAATGAACACGCTTGCTCAGGTATATCTGAAGGAAATTGTGTCACGACATGGAGTGCCGATTTCCATTATATCAGATCGTGACAGTCGTTTCACGTCTCATTTTTGGAAATCATTGCAAAAAGCTTTAGGAACAAAGCTGGATATGAGCACAGCCTATCACCCCCAAACTGATGGTCAAAGCGAGAGAACTATACAAACCTTAGAAGATATGCTACGCGCTTGTGTTATAGATTTCGGAAAAGGTTGGGACAAACACTTACCGTTGGCAGAATTCTCATATAACAACAGTTATCATACCAGTATCAAGGCAGCACCATTCGAAGCACTTTACGGTAGAAAGTGTAGATCACCCGTTTGCTGGGCAGAAGTCGGAGAAATACAACTCACAGGACCGGATCTAGTTCATGAGACAACCGAGAAAATCATCAAAATCAAACAACGTTTACAAACCGCTAGAGACCGACAGAAAAGTTACGCTGACCTAAAAAGAAAACCCATGGAATTTCAGATTGGAGATAAAGTTATGTTAAAAGTATCACCATGGAGAGGAATGATACGATTCGGAAAGAGGGGAAAGTTAAACCCAAGATACATCGGTCCATTCAAAATCTTAGAAAGAATTGGACCCATGGCATATAAACTTGAACTACCCGAGGAACTTAGCCGAATTCACAACACTTTCCATGTGTCAAATCTCAAGAAGTGTTTATCCGATGAATCTTTGGTCATTCCATTGAAAGAATTACAACTTGATGACAAACTCGTTTTTACCGAGGAACCAGTAGAAATCATGGATAGAGAAGTCAAACAACTAAAACAAAACCGTATCCCTATCATAAAAGTTCGATGGGACTCTAAACGAGGACCAGAGTATACTTGGGAACGCGAGGACCAGTTTCGCACCAAGTACCCACACCTCTTCTCTTAGACACCCTTGGCAACCCTCCTAAACTCGAATTCCGGGACGGAATTCACTGTAAGATGTATGTACTGTAGCATCTCGTAATTTTTCCCAACGGTTAGTAAACACTTGCACTATTTAATTTCCCATTATTACGTGTGACAAAATTTTTTTTTATATGACTTATTATGTGAATCACAAACGGAATGTTGTGATATATTATTTGCTTAGAGACATCGCTTGCACACAAACCTAGATAGTCTAAATTATCGCGAATACATTTTAACATTTGTAATGATAATTATTAAACGTATATATTAATAATTATATATTATACGACACCTTTTTACGTACAATATTTATATATTCCAAATCCTACGAAAATTCCCGAGATTGCTCACTATCGTTACTTTAACTTATCCCGACTCCCTAAATTTCTATGTGGACCCCACATCTTAAATGGGCCCCACTTTCTAGCACTAATACCAAACGGACCCCTTTTTCATTTTTCTTTTTTTTTCTCTGCTGGACCGAAACCAAACACAAGCCCAACAGGCTTATAAGCCCAAACGAACACTTGTTATTTTTTTTTTCTTTCTTTGTTTCCAGTCGCGAACGAAGCCAAGAACACCCCTAGTTTCTTTCAAATTCGACACACAACATATGTATATTATCACTTAACTTGTTTTACCACCTTACATAGATTCGTGAATGATAAATATTATTCACTCATTCACTCGTTTACTGCTTCGAATCTGTCTCAAGTAAACTCCCAAAACCATGTGACACATAAAACCAAAACGTATCACAAACTCTTCACAAACCCCCCATGATCCCCAATGACAACAATACTATCTATGTTCATGTCAGGAATGTATAGTAGATTGTATGACACATTCTCCTTGATGGCTAATGATCGATTGGGCAATAAGGAAGGTGCTACACACGTTTACAAACCAACGAACCCCTCCCATGTTACCTTAACACTTATCATGCCCTCAAAACTTCCTATATAAACCTCACCATGCAAGCTCAGTTGAAACCACACCCTAAAACATACCATAGCTACATATTCATGAAGTACTAGTGTCAAGTTTGGGACAAGAAGTTTGGAACAAGAACGAAGCATAGAAGTGATCCAAGGAGTACCACCATAGCTCGTTGTGAACCTTGCTAGGAGTGAACCATAGTACCTTGATCTCACGTACCCATTTCGAACCATACGTACGAGAACTCCACCCCAAGTGGTGAGGTGAGACACGGAGTTCCCTTGGTTATATTTTCATTTCGAAATTTTAGTCTTTACACATTTACTTTGCCTAATTTTATCGTAAAAATATAAACGTAACATGTATATGTTTTCCTTTCTTTTCATTTTTGACCATGCTAGCAATCACGTATAATAAAGATTCGAAGCTAATAATATCGTTTACATATTTATTTAGACACGTTTAAAAGGTCACTTGACCCTTCGATTCACAAACCCAACACTTAGAATATTTTCTAAGTCATTGGACTGCTTTCAGTCATGAGTTGATACGTTTACTTTGACCCTTTTTCTTCGAATCTAGATTAATAACATGTTGTTTTTATTACTCGACCTCACTAACGACCTAGTAGACAATTAGAAAACACTTTTTATCCAACCTTATAAGCTCGTATAAGCCGTTTGCTAGAGCCAAAGTGAATCGACTTACCAACTAGTATTTTGAACGAAAATAAGCACTTGGGCCGTTTAGGTCCAATAAGCTTTTCAAATAAGCTGATGCCACAAGCTTTTCTCCAGTGTTTTTATACTCAAAATATAAGTACAAACTCAGGCCCAAAGGTTTTGAAAGCTTAGTGGATCGTTAAACGTTAATGGACCTTGATTTTAGCTCGTTAAGGCCCAAACATAAAAATAAGCTAATTATAAGCTAATAAGCTATCAAACTAAACTTTTCTAAATATTTTGAGCTTAATGAACTAATAAAAATGTTAAGTTTTGAAATTGGTAAAACTTGGACCATTTTTGCAAATGTACGAGAAGTAGGGACTAGAATTGCCAAAATTGTAAACTTAGGTGAAAAGTATAAAAAAAAAAAAAAAACTATTTTTCTAAAGGGTATAAACTGTAAATACTGAAACTTGGAGTCATAAAAGGTAAATATTGTTATATATTGGACCAAAAATGTAAAATATGTATATATTAGACTAACGGTGAAAATGTTATACCATCAGGGTCAAATTTGTAAAACTTGTGAAACTTGAAGGACTTTACTGAAATAAATATTTCTTATTACATTTATAAGGTTTTATATAAATATTATGATAATTGATATAAAACTTTGAAATTTTTAATTATATATACGTTATATATATAATCCTCGTCGTAATAAATAAAAGTTAACTATACGATATGATTATTAACTTTTATCATGACTTACCATTTTATACTTCGATATATATTGAAAACATGACAAACATTCGCGATAAAACCAGATTTAGACTATTAACTGAAACTTGCATTATCTTTTAGGTTGTGTTGTGTGAAGCCGTTTCCTTGCTTTGTTGAGACTACGATACCACTGTACTACTAAGGTGATTTCATAGCCCACTCTTTAACTATTTTCCCGTGGGGAGATACATGCTTAAAACTCGATCACAAGTCTTTTATACCGGGTATTGAAATACCGTCAGGCCAATGTTATTTGCTTAAGTTACTATTGTCAGAAGTCCCTCTATCATGAACCTTAATCACCTGAAGGGTGAACGTAAATAATTGTGGATAGTACTATTAGTGATTAACAATCCTCGTTTGGTTGTTGGAGAAAACACCAGGCGCACTTTATTGTTCTTATAAATAGGTTATTGACAAATACCTATCTTTGGGGGCCTATTACTTACCATCATAATTCACATTTATGATTGGCTGTTAATCGTTGAGTATCATGAGCTTAAGGCAATAACAGGAACACTGATTTTTTTTCATATTGATTGTATGTGATTACAATACATTCTTAACTTGTGATTCAAACTCTTAAATTCAAACCTATGAATATCACTCAACTTTATGTTGACTTTAGCATGTTTATCTCAGGTAACTAAACAAGACGGATCTGGATGGCACGGAGTGGGCAAAAGCATGACAAGAACCATAATAAACTACTTACTTTCCTTCAGAATAAAACACGTTCTTAACTTAATAATGTTTTGTATTCCTGATATTTGGTATTTTGAAATAAAATAAATCTTTAATACTTCACTTTGTGATATCTACTATGATTGTGACAAAGATCCTCGAAGTAATACCCCGAAAGTCTTCCGCTGACATGTTAAGTCTTCCGCTGTTAATAACGACTTTTGGGGGTGTTACACAATGCCTCCGCGGGAGGCAACTTTTTGAGTAAAACCACAAAAGAAGCTTTGCAAATCATAGAAAACAAGTCTAAGGTCCGCTCTACACGAAGCAAACCGATTGTTTCCCAAATTAATGCGGGTCCTTCCACTTCGTCTTCTGTGAGTCAATCTAGCACGGATGCTAAGATTGACAAGCTCACTGAAGCGATCCAAGCTTTGGTTCTCGCCCAAACAAAGAAAGTCTCATTTCCACAACATCCTCCACCTGCTGAGGTTAAAAAAGTGGAAGTCTGTGTAACTTGTGGTGGGCCGCATGCCTACTACAATTGCACAGCTACTGATGGTACTCCATACGAAGCTCATGCTTTAGCAGGGTCCCAAAATCAAGGAGGCAATCAATATCGCCCTCCTATGGACCCTAGCTATCGTCCTCAACATCATTATCCTGGACCTCCTGGTTTTAATCAAAACCAAAATGTCCAAAACCGTGGCCAAAATCAAAATAGAGCGAACCAAGGTTATCAAAACCAAGGTTATCAAAACCAAAGTAACTTCAATCAGGGCCACGGTTTTCACAATCAAAACCAAGGATTCCAAAATCAAGGTTTCCAACAACAAAATCAAGGAAACTTTAATCGGAACCAAGGTCAGGGTAACTTCAATCAGGGATATTTTCATGGAAACAACAACCCTAATCAGGGTAATTTTCAAAATCAAGGTCCCAATCCGAACAATCGAGCTCCAAATATTCCTAATCCGAATCAAGCCATTGTTCCAACCGGGCCTTCATCTGACGAGTTGTTGAAACAATTCATGAAGTCCCAAGAAGAGTTGAACAAGTTGCTGGTCAGCCAGATTTCTGACATCAAGAAGTCTTTAAATGATCGACCCTCGGGCTCAGGTACTACTTTACCGAGCAACACGATCGCTAACCCGAGGGGCGATGCTAAGGCGATCACAACACGAAGTGGTGCTTCATATGATGAACCCGCGATTCCTACTACCTCTTCTTCCTACCCTCCAAAGGTAGTGAATCGTGAACCTGAGGTGACAAAGGACAAAGTGCAAATTCCTAGCCCACGAAGTACAGCACACGTCCAACCTCAGGTTATTCCTGAAACCAGATGTAAGCCTGGAGTTGTCTTTGAACCACCAGAAACTCCAGTGGACAGCCCTAAATCCAAAACTTCTATTCCCTATCCATCACGTCTCAGTGAACAAAAGCTCCGCGAAAAAGCTAATCACCAAATGGATAAATTTTTCCAAATCTTCCAAGATTTGCATTTTGATATCAGCTTCGCGGATGCTATTCTCTTGATGCCCAAGTTTGCATCGACAATCAAAAATCTGTTGAGTAACAAAGAAAAATTATTTGAGATGGCAAGAACTCCTCTCAATGAGAACTGCTCTGCGGTTCTTTTGAAAAAGCTTCCTGAAAAGCTTGGAGATCCCGGGAAATTTCTCATTCCTTGTACTTTCCCGGGTATGGTTGATTGCTTCGCCCTGGCCGATCTAGGTGCTAGCATTAACCTGATGCCATATTCTGTGTGGAAGAAACTCTCTCTTCCCGAACTTACCCCCACGTGCATGACTCTAGAGCTTGCCGACCGTTCGATTTCTCGTCCCATCGGAATTGCCGAGGACGTATTCGTTAAAGTGGGGAAGTTCCATTTTCCGGCAGATTTTGTGATTGTTGACTTTGATGCCGATTCTAGGGTCCCTCTCATTCTTGGGCGGGGATTCCTTAGAACTGGGCGCGCTCTTATCGATGTATTTG
The DNA here is from genome assembly GCA_030686995.1 of Artemisia argyi. Classification (NCBI taxonomy): domain Eukaryota; kingdom Viridiplantae; phylum Streptophyta; class Magnoliopsida; order Asterales; family Asteraceae; genus Artemisia; species Artemisia argyi. Next base: position 102,527,985 of record CM060686.1, on the reverse strand, counting down.
AGCATGAGATCACATTACGTGTTGGAACGGAAGCCATAACCTTCAACCTAAATCAAACTTCGAGATACTCCTCCAATTATGATTGTGAGTCGGTGAATCAAATTGATGTCATCGATGTTGCTGCTGAGGAGTATGCTCAAGAGATTTTAGGTTTCATTGATGATTCTTCGAGTGAAAATCTCACTCAGTCTTCTCACCCCATTATCGCCAATTCTTATCCTTCCCTCACTCCGTTTGAGGGAAGTGACTTCATCTTAGAAGAAATGGAGGCGTTTCTCAAAAGTGATTCGATTCCCGATGGAGTCGATAACCAAGAGATCGACCTCGAGAGGGATATTCTCATGCTTGAAAAATTGTTAAACGAAGATCCCTCTCCTCTTCCTGTTCTACCACAACAACTTCATAAAGAGGAGGTCAAAAATGTTGAGAAAACTGATGACTTTCCCGAGGTTGAACTTAAGGACTTGCCGCCTCATCTTGAATATGCATTTCTGGAGGGTGATGATAAATTACCCGTCATAATTGCCAAAGACTTAAGTGATGAGGAAAAGGCTGCTCTCATTAAGGTTTTGAAGTCTCATAAACAAGCAATTGCTTGGCGTCTCTCCGACATCAAGGGCATTGACCCTGAATTCTGTACTCATAAAATTTTAATGGAGGACGACTTCAAACCTGCAGTCCAACAACAAAGAAGGGTGAATCCAAAAATTCACGAGGTTATCAAACAAGAGGTTTTAAAACTTCTTGATGCCGGATTGATTTACCCTATCTCGGACAGTCCTTGGGTCAGCCCAATCCATTGTGTTCCAAAAAAGGGTGGCATTACAGTTGTCACAAATGAGGAAAATGAGTTAATTCCCACTCGTTTGGTTACGGGTTGGCGCGTCTGTATTGATTATCGTAAGTTAAATGACGCCACCCGCAAAGATCATTTTCCTCTGCCCTTTATGGATCAGATGCTCGAGAGATTAGCGGGGAATGAGTATTATTGCTTCCTCGATGGTTTCTCTGGTTACTTTCAGATTCCCATTGACCCGCAAGACCAAGAAAAGACCACTTTCACGTGCCCCTATGGAACTTTCGCATATAAACGTATGCCATTTGGCTTATGTAATGCTCCGGGCACGTTTCAAAGATGTATGATGGCCATTTTTTCCGACATGATCGGGAAAAGTATGGAGGTCTTTATGGACGATTTTTCGGTCATTGGGGATTCGTTTCAGTCATGCCTCTCCCACTTAGACAATATGCTAAAACGTTGTGAAGACACAAAGTTATGTCTAAATTGGGAGAAGAGTCACTTTATGGTTAAAGAGGGCATTGTCCTCGGCCATAAAATTTCAAAAAACGGGATTGAGGTTGATCGTGCCAAAGTGGACGTCATTGCAAAATTACCTCATCCCACAACTGTGAAAGGTGTTAGGAGCTTTTTGGGTCACGCCGGCTTTTACCGTAGGTTTATTCAAGATTTTTCTAAAATCGCCCGGCCTATGACCCATCTCCTCGAAAAGGATGCTCCTTTTATCTTCTCCCCTGAGTGCATCGAAGCCTTTGAAACATTAAAGAAAAGGCTTACTGAGGCACCGATTCTTGTTGCCCCCGATTGGGACTTGCCCTTTGAACTCATGTGTGATGCGAGTGATTATGCTATTGGGGCAATCTTGGGGCAACGCAAAACAAAACATTTTCAGCCTATACACTATGCCAGCAAGACTATGACCGAGGCTCAAAGCCATTACACCACCACTGAAAAAGAATTGTTAGCTGTGGTGTATGCTTTTGAAAAATTCCGGCCATACTTGATTCTGACAAAAAGCATAGTGTATACGGATCACTCGGCTTTGAAGTACCTTTTTGCAAAACAAGATGCAAAGCCGAGACTTCTACGTTGGGTTCTCCTCCTTCAGGAATTTGATATCATTATTCGTGATAAAAAAGGAGCTGAGAACCTAGCTGCTGATCATCTCTCCCGTTTGGAAAACCCCCATCAAGATGTCTCCGAAAAAAGGGAAATCAATGAAACCTTCCCCCTTGAGACGCTCAATGCGGTTGCCTTTCGTGGAGATTCTGTTACCCCTTGGTTTGCCGATTTCGCAAACTACCTTGCGGGTAACTTCATTGTGAAAGGGATGTCGTCCCAACAGAAAAACAAATTCTTTAAGGATGTCAAACATTATTTCTGGGACGACCCCTACTTGTTCAAAATCTGTGCGGATCAAGTCATCCGGCGGTGTGTATATGGTCAAGAAGCCACTGAAATCTTAAAGGCTTGCCATGCTGGTCCCACGGGGGGCCACCACAATCCAAATTACACCGCCAAAAAGGTGTTTGATTCCGGTTTCTTTTGGCCCACAATCTACAAGGATGCCCATGAATTGGTCAAATCCTGTGACGCTTGTCAACGTCACGGGAATCTTTCACAAAAGAATGAAATGCCACAAAATGCAATTCAAGTTTGTGAAATCTTTGACGTTTGGGGCATTGACTTTATGGGGCCATTTCCGTCATCTCATGGAAACAAGTATATACTCGTGGCCGTTGACTACTTGTCAAAATGGGTCGAAGCAAAAGCTTTACCCACAAATGATGCCCGAGTAGTTGTGAAGTTTTTGAAAGCTCTCTTTGCTCGATTTGGAACTCCACGTGCTATAATTAGTGATCGTGGTACGCATTTTTGCAATGACAAATTCGATAAAGTCATGCAAAAATATGGTGTAACTCACCGTCTTTCTACTGCGTACCACCCTCAAACAAGTGGACAAGTAGAAGTTTCCAATCGAGGCATAAAGAGAATTTTGGAAAGAACCGTTGGGGAAAATCGTGCATCTTGGTCGGATAAACTAGATGATGCACTTTGGGCTTTCCGTACGGCGTATAAAACACCCATTGGGTGTACGCCATATAAGCTTGTGTACGGGAAAGCGTGCCATCTTCCGATCGAGCTTGAGCATAAAGCCTATTGGGCTCTCAAGCATGCCAATTTCGACCTCAAAACTGCGGGTGATCACAGGAAAGTTCAACTCAATGAATTAAATGAACTCCGTGATCAAGCTTACGAGAACTCTTTGATCTATAAAGAAAAGACAAAGAAGATTCATGACTCCAAGATCAAAAACCGCATTTTCAATGTTGGTGATCGAGTCCTTCTTTTCAACTCTAGACTCAAGATCTTCTCGGGAAAGCTCAAAACCCGATGGACTGGTCCATTCACTATCGTTAAGGTTTATCCTTATGGCACCGTCGAGTTATCACAAAATGACGGCCCTAACTTCAAAGTGAATGGACATCGTCTAAAGCACTACTTTGGAGAGGACATACCACCCATGGTTGTCCCGGATCTCCAAACTTTCCCCAAGGACAATTGAATTCGGGGATCGAGTCAAGCTAGTGACTCGGTGATCAAAAAAATTAGCAACATATACGGGTTTTCACCCGTATTTCTGACTTCTTTCTATTTTCTACCACCTAAGTGTGGGGGAGTGGCCATCCCCCACCATTTCAAAAGTAAATATTTTTCAAAATTCAATAAACATGTTTTGTATATTATGTCATTCATCTCCCGGGCTGTCAAGGCACATTTACTACAGTTAATCATTCACAAGTGGTTAGCTAGCGTGGTAAACTTGACACAAGCCTGGGAAGTGTATGTATATTATTATTCATCTTCCAGGCTGTCAGGGCAGATTTATTACAGTTAATCATTCACAAGTGATTAGCTTGCGTGGTAAACCTGACACAAACCTGGAAGGTGTATGTATATTATAAACTTTATCATTCAACTCCCGGGCTGTTAGGACGAATTTATTACAGTTAATCATTCACAAGTGATTAGCTTGCGTGGTAAACCTAACACAAGCCTGGGAGGTAGTGAGCCAAAAAAAAAAAAATAAAAAAATAAAAAAAAAAATAATAAAAAAAAAAAAATAAAAAAAAAAAATTTTTATGTACAGATAAAATAAAGTGAAAAATACAAAACAAAATTCCACAGTTAGCTTCGAATATTATCTTTTTACGTTCACAGATTCGGCATAATAGCCGGGACTTTGAATATTGAGGGCAATATTCATTTCTAAGTGTGGGGGGGAAATTCTAGCGAATTTTATCGCAAAATACTTTCAAGTACCCCCATTTTAGGCCAAAATTTTTCAAAATTTTTTCACTTTATTCCAAAATTTTTGTGGTTATCAATCCGCCAAAGTCTTAATGACAAAGGGATTGGCTAGTCCAGGAGCAAACGGCTCTTGGTAAAGACAACTCAAATCCGTTTACGGCTGGCAATTTGCCAAAAATTGCATGGTTCCTCAACTCCCCCGCATCCTTATAAGCAAATGAGTTGGCTAGCCCGCAAGATTATGGCTTGTGGTAAAGGCAGTGGAAAAACCATAATTGGTAATCAGCTCACCAAGATGTTGACTAGGTCCATCAAGATGCTGGCTAGTCCAGGAGCAAACGGCTCCTGGTAAAGACTTATCAAATCCGTTGACAGCTGGTGGTTTGCTCAAAATCACACGGTTATCAGGTGTGCCACAGTTCTTACACCTGGCTACTCCAGAAGTGATGGCTTTTGGTAAAGAGATTAAAATCCATCAAGTTTTTCTCAAAAGATTGCTAGGGACTAGCAATAGCTTAGTGTGGGGGATTGATGAGTGCTTAAACACTCATCATTTTTACCGTATCTGGACTGCCAAAACATCCAAAAACACCCAAAAACGCATCAAAATACACAAATTATCACAAAAGTGTGTTTTATATGTTTTAGATGCAAAATGTTTGAAAACCAATGAAAAACGAACAAAGTTTGCACAATTGGCAGTTTCAGTCCCCCAAGTTTCAAAATTTGGCAAAACTAGTCCCTGAAAGTTTAAAAAGAAAGAAAAGTCAACCCAAGGCAAATAAAAATCAAAAAATATCAAAATAAGTCCTTGGGTGATAAAGTTTGAGAAAATTACACTTTTTCCCCTTAAAATCCAAATTTGACAAGAATGGTCCCTGGAGTTTTGGAAATTGACAGATTCAGTCCTTGGTGGGATAATTTTGAAAGAAAATCACTTTTGGCCCTTGGATAATCATAAGATGTCAAAAATGATATTTTGGTGTGAGTTTGAGGAAATTACAACATGGGTCCCTCAAGTTTGAAAAAATGGCAAAACAAGTCCCCCGGGTTTTCAAAAGTGGAAATTACCTTTTATAACCCCTATACTATTTAGACTTGTCATTATTAGCCCTTGGGATACTTTGGAAACATGGCAAAACATAACCCTCAATGTTTGGTAAATTACATGATTAGTCCTTGTGATCTAAAGTTACTAAAACCAAACGGATCCTAAGTTAACCTAAACCAAAACCAAATCCAATCCCAACTTAAACCCACCAGGCCCAATCCCATCTTAGCCCACCACCACACCCCGTATAAACTCCCTCCCATTTTAAATAAACCCAAAGTCAGACCTTGACTTTCATCCCCTCCCCTACCCAGCCTGTAACACCAAAGCCACAAGTTACCTCCCCCCTCCTCCACCTCAGCAACCCCATACCTTGCTTCCCCCTCCTCAACTAACTTCCAAGGAGCAATTAATGCTTCCCTAGACTCCTCACTCAACCAAACTGACAAGGAAAGAAATTTGGCGCCAAAAGTCTATTTCAATGGTCTGGATTAAACCCACCCAATCCAATGGGTGGGATTTGCTCAGAAAAGTTCAAGGATGTCATATGGACCCATAAAAAGGCAAGAGAAGCAGTGGAGAAAGGGAGAGAGATTAATTTAGGAAGAAAAAAGTCGAATAGTAATTTTCTTAATTTTTATTGTATGTTTTAAGCTTTTAAGTCTTTTGTGTACTCATTTTCAGTATTGTAAAACATTTTCAAGAATTAATTTCAAGTTTGGTTATGTTATTTAAGATTATGCAAGTGTGATTCTATAATTTAATTTTTATTGTATTGTGGTTGTCTATGGTTATGATGGATTGAAATAGAACACTTAGGTTCCCAGAAAGCTAATAAAAGCTTTTAGTTACTAAAAAAAATCCATTTAGTTAATAAAAATTCTCAAACTTAGAATGGTCAACTAAAGTCAACTGAGAATGGTTAAATGGAATTTTGGGATTCAGAAGTGATTTGGAGCTGATCTTGGATGGAAATGGGGTAATAGAGGTCTGTGGAGACCATTTAGGAGTGATCATAGTCCTTGGTTCTTTGATTTCAAGTGGGCATTCTTGTAAGCATTTTTCTTAATTTTTGTTATTTACTGTTTCTGTAGATTAATGCTTTAGTATTTGTTGTTTCTTAACTAATCTGGTGTTATTTAGTATTAATATAACCTTAAATCATTAGCTTGTTTGTTGTTTTTGAAAGATGATTAGTTTTCTATAAAACAGTCAAGTAGTATAATCTTGCATTTTTAGTTCTTGTGTTGTTAGTATTGAGTATTTGTGTTCAATTAGATCATTAATATTGTTAATAAATAGTATGCATAAGTTTAGAAGTTTAATCCATTAGGTTCCTTTGTAATTCATCATTTAAAGTTACATATAGGGGTGTTTGGATCAGTGGAATACCCCACTGATTCTTTGGTTGTTCTTGTTTTTGGTTGCTTAGTTACTTTACTCAGTTGTGTTTAAGCTTAAAGCAGTCCAAATATTGGATCCTTTTAACCTCAAAGTCAAAATCACAAAGATCCACCACCACAGTTAACTGTGGTGGTTTTTAGAGTCCAAAGTCTTTTCATTCCAATAGATAAGTGATTGTTTTAACTTAATTCAGTCATCATTTAAGTTATAAACATGATTTGAGTAAACTAGATTAAGCAAAAGTTCAAAAAAGTCAACACTGAGTGGTTATATGGAAAAGTCAAATGCAGTCCTCAGTGATTTTGATCAATCTTTGTAGCATTGTAACTTGTTGGATTTTAGGTTTTAGGATCTGAAACTTGGTGTGGATAATCTTTACCACTTTGTTTAATTTTGAGAATTTATTCAGATTTTTAGGAATTTATTTGGTGGGTCCCACACCCCCTTGAAGTAGGCTGCAGGGCAACCCAGTGCCCTGTGCACAGACCATCACCTCAGTCACCACCACTTTGGTGGTTCATTGTGGCCACCACAGTGATCCCCTAGGTCTCAACTTTGGTTCTCCCAACCCCCCTCCTACCAGGGAGTAGTTTTGACCCTTTTATTTGAACCCTAGGCCTGTGGACCCCACCTTTCTTGGACCCTTAAGTTTGTCCCCAAACTGCATAAGTCCCATTATTTTTAAGTGCTTATTTGAAGCCTTTGGCTTATTTTGGCCATTTCTTTGCTTATCAGTTGCTTATTATTGTTTGTTAGACTCAGTGAAACCAAGTTTATTCAGTGTGGACCCCACAATTCCTCATTTGAGCTTATAACACTCCACAGTCAACAAAAGTCAACTGTGGATTAAATAAGCATTTGAATTGCTTATTCAGAGGGTTTAAACAAAAGTGTTTTTATTAAAGTTACTTGTTTTTATCTTATTATTAGTTTAGAAAAAGAAAAAATAAAAAAAAACCAATTTTACCAATAGTGATAGCTTCTATTTAATAGGATTTATCTATTTATTTTTCTTTTTAATTAATTTCTAAGTAATATGTCACTTTTATATTTTTAGAAATTATATTTTAGGTTAAAATAATTTTACAAATTTTTCCAGATTTTTATTTTGTCATTTAGTGGTATTTCTAATTAATTTTAATTTAATTTAGTTTTAATTAATATTAATCAATTAAATAGCTTAATTAGTTTTTATATAGTATAACCTAGTTTTTATATTTTTTCTAGCTTGTATTTTAGTTAAAACATTTTTATAAATTTTTCTAGAATTTTTACTGTTCATTTAATAGTTTAAATAATTTAATTAGTTTAATTAGATAATAATTAATAAGTAGAATAATAATTAGTTATTTAACTTAAAAATACATAAAATTAACTTTTTATAATTTTTTAGGATTCCCATGATGGTTAATTAGATTTATAAAATTTTCTTAATTTTCTAAGTCTTTTAAGTATTTTTAATAATTCTAATTAGTTTAATTAGTATTAAATAGATAATTAGTAATTAATTAATTATAAATAATTAAATAGTGTAAAAATAATTTTAATTTTTCTTAAAATTTTCTTTTATTATTAGGATTGTAAAAATTTCAATTTTACACTTTTAACCCTTCCAGTCCTTCAGTTGTACTTATTGGTTTGTGCGTCTGTTACGTTTTTTAATTAAAACGTACATTTTTAGTGTTTAGCTCAAATCCTCGTTATCTAAATTCACGTAATCAGTCACGTAGCTTTCCTAAGCTATATTCGTTAAATAATTCCAAATAATTCTGATCAAAACCTTTTCCTGTGGATAATTACCCGATCACAAATACGCCAAAGTTACAATTCACACTTCAAACGGGACTTAACGACCTGGTGATACCCTTTATTACCCGGAGCATTGACCTAGGCTATTTGACTTTGTTGACCATTACTTGGTCAATATAAGTTAGGTGGTTTAGCATCAATCAATGTTCGATACAAAGGAAATACAGACATAGTCATAATGAAAGTTTATAAACTAGCGATGGTGCAAACTAACAATTACCAAAAAAAAACTGAAATTTTTGGTGTATTTCAATTAAGAATTAGATTTTATTTTTTTTATTTTTTTTATTATTATTTTTTTTTTCTTCTTAATAATGGATACTTCTAAAAATGTTCACACACCACTGTAAATGGCATATACATGTAATGTTTTTTCTTTTAGATAATTTTTATTTCAAGATTTATTGTCTTATGACATTATGTGCTTGGCCATGCGTATATAGATTATTACATTTGCCTGTCATGATTATCTCGGTAAAAGTCTATACTTTATCAATTTGTAAACTATATAACGTTAAAAAATAAAAAGAATGCCCATACTTTAAAGTTTGCTTCATGGTGAACAATAAATAAACTAGTTTTTAGTTTATACTATTTGAAATGTACATACGCAAGACTTAATATAAATTAATAAGTCATATGTGTGTTGGTAAAAGTAGCATGTAGTTGTCGTGAAAATATTGTTAGTCATTATCGTAATAATTTCGTACTTAATTTAGCCAATACTAACGCTAATTTCCTATAATGAGCATCTGTCACTTTAAACCGAATGGTCAATGTGAAAAACAATGAATTAGTGATTGTGATTGGGCTTTTTGAATCAAACATGGGCTTAAATGCTTCACATAGGAAAAAAAAGTAAAAAAAAAATGGGTTAGCAACAGGATCGGATCGTAAACGATCCCACGATCCTACGATCCTGAACGATCCTACCTGATTTAAGATCCCATTAAGATCCTGATCGTTTTTTGAGTGTGGGATCGTAGGATCGTGCGATCCTACGATCAGGATCGCGATCCTGACAACCTTGATTTAGAGGCTAATGATGGTGATATTGATCAAGAAGATTTACAACAATTGTTTGAAGAAGCAGAGAAACCAGTGTACGATGGTTGCAAGAATTTTTCCGTACTTTCGGCTGTTTTGGAGTTGTTAAAGTTAAAAGCAAATAGTAGTTGGAGTGATAGTAGTTTCACAAAGCTATTCGATTTTTTACGCAGATTGCTTCCCGATAACAATGAGTTGCCCATTTCCACATACCAAGCTAAAAAAATAATGTGTCCAATGGGACTCGAAATTGAAAGAATACACGCATGTCCGAATGATTGTATGTTGTATAGGGGTGATAAGTACAAAAACTTGCATTCATGTGTTACTTGCAAAACATCAAGGTATAAGAAAGAACCGAATGAAATTGATGATGATGTAACAAAAAATGGACCCCCGGCTAAGCTATTGTGGTATTTTCCCATCATACCAAGACTAAAACGGTTATTTGAAAACAAGAAAGAGGCCAAATTGTTGCGTTGGCATTTCGATCAGCGTAAAGATGACGGGAAATTAAGGCATGTAGCGGACTCCACTCAATGGAGAAAAATTAACAACAAATTTTCAGACTTCAGTAAAGATAGTAGAAATATTCGATTTGGACTAAGCTCAGATGGAATCAACCCATTCGGAAACATGAGCAGTTGTTATAGTACTTGGCCGGTTCTTTTATGTATGTACAATCTTCCACCGTGGTTATGCATGAAACGTAAATACATTATGATGTCATTGTTAATTTCCGGTCCAAAACAACCTGGTAATGACATTGACGTGTATTTGTCTCCTCTAATTGACGATATGAAAGAATTGTGGAAACCGGGTGTAGAAATGTATGATGCGTATAAGAAAGAGAAATTTTGGTTGCGAGCCATGATTTTTTGCACCATAAATGATTTTCCGGCATACGGAAATTTGTCAGGATACAGCACGAAGGGTAAACAAGCATGCCCGATCTGTGAAGATGAGACATCCTCAAGGTGGTTAGACAATTGCAAAAAAACCGTGTTCATGGGCCATCGAAGATCGCTTCCAAATAATCACATGTATCGTTATATGAGTTCGGAGTTTGACGGATGTACGGAGTTTGGACGAGTCAGGACACGATTTAGTGGAGATACTGCACTTTCTCGAGTTTCTAATCTAAACACTGTGTTTGGAAAAGGAAAAGGACGTCAAATTGAACAAGGAACGTGGAAAAAAAGATCAATTTTTTGGGAATTAGAATATTGGAAGGATTTGGAAGTACGACATTGTATCGACGTTATGCACATTGAAAAGAACGTATGTGACAGCTTGTTGGGGTTATTGTTGAACATTCCAGGGAAAACTAAAGATGGTATTAATGCTCGAAAAGATATGGTCTCATGGGGAATCCGGTTAGAGCTCGCCCCTATTGAGAATGACAAAAAATGCACCTATCTGCCACCAGCGTGTTATACCATGTCAAAAGCAGAGAAAACCCAATTTTGTAAATGCTTACATGATATTAAGGTTCCATCTAGCTATTCAGTGAACATTAGGAGCTTGGTATCCATGAAAGATTGTAAACTACAAGGAATGAAGTCACATGATTGTCATGTTTTAATGGCACATATGATTCCCATCGCAATTCGTGGTTTGTTACCAAAGCATGTCCGACATACAATCACAAAACTTTGTTTGTTTTTTAACATGATTCACTCGAAAGTGATAGACCCCGAAATTTTGGATTCATGGCAAAAAGATATTATCATTACTTTGTTTATTTTTTAACATGTTTGAGAAACTGGTAATTTCGTTTATTGATGATACTACTACACAACAGTCTGATTTGATAGGAATTGTAAATTTGAGCAAATATACTTGCAATTCATTTGGTCTGCAAACGTTACAAACAATCTGATTTGATAGGAATTGTAAATTTGAGCTATTGTGCATGCAGTTAATTAGGGTATAATGCACCAAATAGCACTTAGAATTTCTGTGATTCTGTTTGGTTATTTAGCCAATAAGTCTCAATATTGTTTGGAACAATTCTTTTAGCCCATTTATATATAATTAATTTATTATATTAGATTACAGAAAAAATTATTAGTATTATGATCCAGTTTTTGTCATATAAAGCAATTTAGGATGTTGTAAAGCAATAAATGCATTTCAATAGACTTTTAACCTGTTTTACCCATTACCTTTTTAGCTAGATGCTATTATATATTGTAGAATACTAATTATGTTGGAAACATGATCAAGTCGTGTTGAGAGAGGCGTAGAAATGGGAGGAGGGAGGAAAGAAGAGAAAGAGAGGAACCTTGAAAGAAAAAGGAAAAGATTAGATTGAAAAATGAATGAAGGTCCAACCCTCTCCACATGTGGAGAGGGGTATTTATAGTTACAATATTACGCCCACTCCCGGGCTGTGGATCAGGCATACAGTGGGTAAAGACCCGTTCCTTCTTCCACGGTGTTACTTAATCTAATACTAATTAACTAATAAACTAACTAACTACGAGCTACCTTAATGCTATTACAATCATTAGGTGACCGAGACTTTTACTGGAATATTTGTATTCCTAACAATCTCCCCCTAAGCGAGGTCACCTTTGAAGTTAAGATCTTTGGTCTTTAAGCATTCTTTAGTCTTTGTAGCTCGTAGGATCTGATTCTTCTCATTTCAGCACACTTCGTACTTTAAGCAAGCGAACTTGTGATTAGAGTTCCTTTAAGATATGTGATCTTTGAGCTTCCTTTGAGATCATCGGCTAAAGTAAATCTCCAAGCTCATCCATAGTCGTATTGCCTTCATGTGATGTAGTGACTTAAGGACCATCATGCTCACACCCTTCTAGATCAGGAGACTTGACTTTAGAGTTGTGGATCAGGAGACTTTTTCATCAGAGTTGCGGAAACGTTGTTGGTAGTCTCTCAACATTTGCTGTAGCAAGTCTCTCATCTTCATTGATAGTGTGGAGGATGTGTGAGCATGAGGTATGGATTGACCCGATTCAGCTGGAAACTGGAGCCATCAACGCCATCTTTATATGTGTCCCTGAAATGAAACAGTTAGCAATAAAGATAGAGAACGAATATGGCTTTGTCATTCGTTCTGCGAGGACAGACTACCCTCCGGTTTTGTGAAAACTGACCTGTGATCAGGTAGAGTCTCTTTTAAAAAAGACTCTCCTTGACAGGAATTTCCAGCTTGTAGTAATGAAATTTCCAAAGAATCCACTTTGGAATCTTCATACTAAGCATGTTCTCATACCGGAACGTCTCAAAGCAGACAGTACGATAGAGTGAATCGGTGAATTGATATTCACGGATTGATGAGAAATTGATTTATAGAAATCACTCGCGTGTCCTATGATAAACATTTTTGAGACACGACGAGAGTTTTATACTTTGAATCACATTTCTATCAAAAATACTTTTGTTTGAAAGATATTACACAATCAATGTGCTAGAAAAGTTAGTTTGTGAGCACATTGAAAGGTTTTAGCAAAAGTATCTGTCAATCCATATCCTGGAACAAGTTTGATTCAATGTTGAATCGCACCATTGTTGCTTTCCAGTTGTCACTTGATCATTGATCCAAGATAGATCTCACATGTCACCTACCAAGAGCTTGAGTGATGTTCGCTCTAGAAGGATTTCCATCTTCATTGTGAATATTTTCATATCACTCGGATGTTCTGGCAATACCACAAGGATAATGCGTAGGACACTAAGTATTTTTTCTTACTTTCCACATTGTGTGAAACAATAAGCATATTGGAAGTGTGTCCTAACGAGATTTATGGATGATCTCATGGCTCTAGACTCAATAGTGCGTTTTGATCCGCTCCTGGAGACTGGGGAGGCGTCTCCTGTTTTAGGTATCAACATAGCTCGCAATGAGCGGTCGATACATTGCACAGGGTTCCCCGTGAGAATGAAACAAGCTCTTTTAAGTGAACTTGAGTGGTTGGGAAGTTTAGTGCAGTGCGTCACTGGGTCCATGACGTCTTGTCTTCAATACTAGTGTTACTTAAGTAACCACTAGTAGATTATGAATTGAACCCGGTTTCTGCCCTAAGGTTGAATATTTGGAGGGCTATTTCTTTTCACCCTTTCTCATTTCATTTCTTTTTCATTTCTTTTTCATTCTTCAACCCCTTCAGTGCTTACCGAGACTTCACCACTAGAACCTTGTTGGGTTTGTTCCAGTCCTAGCTCTATCTCAGTCCGCACTCTTCCCTTTCTCACTTTACTCCTTTTTTTTTTTTTTTTTTTTTTTTTTCAAGCATTCCTAAGGACTTCTATTCTATCTAGAGGATTGTCCCTGGGAAGATCCTTCCGGTTCTGGTGGATCATGGGAATTCATACCTAACCTTAACCAACCTTATAACTCCATGCATAAAGATAAATGGTCGGTCTTTGGTATAACTTCCACAAACGCCTTTTGCTCCCCCTTAATATGTGCATCGATATTCGAAAGTGTTTAGCACATATGTGGGAGCCTATTATTGAGTACAAAAGATCACTTTTGATTATCAGATTTCATATTTAAATCACATTCTCTCCCCCGATCAAAAATTTCAAATCTTTCGAGATTTTTGATCTCAATTGATTTAAATAGTTTAGAAAGCGTTTTTGGGAGAGAAATGCGGTCAAGTTTAATATTTTCTGATAAAAGGAACTTTTTCTTGCTCCCCCTCAAACTGTGAGGGAGGTTGTTATGTGTCAGATTTGAAGAGTTTGCAAAAGATTCGAAGTTTTAATGAAAAACTCTTTGAAAAATTTACTCATTCTGACACATAACCATCACAAATCATTTTGTTGCAAGGTATTATGTACGAAGTGTGGGGAGTTTTGATGATACATAAAATTTTGAGAAATCACTCTCCCCCTCAATCAATGACGGATGTTAAAGCATAAATATTTTCATAAACTAGTAACGTCATTGATTGAGTGAAAATTTTATCAAACTTTGAGTTCAAATTGAATTTCAATCAAAATCTCATGGTACCACCAAGTTTTGCACAAATATTTCCCGGAAAAATCATAGAAGGGAAAGTATTTGGCGACAAAAAGAAGATTTCTCTTCTTTATCAAGAAATAATGCACTGAAGCGTACATTAGATCGAGGGTGCATGAATATAAAGTAATTCACGCTCGGATGAACGGCACCCTTTGTTAGGAACAACCGTCTTTTTGGCGACGTGTTTTCCTTAATTTTGAAAACCGGGTTGCTATCTGAAGTAATAGCAAACGATATTTAAAGAATGTTTTGAGATACGACATGTTTTTTAAAAGAACTTTATTTGAAACCGAAAAACTCTTGCTCAAGCATATGTATGATTCCGTGTCATTATTGAATGACATTTCTAGAATCGTACATAATATCGATTATACAAGAGACATGTCGAGAGAAGAATATTTTTGAGATTTTGTGATTTTTCAGATTTTTATGGGTTTTTTTTTTTTTTTTTTTTTTTTTTTTTTTTTATTTTTTTATTTTAGGTTTTATATTTTTCTATTTTCTTTATGATTTGATACTATACAAGGATATGTGAAGCAACCCCTTTACTCCTCTTGATCTTCCTGAAGACATTTGAGATCCTCAGGTGTGAGACTCTTCATACCAAGGCGTGGGAGGATGAAGTGAAACCGTTCCCTAGAAATTGCTTTGGTGAAGATATCGGCTAGTTGGAACTCAGTCCTCACAAAGTAAAGTTCCACAATTCCTTTCTCAACTTGTTCCCTGATGAAGTGATGTCGAATGTCAATGTGTTTAGTTCTTGAATGCTGGACATTGTTGCAGCAGAGTGCAATTGCACTTTTGTTGTCACAGTACATAGGAATCCTATTGCAAATGAAACCATAGTCAGAAAGTTGAGATCGCATCCAGAGGATCTGAGCACAACATGATGACATGGCAATGTATTCAGCTTCAGTGGAGGAGATGGATATACTCATTTGTTTCTTTGAAGACCAACTGACTAGCTTATTTCCTAAAAACTGTGCGCCCCCAGATGTACTGCGACGAGTGTCTTGACATCCAGCATGATCAGCATCCGAATATGCTGTGAGAGCCATAGAAGTTTCTTTAGGGTACCAAAGGCCCAAGTGGATTGTTCCTTTAAGGTATCGAAAGACTCTCTTGACAGCTTCCAAATGTTTCTTGGTGGGTTTGGATTGATACCGGGCACAAATGCAAACTGCGAACAGAAGGTCGGGTCTGCTTGCAGTAAGGTACATTAATGAGCCAATCATGCTTCGATACATGGTTTGATCGACCGGAATTCCCACATCATCTTCGTCAAGCTTTGAACGTTCAATCATTGGAGTATCAACTGAATCACTGGAGTCGAATCCAAATTTCTTCAACGTTTCATTGGCGTATTTGGATTGATTGATGAATATGCCATTGAGGTTTTGAGAAATTTGCAGTCCTAGAAAGAATGACATTTGACCCATCATAGACATTTGGAATTCGGAACTCATCTCTTGAGAGAAACGATCACATTCTGAGGGATCAGACGAGGCAAAGATGATGTCATCGACGTAGATTTGTACATGTAGGAGGTGTTTGCCTGTTTTTCTGGTAAAGAGGGTAGGATCAACAACGCCTTTGGAGAATTTGTTGGCCAGAAGAAATTTAGACAAGGTGTCGTACCATGCCCTGGGTGCTTGTTTAAGCCCATATAGAGCCTTCTTTAATCGATACACGTGATTAGGGCGTTCTGGATCCACAAAACCTTCGGGTTGAGATACGTACACAACCTCTTTCAGATCCCCATTTAAGAATGCGGTCTTGACATCCATTTGATAAACCACCATGTTTTGACTTGCAGCATTAGCGAGAAAGATCCTTATGGCTTCTATTCTAGCAACCGGGGCGAAGGATTCTTCAAAGTCAATACCTTCTTCTTGTCGATATCCTTTTGCCACAAGCCTAGCTTTGTTTTTCAGAACATCTCCATGCTCATCAAGTTTGACCTTGAATATCCATTTGAGAGCAATGATCATAGCACACTCGGGAGGTGGTACTAGTTCCCAGACGTCCAGTCGGTCAAATTCATGAATCTCGTCCACCATTGCAGTGAACCATGAGTGTTTAGACATTACATCCTTGACGCTTTTTGGTTCAGCTCTAGAGAGAACAGAATTGAAGAAACACCATAATGCGTCAGTTGCAAGTTGCTTGCGGGTTGATACTGGACGTGAAGGGTTCCCAATGATGTTGTCAATAGGATGATCATTGGTCCATTTTCGAAGGTATTCATGGGGTTGAGAATGTGGAACTGAGGTAGCCGTGTTAGATTCATCAGAGGATGTTACATCATTTGATGGTTCAGGGGCAAAGATGTTAACAAATGGCTCATTATCAGGTGGAGCAAAAGGATTAACTTCAGATGAATTATCTACATTTGCCGCTCGATGTGCAAGTGAAGGTTGGACATTGGACGTGCTGACCAATTGACTGATGGCGGGGGCTTCAGAATCCCATGACAATGAAGTGGATGGACCATTATTGTCATCTTGATCATTCACCACCCCATCTGGTGGTTGAACCATTGTAGCTTCGGGAGCATTCATCTGTTGAGGTTCAAAGTATTCATCAAACATTGGGTCAAACAATTTCTTCCAATCTTCACTCGTAGGGGGTACAAAAGGAGCAGCAGGGATGGGATTCTGTACAAGCCTGGAACTAATTGGTCCAGGGGACAAAAGGTTAGGTACGGGTCCAGAACTTGATTGTCCAGGAACCGGTTGCTCAGTCAGCTCATCGAAAGTAACGTGGATTGTTTCCATTATATCTCTGGTACGTTTGTTGTAGATTCTGTACCCCTTTCGCTCTGGAGCATAGCCAACGAAGAAACCAATGTCGGCCTTGGCCTTGAGTTTCCCAAGGTCTTCACTGTCATTAGTAGGATAGCACAGTGCACCAAAAACTCGAAGAAACGAAAGGTCGGGTTTTCTGCCATGAACCAGTTCATAGGGAGTTTTGCAGTGGAGAGGATGTATCAAGGATCGGTTCTGAGTGTAACATGCGGTGGCAATTGCCTCAGCCCAAAGAAATAGAGGAGCTTTGGAAAAGATGAGCATAGTCCTTGCAGCTTCAACTAAGGTGCGATTGCGTCTTTCTACAACTCCATTTTGTTGAGGAGTTCTTGGTATGCTCTTTTGATGACTAATCCCGACACCTTCATAAAATAGAGTAAGTTGTCTGTTCACAAATTCTGTTCCATTATCAGTACGAACGACTCTAACTGTTTTGTTAAGACGGACTTGCAACATCTTGATGAGTTTGATGATGGTTTCAGGAGTTTCATCTTTTGATCGTAGAAACTTCACCCATGTGAATCGAGAGTAATCATCAACAATAACCAGCACATATTTCTTTCCATTGATACTTTGAATCCTCATTGGTCCACAAAGATCCATATGAAGGGTATGAAGAGCTTCCATGATTGAATTGACGGTTTTGGGTTTATGGGTATGCTTTTTGCTTTTGCCCATTTGACAGGCGGAACACAGATGATCTTTTTCATACTTGAGTCTGGGCAAGCCTCGAACAAGATCCTTACGTGTAAGTTCATTGATGGTACCGAAGTTCAAATGGTTTAAACGTCGATGCCACAACCATGACTTGTTCTTGGATGCTTTAGAGAGCAGACAAATTGGAGAGGACCGTAGCATATCTTCGATGGAGATGGTGTAAAGATTAGTGCCCCGACTCCCCTTGAGAAGATCAACACCATCTAATTCTCTAACAAAACAGGTGTGCTTTCTAAAAGCGACTTCGAGATCTGAGTCACAGAATTAACCAACAGAAAATAGATTGTGCCCAAGACCTTCCACGTAGTAGACTCTGGATATAACACTGTCTCTAAAGACATAATCACCATAACCCATTATAGACCCAAAATGGTCATTCCCAAACCTAACCGTACCAATAAATTTTTCCACGAAATTCTTGAGCCTTGAGCGATCACCAGTCATATGTTTTGAGCAGCCTGAGTCCAAATACCAAAGGACAATTTGTACGACCTGCATTTGAAACCAGACAATCGTGGATAACTGAAAAAGTTGGAGCCCCACACACAATTGGGGTCCGTTTGGTTAGAACACACAAATATTGGATTATCATAAGTAACAGGTATCTCACTGGAGTGTTCACATTTTGATGCACTAGAACTAGAAGTGGTATCTATTGCTTTTATAGGAAATAGTCTACCAGTAGGTCTCCACTTCCTAATAGGCATATCTCTAGAGTTAGTGGTCCTAGTCACTGGGCACATTTTCCTCGGAGTGAATTTCCTTCCAGTAGGTCTCCATTGATAACCAACATTAGTGAACACTTTTCCTGTTTTATTCCAGACTTGTTTTGCTCGTTTAACACTAGAAACATTCATATCTGGTGATCGTATAATAGATTTAAGAAAAGGCACAGCACATGCATCATGATTACCATAAAATAAGCATTTGTTACATGTCTTACAAATAACATCAAAATTCGAATTAATTACATCATTGTTCACACAAATGTTTGAAATAACTCGATTCCTTTCACTAAGCAACACTTTATTGTTCCTAGATGATTCTTCTACTTCCTTCATAAGTGAGCTCTTAGCCGGCAAAGTCCTATCATTCTTTGTATTGCCCTTAGGCTGTGACTTGCTAGCATTAGATACACCTTTTACTCCTGTAGAAGCAATGATGGGAACATTAGTCTGATTAGTTGCTACTTGTTTACTGGTGATCAAGATGGAGGATTGTGGCATGATTTGGGGAAAGTCAACTGTGACATGCTTGTTGCCACTGAGAGGGTGCAATGCAGTTGTCCTATTCGACTTGGTATCATTCTTGGGGCATGATCCTATGGCATATTCTAATAATTCCTGGGCCCTATTAGTGAGGAAGCACGCACCAATAATAACATCATCAAGTGGTTTAGCAATCCTCTCATCTTCAATGGTTTCTCTAAGTATGGCCAGACAATCCTTAAGATTTCTAAGATAGTTATTATGAACTAACTTATTGTTCCTAAGGGGAAGAGAAACATTCACAGCATCGCACACATATTTATTACAAGCAGGTACATTGGACATTGCATGATCACATGAAACAACGGGCATTTTACCCTTTACCATGGTCTTTAGATTCTCAATTTCATTTAACAAAGAAGTGACTTTTTCATTGTTTTGGTCACGTGTTGTTTTGATTGACTCAAACAATTCTTTATAACGTTGTTTAGCGTTGGACATTTCAGCACGAAGCCACTCATTTTCATGTTGTAACTCATTGATAATGCCCTGTTTTTGAAAATTTTGAGAATCCATAGACTTCTGGTAATTGGTATTGATCACATCGCTTCTGTTCGATTTTAATTGTGCAATTTGGACCTTCAACTTCCGAATCGTGTTTGAGTGAGCTTGAATTACTTCATCCTTTTTGGCTAATTCAAAACATGTATCAAATTCAGGAACATCCGAAGATATCTTGGCATTTGATATTTTTATACTTTCTTCTAGATGTTGATATTTTAATTGTAGGTTCAAATTATCAACTTCTAGTTTTGAGAAATTCCTGACCATGTTATCATGATCATCGTTTTGAATTTTTTTAATAAGTTTGTAATTCTCCCCCTCAAGCTCAATCACACGATTTTGGAAGACATTCAGAGTAACCGACATTTCATGAAATTGTCGAGCAGATAGCGCAGAGTCGGTAACAGTATAAAACACATCTTTAGCAATGCAGTTAGCAATCAAATTGTCATTCATGATGAGAATGTTTTTCCTGTCAATTTCACTGTGTTTGAGATCAATAGCAAGTTGGTTACCCTCACTTTCCACTTCATCAAAAACCTTTTTCATTTGAGTCACATCATCATTAATGGTGTTTTTAAGTCCCTCAAAATGTTCTTTTAGAAGTTTAAAGAATGGCATAACTTCAGTTAGGTAACACTGTTTTGTTTGCTCAAAACCCCTTTCCCCTTCTGTAATCCCTGTAGGTGTAATTCTTATTTTACAGGTTTTCTCAAAGTCATTGAACAATTGACCAAGCACATATAGCCCAATTAGAGTATTACATTGTGTGGGAAGAGTGAAAGGGACAAGGTGCCTGGGTGTGTTCAGGGGATAGGCAGTTGGGTGAGCAATTCTAAACATAGTGCGTGTGTTGCCTACAACTCTTTCAGCTTGCATTTTCTCAATGTCAATATTCCAAAACACTTTTTCAGGAAAAATTCTCTTTTGAGGAACAAAAATTGCAGTGTGATTGTCATTTGCATAATCATAGTGAAACACGAGATTCTTAGCAATGCATTTAGGATCCTTTAACCGTTCAGCAAGTTTTGCCCTAGTTCTATCCTCTCCCTCATTGATGTGGTCATAGGATCGAGTATCAGGAGGTGCATGGTTAGGTTCAAGCATAGTTTTTGCATCATATAATGCAAGTTGTGCACCTAGACCTATTTTAAGGAATCTTGCTTTGGGTTTGGAGGTATCATGTTCACTAAATTCATCACTTAACTTCCTGTGGCTTTCCATCATTTGAGCAGATTGAATGGTTTGGCCCTGTGTGTACAACTTATCTTCCAATTTATTTTTTAACGTTTTTAATTTTGAGAAGTCATTTAGAAGTTTAGTTTCTTTATCCTTGAATTCTTGTTTGATTGTAGTCAAACCTTTTTGAACCTCAAGTTTTTGTTTGACGGTTTGATTCAATTGGTTCTTTAAAGAAACTAGTTCCCTTTTTAATGATTCTTGTTTGGAATTATTTTCAGATATGTAAGTACGCAGTTGCCATTCCATTTTCTGCTCACGTTCATTCAACTCAAACTTAGCACGCTGCTCATAAATGTTTACTTGATCCTTAAGGGCGTTAATTCTAGTGATCAGAGAATCATCAGGGTTGTATATAGAGTGCTCATATATCTCATGCTTACTAGAATCAATAGACGGCATGTCACTCGGTACAACTTGGGTTCCATTGTCATTCACATACATTTCATATGGGATATTATTGGTATTACCCATATTTGTGATGTCTGTGTTGACAATATTCTTGAGTCGTACAGAGCCACATGCCCCCTGTACAGGTGCAGAATTATTCAGATCATGTTTAGAAGATGTTGGTACCTCAGAGATAGCAGACGTGATGGATAAGTCAGGATGCTGTGAAGAGGATGCTGTTGCAGACAGATTTGCCATGAAGATTGTTTGAGCAGTTGGTTCATCATCCACGTCTGAGTCAAATGCATCACACTCTTCAACTTGAAAGATATTTGGATCATTAAGTGCCATGTCCTGAATAGGTTGATCATCCACATCAGCATCAAAGGTGTTCCCATCATTACCAGCCAGAAAGAGCAAAGCTTCTTCATCCAACACAGTCCCATTTTCTTGTGCCTGCATCAGCAGCATCTTGTCTTTGAAGTACTCAGAGTTTTGGGGACGTTTTGGGAGAGTGCAATTCCTAGCAATATGGCCCAACCCTCCGCAGTTGTAGCATTTCGGTTGCTTAGCTTGTGCTTGAAGAGCATTCCCAACTCTGTACTGCCCATTCTCTCTACCAGCATTTCTTTGGTTGAAGTTCTGTCTTCCCTGCACATTCTGCACCACTACCCGACCATCTTCAATGACTGCCTGATTACGTGGATTAGATGAGATTCTGAGCTGGTTGTTAGTAGATGGGAGTGCAGCCCTGAACTGTTGGACCAGTAAAGACACTTGGTTGGAGAGATTATCAATCATCATGTCAGTGTGAGAATACCCAGAATCAAGTTGAGTATTCAATGCAGATGGTGAGGGAGTTGATGATTGACTAATGGTTGGGGTAGACCTGGAGGATGATTGTGATGGTTGAACTTGATCTTTAGAGGTTTGATTAGGTTGTTGAACATTGGAGACAAAAGCAAGAGATTCATTTGTTGCAGACGGATTGAGTTTTTCTCGCATTAGCCGATCGTAAGCTGCATGTTTCTCATGTTGCTGGAGATACGCATACAGTTGTTCATGATTGGTATGCCTGAGACCCTTGTTGAGCTTAACAGCCGTGACAAACCTATCCCATTCCGGTGCCATGTTGTTCACGAATTTGGAATTGAGCTGTATGTTGGGCATTGTCATCTTGATGGCTCTCATGTCGTTGACCAGCTTGTGAAATCTGACGTAATAGTCAGTGATGCTTTCACCTGGATTCATTTTGAAATGCTCAAATTCATCGTATAGCTGTGACTCACGATCTTCTTTAGTTAACTCAGACCCTGCAAGAAGCATTTTGACATTATCCCAGACCGCCTTTGCTTCAGTGTTGAAGTTGATCAGTTTGTAGACATCTTTGGGAAGGCCTTGAATGATAATATTAGATGCTCTGATGTCTGCATCATAGCGTTTCTTTTCTTCTTCAGACAACTCATTGTAAGTGCGAGGTCTATCTGGACCAAACACGGCCGGTAGTTGATCAGTTGCTTCTGAAATCGTGTCTCTAGTAGTACCCACTTGAAAGGGTCCCTCATCGATGGATTTCAGGATGTTAACCCCATTATCTTTACCTAGACAGTACAGCCGTATCCTTTGAGCCCATGATTCATAGTCAGTTCTATCCAACATCGGAGGTCGGGTGTCAGACCCCGCAGCTTGAATGTCATCGGAAGAAGTCGACATTACAAATAAATTAACCACAACTTAACCACAATAAGATCCAACCGCAACTTAACCACAGCTTGACCAAACCGCAGAGTACTAACCTCAAACAATACCAAACCGCAACACAATCTAACCGCAACCAGAGCAAACCGCAACCTAAACGCAACCTAAACGAACCGCAGGCCAAAGATACTAATCGCAAGACACTAACCGCAGATTATACCTAACCGCAGCCACTAACCGCAAATTATACCTAACCGCAGAAAATAACCAACCGCAGAAACAGTTAACCGCAAATGATTAACCGCAGAAAACTAAACGCAGGCAGACAACTAATCGCAGTGATAATGGTCCAAAAGTGTCACTATCGTTGCGTTTTGTTTGTATTCCCGAAATAGTAAACGCAGAAAGTTAAACGCAGCTCGCAGGACTTAACCGCAACCAAGCAATGGAGCAGTCGACTTAACCGCAACCAAGAAAACCGCCTAAAATCAATTCCAAACTTCAAATAGCTTGATGATATTGTAACACACTCTACACTACAATGTTCCACAAACACTAATGAACATAAAAGGACATCACAAACATGTATAACAACACTAGAGGGATAAAACCAAGATGTTTTCCAAGAAAGTGACACCAAACTCACAAAACCACTCAAAACATCATCAAATTCGATTCTATAAGGCCCTAAGATGAAACCTTGGCTCTGATACCAATTGTAGAATACTAATTATGTTGGAAACATGATCAAGTGGTGTTGAGAGAGGCGTAGAAATGGGAGGAGGGAGGAAAGAAGAGAAAGAGAGGAACCTTGAAAGAAAAAGGAAAAGATTAGATTGAAAAATGAATGAAGGTCCAACCCTCTCCACATGTGGAGAGGGGTATTTATAGTTACAATATTACGCCCACTCCCGGGCTGTGGATCAGGCATACAGTGGGTAAAGACCCGTTCCTTCTTCCACGGTGTTACTTAATCTAATACTAATTAACTAATAAACTAACTAACTACGAGCTACCTTAATGCTATTACAATCATTAGGTGACCGAGACTTTTACTGGAATATTTGTATTCCTAACAATATATATATATATATATATATATATATATATATATATATATATATATATATATATATATATATATATATATATATATATATATATATATATATATATATATCCCTA
Organism: Artemisia argyi; assembly: GCA_030686995.1. Classification (NCBI taxonomy): domain Eukaryota; kingdom Viridiplantae; phylum Streptophyta; class Magnoliopsida; order Asterales; family Asteraceae; genus Artemisia; species Artemisia argyi. The sequence continues at coordinate 102,503,759 of CM060686.1, read as the reverse complement.
CTTGACCCATTAGCCATTAAAATCAATAATTCATTAGCCATTAACCAATTATACAGTCCAACCTTACAAGAAGTATGCATGCTATGTTGAACGTATTGCAAGTTTTCACCGATCTGTGTTGGCACCAACTTGTGATATAATATGACTATTATCTCTTATTTGTTTTTATATCTTTGGGATGACACACGGGCTCTAACACCGCTGAAGATCGATCAAGTGGCCTTTTTTACGTTGGACGAGTTTTATAGGGTTGTAGTTTATCCGTTAGATACAACGGCTCCTCAATAGTTGAGGTTTTATATTTTCGTGATGATGACGTTTAAACAATTGTAATGGATATCACTTTTGTCTAACTCGGATGTTGTGTTGGTTAATGTTTATATAGGATGTTAAATTTGTTGAATATCGTTTGTGTATGCTGCAATGTTCGGGTATGCTGTGAAAGATGTGTGGTAGTGTTTGGTAACAGGGTCTGGAAAAGAAAAATGAATTATTTTTTTTAAAGAAACATATTTTAGTACGGTTTCTTAAACAACCGTAGCAGAAAAGAAAAGTAGTCTTGCTGGGCTTTGGAAGAAATTTGCTACGGTTAGAAAACAAACCGTACCAGATAATCATTTTTTGCTACGGTTTAAAACCGTACCAGAAAATGATTTTATTTTTTGGTACGCTCGCATCTGCCACGGTTTAGGAACCGTGCTAAATGGCCTTAAAAACCGTACCTAATGAGTTTTTTTTTGTAGTAGTGCTTTGTGCGTATGTCAATTATATAGCATTAGAAGTTCGAGTTAGTATGAGTAATCGAGTTCCAGACTTAACTTCTTTTTCATTATTATACGATTAGTTCATATCACAACATGTTGGTAACATATATATGTCATTAGACACTAATAAGATTGAATTTTGCAGAACAATATGTGCTACTTTTTCTTCGTATGATTCTTTTATTTTAATAGAACCTTCATTTCTCCTAATTTTTCTAAGTTATATACAGTAATTCTTTAAGAAAAAGAAACCCTAACAACCCTACACAAGTTTTTAACATGTGGATCAAATCAAAGTGCCATTTTATAACCATTGGCAGGGCTATGTCCGAATTAAGTTATTGATGACTTCTCAAAATTTCGAATGTCAAATAGACACATCTTTGACTAAGCAATATTTTAAAAAGTCAGACATCCATAAGCTCGTGCACTCACGTCTCAACCACATAGCAAGTCAAAATCGTGTGTACCACTTTGTTGTAACGTTATTTACAAATGGCTACCTTATATTTGTATACACTTGACACCTTTTTCTAAAAGGTCCAATTTTTGGCCAAATATAATACTACCTCCGTCCCAAAATATAAGTCCAGTTTGACTTTTTGTATCGAATTTTGACCTTAAATATTTTTGTTTGTATTATATATCACTTGATGAAAATTATACCAAATGAAAATACATAGAAAACACTATCCATTTATATATTTTGCATCAAGTATTATATAATATAACAAAAAATATTTAAGGTCAAAGTTCAATTGAAAAAGTCAAACTGGACTTATATTTTGGGACGGAGGGAGTATTGATTTGAGGTCATATTTTCACAAGGTTTCAATACTAATAGTCTATATATGTTGTGATAAGAAGTAAAGAGTTGTTTGTAATTAGACAAAATGAATATAACAAGGGTGCAAAAATGTAACTATCTGATCTTATATATTTTGATGATCTTTAGTGGTTTTTTCATCTCACTTTGCTAGCTAGAGTCATGACCTCACTCTTCTTCATCCTGAGTGTCTTATGCTTCCAAGCTTCAATCTCTCATGCAGTTTACTTTAAAGCCCCTAAGCCCATCTCCATCTATGGCTACAGACCCACTGCAAAAGCCTCAAACGTGATAGATGCATGTCGCCGTAGAACCACAAATTGGGCTGCTAATCGTCGTGCGTTAGCTGATTGTGCCGTTGGTTTTGGAAAAGGTGCTCTTGGAGGAAAGAATGGTGCAACATATGTAGTTACAAACCCTTCAGATGATCCTTTAAACCCTAAACCAGGCACCCTTCGTTATGGAGTGATCCAGAAAAAGCCGTTGTGGATCATATTTGCTAAGGATATGGTCATAAATCTCAAGAATGAGCTCATGATAAATAGTTACAAGACTATTGATGGAAGAGGGCGAAAAGTGGAAATTGCAAATGGGCCGTGTATAACGATACAAAGAGTAAGCCATGTGATAATCCATGGGATTAGCCTTCATGATTGCAAGCCCGGAAGAGCAGGCCGTGTAAGAGACTCCACGGACCACGCAGGCCAACGTCAAGGGTCAGATGGAGACGCCATTGACATATTTCATTCTTCGCACATATGGGTTGACCATTGTTTCCTTGCTCGAGCCGCTGATGGGCTCATAGATATCATTCATGCTTCCGATTTTATCACAATCTCGAATAATTACTTTTCTCAACACGATAAGGTGAACATTCATATTTGACGAGTGCGATTTCCATACATTCTCACGTACCCTCATAAATGACAATATTAGAAGATCACATGCATGCTCATCTCATTATTTCTTATTTACTCATTCAAAACTGTGAAAATACGCAGGTTATGTTAATTGGGCACAAAGACAATAATCTTGAAGATAAAATCATGAAAGTCACCATAGTTTACAATCATTTTGGCCCAGGTCTTGTTCAAAGGATGCCAAGGTATACTTATCGTACGTGAAAATTACAGTATATGTTAGTAAATTTATCTTACATGAAAATTAAAAAAAAAAAAAAATACTATAATAATTTCAGGGTGAGGCTAGGTTATGCGCATGTCGCAAACAATAGGTATGATGAATGGCATATGTATGCCATTGGAGGAAGCGCAAATCCAACAATATTTAGCGAAGGGAACTACTTTAATGCTGCAAATGCTCGAAATACCAAAGAGGTACAAGTCTTGAAAAGAAAAAATACATCTCTCGGGTTATTATAATCTCTTCTTATGTCATACTCCATATTTAAAACTTATATATTCAAATCTTTTGTAGGTCACTAAGAGGGAGGTTCACAACGGTTGGAAAAATTGGAAATGGAGATCTTCAAAAGATTTTTTTCTACATGGGGCATACTTCATTCCATCTGGATATGGAAGTTGTACTCCGGGTTACACTAGACAGCAATCTTTCCCAGTTGCCAATGGGAATCAAGTGCCTGCTTTGACGGCCAATGCAGGTCCACTACGTTGTACTTACAACCGAGCATGCTAAGATGACACAGCTTTGTTTTGGTTTTTCTTCTTTGTATATTCGTTTCCTCAAGAACTCTGACCTAATTTGACATGTTTTCTTTTGAGGAGCCATAAGTGTTTACGAAGAAATGTGAACCTAAGCCCCTCCATTTGCTTCCTGAACTGGAAAAAATCGGTTTTTTTGTATCTTTATGACTGTATGAGATAAAACTTTAACTAATGCTCTTTTCTTCCTGCAATCAAGTTTGTAGTATTCACAGTTTCAATTTGCAACAACAGTTAAAATAAAATGTTTTTAATCTATTAAGGTTAGTTAGCAATATATATGTCATGAGTCATGACAGGTTAATTTTAAAACAGCACACTAGAGGTATCATACTACTATCATTCAATATGTCAACAGACTAATATAAGTCTACGGTCACTCGTACAAAAATACAATTTGGAACTGTACCTTCTGTGAGGATCTAATCATTGATCCTAAGCTCAAGTTGCTAAGGCTACCCACAGTGGTGACTCATATTCACCCAACTTTCCGGCTGCCACTTCAGCTTTCTCTCTCCAGCAACCCATATTCACCCAAGTGCCACGGTGGTAACATTTAATTATAAAATGTAAAGTTTTTGGAATGTTATGTAGTGAATATCGGTTGGAAATACAACCGATTGCCCATTTTGCTAGTACACAACCGATATTTGACCATTAGCTCACAAAGGGGACAACCGATATGCAAATCAGTTAAGTTTTGCCATGACCGATAATTTTCAGGCCCATTGTGGGCAGCCTAACAATGCAAACCCATATTTCCCTCCCTTTTAACAAAAAACCATTTCGTGCTACTAAGCGCTAGCTTGTTAAATAAAATTTGTGAAAAAATGCTGGCAAATTGTAAAACCGTAGATTGACTTCGATAAGAGCTAACTAGACATTACAAGTCTGATGTGTAAAGTTTCGACAATCTCTAATTTGAGCATCAAACGTACCCACAATATAGCTTTGACTGTGGCTTCAACTTCCAACAGAGGCAAAATATTCTACTCAAGCACCTTATAACAACGCATACTCATTATGGTTCCAACTTCCGAGCAACAGGACTTAAACCCTCCTAGCCAAACTCTCATTGTAACAATGTAACAAATTAAACATAATCTGGTAGAACTGTGGTTACAACCTCAATTTACTGGAATCTACACAAAAGATTAGTATATGCTAATTAATTATCTTAATAAATACTAACTCACTCTAATGAAACTAATCTCACTTTGGAATTTGGATCATACCAGAACAAATTTCTAAATCTGAACTCGTAATAACTTGTTAGTTTTTAATCTACCATATGCTTTTTTTAATAAATTCAGGCTGAAAAAATCAAACTACAATTAATCTTCAACTACAAACATAAAAACAATAAACAACATTTGAAAAACCAAATCATTTCATATAAAACTTAGGATTACATAAAGACCCAATCAAACAAACACCATCCAAACATTTTACTAAACCAAACCTACATACAAATACTAAGTTATTAGCCACCAAACCCATAAAGGGTTCGGCCTTGTCTCTTAAGCGCATAAACAACATCCATAGCCGTAACAGTCTTCCTTCTAGCATGCTCAGTATAAGTAACCGCATCACGAATCACATTCTCCAAAAATATCTTCAACACACCACGTGTTTCCTCATATATCAACCCGCTTATTCTCTTCACTCCACCTCTTCTCGCCAACCTCCTTATCGCGGGTTTCGTGATTCCTTGAATGTTGTCGCGGAGAACTTTCCTGTGACGTTTCGCTCCACCCTTTCCTAAACCCTTTCCTCCCTTTCCGCGGCCCGACATATTTCACTAACAAGAATCAGTTGAGGTTGTTTGGATGCGAGTTTGAGGTGATGAAATTTGATTGTGTGAGTTGGGTTTTTAAAGGTGAATTTTTTTGGTTTTGGGGGGTGTTTGAAATTTGAAATTTAGGGTAGTGGCAACCACAGCGGTTTGCCCATCGGTTTGGCCATAACCGCCGGTGAACACCGCCGCCACCCCAGCGGTTAGCACCGGCGGTTTGGTCTAGCGGGGAAGTTCACCTACGCGGTTTGAAGAAAATTGTACCGTTGGAGTGCTCAAATTATGCGTCAGGTACATGTTTCTTCAGTAAAGAACAAAAATTTGATGATTTTAAAAGGATACGATGTATATGTTTCTTTGGATCTTGATGTATTTTTGCTTCCCTTTTTTGCAGGTATCTATGGAGGGAGGAAGAAGACCATGTATTTTTGCTTCCCTTTTTTGCAATTATTTGGGCCAAATTTTTTTTTTTGGTTTTGGGCCGGTGCAATTATTTGGGCCATAATTTTCTATTAATTATGTTTTTTTTCCAAGTATTATGTATTTTTATTTTAATTATTAATGAAATATTATGTTTTTATTAAATTATTTATTTATGAAAAAAAAAAAAAAGTTGGTGGTTTGGGAGGTATGAAAAAAGTATGGTTGCCACTAAAAAAGGGTTGGGAGGTATGAAAAAAGTGTGAGTGAGGTGGAATGATATTATTGGTTGGTTGGGAGGTATGAGTTTTTTTGGGAGGTATGGTTGCCACCACCCTTATGGGAAATTTTGGCGGCTGAATTTTGTGATCCGAGTGAAAATGTGTGATGGGTTGTGGGCCGTTGATTGATGGAAAAGGATGAACTTACATGGGATTGTGGATCGATGACATGGATTTTTTAAGGTTGTTTATTTTAATTTTTTTATGAATTTATAAATAGAGTTGAGATTTTCCAAAATAAATACGGATTTTTATTAAACTTGATGAGTATCTGTGTATATATAGAGTCAGATAGTTTAATGTTAAAAAAATTATGGTTATAAATATGGTTAAGCGTCACATACCTAAAATCGAGAGAACCGATCGGACCGACAAAAACCGACTAAATAGACGGACCAGCGGTCCGGTCGGTAATGATTTTTTCCTTATTTCGATCTCTGTATTGTCCGATTTCACATAAAACCCGACTATTATGCCTTTTCGGACCGGATCAGACCGAACACATTCGGTCCGGTCCTTGGTCTAGGTTTTTGGGCTATTTCAGTCTCAGTCTTGGTCGGTCCGGTCCGGTCTTAGACCGATGCTCACCCCTCGTTATAAAGGAAAAATCATCAAAGTTTGAGAATTTGGGTATTAAACATTATGTTTTAAAACCCGGTTCGACCCGGATGGTTCAACTGGTTGAGTCGTTCCGGTCAAAAAACGGGTTAATTTAAACCGGGTCAATCCGACGGGTTGGGTTAGGAAAAAATGTCAAATTAAACCAAGTCAACCTGTCGGGTTTGAAGCGTCTCGGGTCAACCCGATTTTGATATGTATTAATAGTTTTCTTTTTAAACGTATGTGTATTAATAGTTGAAATTGATCATAATTAATTGTTTTAACATTTTATTTTTAATTTTTTCAGCATTTCACTTTCTTGACTTTTCACTTTTCATTTTTGTTTTATAGATAGTATATATTAAATGCGGATCAACAGTTTTGTTATTTTTAAAGAAATATATAGTCTTATGCATTTTTGTTCTGACAGATGCTGACATAACCATTTTCAGTTATTGTAAGCTAGTAGTGTACTTGCGCACGGTGGTAGCAGGTATCATGTAAAAAGGTTTTCGATGAAGAATGTTTTCAATTTTATGTTGTCTTTTCAATAACTTTACCAATAGCAAAAATATTAGGCCTGGTAACTTTAAGAAAAGTGATGGACAATATCAAACTAATTCATATAAGTTATAGAATAGTGGTGCGATGTTGTGTCAATAAGAAGGCATTAGTCTATAATGTTATTGGGGTATGGTCAAATTAGTTGACACTTGCTTGTAGGCGCAAGCAAGTTGAAACATTTTTATAACATATATACGTAATAATATGCACCTTCTAAAAAAAAGGCAAGATCAAACTTTAAAAATAATTTTCTTTATGTTAAGAAAAAATAGTTTTTTACAAATATTGCGTAAAAACATTAATTATATTCTTCAGTCTCTCAAAGTTTTGAAAATGATAAATATAAAATTATACGACGTAAAAGTTTAAGTAAACAAGTTGTTAAGCGTAAGCCTCCATTCTGGCAACAAGCACTTCATGTATGAACCCAATTGCATTAATATTTATTAAACATGTCTAAAACAAGTGTTTTCTCTAATTAAAACTAGACAAAAATACACCATTGGTCCCTGAACTTTCCACAAAACATCGCAATGCACCCTAAGTTTTAAAAAACATCGCCATGCATCCAAACATTGTGTTTTTTAGGCGGATTGTGTCCCTTGACCAGTTTGGGCTCGGTCAACGCACGGTTCTTGTTATAATATGAGGGGCATAATAGTCCAATCACGTTATAACCAATCCTCCAAACCTGAGTTAACCCAACAGTTAACGTTAGGGACAATTCATGAAGTTTACTTTGCAACTTGGGTTTACCTTCTCTGATACGCTAGCTCATTTTGCGCGCGAATCAATAAACCCACCTACCAAAACCCCTATGCCCACCATAATTACACAGACCTATTGAAAAACCAAATCTAAACTAAAAAACCTCATTTACTGAAAATCCAAGATGAAATCCAAGCCTTCATTTCCATAACTCACCATGTCTTTTAGATGAAATGTTATGAATTACATGCCGGATTATATTAACAACATGTCAGATAACGTTATCACCAATATTTTGAACCGTTTGCCACTAAAAGAGGCGGTGACGACATCCAGTTTAGCGAAAAACTGGAGGTTTAAGTGGACGTTGCTCACCGATGTCATAGTTGATGAGGATTTCTGTTATTTTTTGACAAATAAGTTTGAAGGGATGCATGTTACTAGATTGCTGCTTCAGCTCAAAGGTCCCATAAGAAGGGTTGTCTTCTCTGTAGAGCCTAAAACCTTGTTTGGACAAGATGACTTCAATTATGAAGATATTCATGATTGGCTGTTGTTGTTGGGTTAGCGAGGAATTGAGGACCTCCTTATACATAACTGTTATGGTGAACCAGTTATCTTGCCAACCTAAATGTACACTCGTTTGGAGTTGAAACATCTGGAACTTCATTGGTGTACATTACCTAGTTTGGTATCCTTTGAAGGTTTCCCAAATCTATTGAGCTTAGAATTGTTATCCGTCAAATTTCTGACCGATACAATTTGGGACTTTATTGCTGGTTGTCCCTTAGTTGAGTCTCTTAAAATCAATCGTACTGATACAAAAGAGATGAGACTATTGGATATTGCATAACTTGGGAATCTGAAGAAGTTGTATTTGTCATTCGGTCTTTTGAACCAGGTCACCACAATCACAACTTACAATATATTTCAGTTGAGAAGTCTTCCCAAACTGGAGTCCCTTACATTGGATTTTCAGGAGTGAAAGGTAAGACCAATTTGAGTTTCACACTTCAAATAAACAGATTTTTAAAGTAATGGCTACTACTTATGAAATGCAATCTTTAAAAATTATGAAAATTCGACATATTGTAGTTATTGGCAGAAGGTAGCTCATGGATGAATGTCCATGTGGCATTTGTATCCCTTAAGAATCTAAATCTATCCAGAGTCGATTTTGGGAACAGTGCAATGGTAGCATTCATCATTCAAATGATTTGTGGAGCTCCAAGATTGCAAATTCTAGAAACCAAAGTAAGTGGAATGCAATATGTATCAAATACATCAACCTAAATTGCCATAGTTGTGCATCTCAATACTATCTCAATTTGCATGCTTCATTGGAAAGTGATCTACCTTCAGAAAGTTATTCATTACATTTAGGAAGCAACAGAATGGGGTTGGACCAGCTCGAGAGTGTGGTGTTTCGATCTTTTCCTATTCCAGTTAATGAGTTAACAATAATAAAGTTTGTACTTGGTTGTTTCCCCTTGCCGAAGAAACTTTAGATCAAGCTTTGCAATCTGAATCATGATCCCGCTAAAATGTGGGGATAAATTGAGAGTTGGCTAGGGAGCTGTTGAAACTCCACCGAGCTTCCCCCACAGCCACAGTGGAATTCTTCTAGTTTTTTTATGTTTATGAATGAGTCGTGTACCCTATGACAATTAACCACGAATTTTGTTGTTCTTGTTTCATTCTATGGTATTTTTAATGTTTAGCTTGTAAATTATCCTAAATGGTGTTGTTGGAACTTTTGAAATATTGTGGGTGTGTTGTGGATATGGCAATTTGACTTTTGAAAGTCAAAGTTACATATAGCACTTCAATTTGCTATTAGAAAGTACAGGTTGAAACTAGCATATACATATAACTTTAGAAAACAACATTTCAATTAATGAGTCAATTGGTAAATGCCATTTTCTATTTGAAGTTTAACTATCTAAAGTCATAATTAATCCATGAGTCAAATAACCCCTTTTGACTAATAAAGTCAACACATACAACACAAGTGTTACTAATTATCCGTTATAAAACCTAAAGTTAAACATACATATATTGCATCATACTTGCAAAATTGTGTATAGACAAACCCATATAGTTTATCCTATACATATAGTTACAAAACATTTGTCTAAGTATTGTTCAAGTTGATTTGTGCCCACAAATCCACCATACATACGAACTACAAAATATGTCTATATAACATTATTTATCCAACTTTAAAGCTCCATCAACACACATCAAAATGTAAAACTCTTTGTGACTTGTTAGTTTCATCACCTAGAAAGAAGCGGACCATTGAACCTTGACCAAACGGTGCTTCCACCCTCAACTTTTTGAAACTAGATGATGAAACAATTGCCACTTTCCTCCTCACCTTCCCTTGACCAACTTGAAGTGTCCTTTCACGCACTTTGAACACTTTCTCTATGCTTTTATGCTTCACAATAACTCTAGAGAACCCATGCAAGTTGTACTTCTTAACAAGTCTTGATGGTATAAACTGTTACTAAATGTACAAAACTTATCATTAGTTTGCGATGGGATGTTTCTATTACACATTATGATCCACCAATCTTTATATCAGACACACAATATATGATACAAATGACATTTATATATCTTATTAAGCAACTCTGTCACAAGACTTACAAGTCGGACATCTCTCTAGAAGGATGCAGTCATATTCCTATAGAATGCCCTTTCTTCTTGGTCATAGACTGTGTGGTGCTTCCAATTACACATCTAATTCATCCGACGGGCTTCAAAATCTGAATTTAATATTACATATAATCAAATAAGTTACATTGTTGTGAGATACTTGATATAGTTAAAGTTAAAAAACTAGAACATACCATAGTCATGTGGTTGGTGACAAAGGGCGTTCATGGCTATATTGGTGTTGTATGTCTCCACTATTGTGATGGACCCTCTATCATGGTCAAACAACATGACATTATACTCCTCCCCCGGGACAACTTGAGTAAACACCATCGACTGACCATGTTTCATATTCAAGTCTTGGGCCAGTTTCTCCCAACCACATCCAAACAGGGTCGTGTGGACATATCGATCATACCAATCTTATGTATGCTCCACCTCTACTTGGTAATCAATGGTGTTACTAGTAACCATGACCAACTCTGTAGCTGTTGGACCATGCAGATATCCTAGAAAAGCTTCTGGCAATGGCTGGATAAGATGAGATGTGTCTGTCACATCAACCATACATCTCCAAAACTAATCATGGGCTGGTTCATAATTATGAAATCTTCCCCTCCTTCATTGTAGGTAGCTACATAAAACACATCCTCACCATCTTCTATAAAATGTAAGTAAGCAACATCCGAACCGGTGATGTTGTGCATCGCAAAATCATTTCACCTTGCTCCCTCAACAACACACACTAATTCTGATACTCTTCTTACACTAACTCTCCATCTAATCCCCGCATAGTTAACTAAGTAAATATAACGATTCCCATGATAGGATCCTCCTAACACGTAATCATGATGCAGTTCCTGTATAACAATATTAAGTTTTAAGCATTGTCAATTTCTTACAACTACTTTTTTAGATAAATAACAGTTAATTCTTATATGATTTTTAACTTACGAACTCATCAAAAACATCTTCAGGATTTTCCAAAGCGCAAATAAATTGATTCCCATACATACCTACTGCATTAGCGATTAAGATTATTACAAATAACATTTGAATGAAACATAAATCAGTAAATATTGTTACCTCGTATGTGTGTTGTTTGATTTTGCAAGGCTTGCAAGTTCTGATTGTTTGTGGGTGTATGATTATATGGGATTCAATAAGGTAGAATATGGGCAGCTTGTTGAGGGTTGTGTTGGGTAGAGGTTGCATGTGACAATATGTGTGGTAGATGATCGGGTTTTACTCAGCTGTCAATGGTTGGGTGTGGGTTTATTGATTCCCGCAAAAACATTAATATGCTTATCAGAGAAGATACGGTAAAGTTACATAGTTAACAATGTATGACTACACCGATGGTTCCCAAGTTGTATGTCTGGTTTAGCTTGGGTTAGCTAATGGTTATAACGTGATTGGACTATTATGCCCCTCATACTATAACAAAAAATGTGCGTTGACCGAGCCCAAACTGGTCAAGGAACACAATCAGTCTAAAAAAACACAAGGTTTAGACGCATAGGCGACGTTTTTTAAAACTTAGGGTGCATTGCGATGTTTTGTGGAAAGTTCAGGGACCAACGGTGTATTTTTGTCTTAAAACTAGCTTAAATAAGTAATTAACACTTAATTATGTAATTAAGCTAATAAAACAAATAATTAGGAGAAACTTACTCCCAAGCCAAATTCCAATCAGCCTTTTAGAAACTATATCTAATATAAAGATTTAGCCAATAATTTGTAAAATACACTGGACAAATGAGTGCCTCCAGATGCTCTGCAGATCCGCATTTTACATTCACGTATCAAAAAATACTGATCTGCAAATCCATCGAAATCTGAAATCAGGGCAAAAGCCTCACCTATAAATAGAGGCTTCCCATTTCAATTTCAACCAACTTTTTGAGTCTTCTTTTGTTGATGTGTTTTATCCAGTTTTAAATTTATAAACTAAGGGTCCACTTGGTTCAATTAAGGGAATGGGAAAGGGAAATGCAAAGGGTATACTAAAGAATGCAAAGGGTAATGAATACCTTACCCCCAATTTATAGTGCAATGGGTCATTACCTAGTTTAGGGTAATGCTCCATTCCTTTACCCTCCACCAACCATAATTAATGATTGTTTTTCCTATTCCCCACCCCCCTAATACCCTCCACCAAGCATGCCCTAAGAAGTACTTTGACTAAAACATTCTAACAACAAGTGTACCCGATCATATGAAGTATAGCATAGGTAAATCCGAGTGTCGTCCCAAGAGATGTGGTCTGGTGAATAGAGTAGTAATTTGTCCTAATAGTAAACAAGGTTGGTTTTTGAAATCCTACTATGATTCATGTGTAAGGAAAGCTTTAAATTTATAATACTAGTTTCACCGATTTTAATAAACCAAACACACGGATAAAGTATAACCCTCGTTAGTAATATAAGATTTAGGTAAGACTAGGTCGTATCCACAGGGACTTAGTTCGTTCGTATTAAGTATAAATGAGTAGTAAACAAGACAATAAGTAACAAATAGCAAGTATGATAATATGAGGAATTCAAATGATAAAAACGAATGATTGCTTGGATAGCTTAGATAATCTAGCGACAATGCTTATGTTTTGATCTCGGTTTGATAATATAAGTAGAGTACGATTTATAACTTTGCCATTCTCGTCAAAAGAGCAATTTCATAATCCGTTAGGTTCAATTCAAGATTTATATTTATCCACCAAAAGATTTCTCTTGAGGTAGTATCCGATATCAAGTCTAGATTATTATTAATTCTACTAAGTGGATTTCTCCGTTCAAAGGCTAGAAACGCAGACAAGTTCCTATAATTGCGTTTAACATATTGGTTCTTTCGACCTATCCCGACATGTTATATTCAATCAGTTTCAATAAACAAACATAATAAGGCTAGATATAAAATAGTTCATAACATAAACTTGAAATTGATAAAGATCAAAGCATAATCATAAGTCACTTTATTATATTCACATATCCAAGCAATCACAGAGGTTTAGCCTCTCATGGCTAATGAGTTCATGACAACAGAAATGATTAAATATTAAACAAGAGACATACAGATTAAATTGATAAAATGGATTACACAAGTGTCACAAGTAACCAAGATCTCGACACCAACAAGTATTTAACACCCCTTGCTATACTCGTTCACGTCTGGCTATGGCTCAGGATCACGTAGCACTTCTTATCTTGACTTCGCGAGAATTGGTTGTTGAGTGGAGAGTTCAAATGCTTGCAAATGAGCTCTATTTATAGGCTTCTGATGATCAAAGTACGACGTGCTTTGATTGTGAGTACGACGCAGTTTGCTATTTTCTTGGCGCCAACGTTTCATAAATGCAGAGGAAGTACAGCGCACATCGGATATAAAACCGGCACACTTTTATTTAATATAACTTATTGACTTCCTTTGACCGAGAGGACAGTGCGGCACACATTGCTGGAAAACCGGCACACTTGCTAGGAATATAATAGACTTCTTATTTCTTTGCTTCGAATGATGAGATATTAGTTCTTTTCAATGTTTATTGCTTCCGAACATCTGAGAGTGAACCTGCATTCATTTCATGCTATTAAGTACCAAAAGTTCACACTAAATGATCATAAAACATATAATATAATGCTCGAGAAATATATATAATTAGAGCATTATCAATGATCTAAAAGAATTAAACGTAGAGAAGGGAGAAAGAACCCATGTTACTAAGGAATGGTTTAATTATAATGCACAGTGTAGGGTACACTCAATCATCTTCTTAAATACTAGAGTGTCCTCAAAAAGATCAATCTCGACATCTCTAACTAACTGTTGTTCCGTGTAGGGTACACTCTACACATATGCCTTTTCTAAGATAAATGGAAGTTGAGGTCCTATAAACTCTTGATCTAGTCAGATGCTATATCTCGACGGTTTCTTATCCCTAACTAACCGATCTAGGATTATCCATCCTTCCTTATCATACTCATGCTTTTGGACATCATAGATTGGCCTAGTGTATCCTTCCCCTACCGCTATTTTAGACATCTTACAATCTATTATCGCACTAGCGGTTGCTAAAAATCCTCTTCCAACAAGTAATGGGCACTTAAGATCAATCAAAATATCTAAGACTTAAAAATCCGCCAAAATAGTAAATTTATCTATATACACTACCATGTCTTTTAGTATCCCAACCGGATAAGCAACACTTCCGTCCGCCAATCCTATAATTGATTCCGTTGTTTCAAGTCTACCTAAGTTGAGGTTCCTATAAAGGGATAACGGAATTATATTAATGCATGATCCTAAGTCGGCTAAGGTATCATAGGCCTTGGAATTCCCAATCCTACAAGGTAAAACAAATATGCCCGGATCATCTTACTTCTTAGGTAACTTGTTTTGGACAAAAGCGGAACCATTCTTACCCAACTTAACTTTCTCCTTATATTTTTCCAAAAGGGCATTGTAGTAGGGAGCTGATGCGTGTTTTGCAACCTCGCAAAAGGTTTTACCTCTCAAGGGATCTTGAGAGATTTTGCAATCCACCAGGCAGTGCACCTAGCCATTGTAGTGTAGTAAATGGTAGGTCCGGGGGATTGATCGTTCTCTAAGGGAATAGTGTCGTTAGGATTGAAGTGTAGGTTAACTATATTTTATGAAAGCAAGTAAAATCTCGGGTATTAGAAGAGTGGGCGGAATTAGTTTCTAGCCAACAAACCCAAAAAATACAAATTAAATTAAATAAACAATAAAATAAAAATAACAAGAAAAGTAAATGTGGTGGACTTTTTATAATAAGATAAACATGTTTACTTAGATTTCCTTACTCCTTTGTTATCTCTTGTTGGTTTGTTGAGTGTCACAGTGCAGTTGTTTAGCTGAAGGGTTGTATTCCTCAATACTAGCCGTGGGGGTGTGCACAACCTTCCCCAACACTATGAATATCAACTTCTTCTTATGACGACACGTTTAGTACCCTATCATAGAATCATTAATCTCTACTCACGCATTAAATACAACCAATAAAACCATAGTGCACATCCGATTACGTTTCTTAAGACGTTCAAGCTTGTTACCGTATAGAAGATTAGCCAGTTTCTTAAGCCTAACGCGAATCAATCAACTAAACAATAAACAACTCACCAACAATTAATGACTAGGTTTCATTAGATCTAAGCAAACACAAATAAACTTAAGCTAGCATGTTAAAGGAAAGAAAAACAATAGAGATAATTAAACAACACATAGAAATATTGAATAATTAAAGAATCAATTATCTTCAATAAAACATGAGAGAAAAATTATCTTCAATAAAACATGAGAGAAAAAAGGGTTTGAGAACCCTTAAAATCTCAGAAAATTCGGCCCTAGTGTTTGTCTCAAAAGTTGCACAGTTAATAAATGAAAAATCTAAAACTATATATAGAATTACAAGGCTGACGGCGTCAGGTTATGGCTTCTGACGCCGTCAGAACGCCGCTATTAGGGTTTTGTATCGCCCAAACAATCCTCTGACGTCGTCTCGTGTAAATACTTCTGGGCCATCTCCTGTAGTTGCAAATCCAGACGGCCTCGCTTCTTTTGTGCCTGACGGCGTCAGGTGTTAACTTCCAGAATCTTTCTGGGGCGTCTAGTTATAATATTCCACCATTCTTGTCATAAGGTGACGACGTCAGCCTCCAAAGTATGACGCCGTCAGGTGTAAAAACCTGACTTATCTTGACTTTCTTGTTTTCTTCATTCTTGAGCATAAAAACGTCCAAAAAGCTCCAAAATGCTTCATATTCCAGAAATCACGTCCCAAGTACCTAAGATGAGAAAATAAATAATTTGAGGCAATATTTGACCATAAAATCACGACTTAGGGCTTAAATGACCCTCTAAAAATATATCAAATAAATCCTTATCAAATACCCTTACACTTGGGATTTGCTTGTCCTCAAGAAAATGAGCTTTTATACCAATCAAAATACAAGTTATGGGTTATTTAATATTAATATAAAAGTAATTACAACAAATGATCATTCTACTATAGTTAAAACAAGCACAGAAATTGTACACTAGCACCTCACAATAAGTGTTTGGATACTCTCATCTCTCGGGTGTTATAAATTTATATATCACAAATGGAAATGGAAAAATATCTCTCACTACCTGTCATAGCAAATAAATTACCATAGGCTTGGGAAGGATCAAAACTTCCACCACTTTGGCGTAAGCACCTAGGATAAACTATCAAAGAGGTCTTTTAAAGGGTTATAACGTTAGGTGTAGGGGTATGGAAAAACACGGTTTGTTGGATAAAGGGATATTTGCTGGTGGAAAGTCAATTGTCTTAGTTAATTACATATATACAATGAGGCGTTGCTAAGCCAAGACTCGACTCAACTTAAACTAACTACAAACTCTTTTTGGTAAATTTGTTTTCAAGACACTATTCGAATCAACATAAAAAAAAAAGAAGCGGATGGTAGCCCATATGTGTTTTCTCGTCTTTTTCTATTTTTTTCCATTTTTTCAATTTATTTTGCATACACTTTTACTCTGCCATCCAAAATAATACATCAAAGGGAACTCGTTTCCCCTTACACTTGAGCTTTTACATAATTAAAAATAAAGACTCGAATTAAGATAATCGAAACACTTGGAGTACTTAAAAATATTAACGCACATATGGGGGTAATAAATGATGTTCTTCCCCATTACTCCCTAACACTAGTACTTTTACCCATGATTCCCAATCGTCCCAAAACAATATGTACAAGATATGACTCGATTTAGCAACCATGTAATCAATTAGACAATTAACTAAGGGTTTAAACAAATAACAATAATGCACTAAAGATGAGTGCATACAAGGAAGGCTATGGTGATTTGGGTGTACATTTGGGGGTGAATTGTAAACAAATTCTTCCTTTAAGTAAGATGCTCAAAGTTAGAAATGAAAAAGATAGGCTCTGAGGGGTGTATTAGGAGTATCGTGTACTAAAAATGAGTACAACGTAAAGGTGTGGGAAATTACTTGACCAATGAAGCCAATGTAATTATAATACTGGTTTAAAACATGGGTTATCCTAATGCCTCTTATCATATAGTAAATCCTAACTACACGAATGTAGTCTCACTAGCGGTCTCGGGATGCATCACTAACAGAAATTCTAGAATCTAAATACTACCGGTACACTCATAAGCACCAACAATGAATGCTTTTTCCTAAAGATCTAAAGGTGAACCTCACATATATGGGGTGAAAATTTTGAGTGGTAGGGTTTTCGTGCTAGTCATACAATTCCTATCCATGAGACGCTTGTTAAGACTAAAGTTTCACTCTTATATGTTATAAAAAATTCAAATTTGGTGCCAAAATTACCCTCTTAGTTTTATTACATATCTACTATTAAACAAAGCAAATATCAAATGAAGTTATAGTTTCTAAGGTATCCCAATTTACCCCCTTACACTTAAGTCGAACGTTGCCCCCAATGTTTAAAGTAAAAGATGTAAAAGGAAATATAAATAAACATGAAAGAAACCAATACTCCCCTGATTCGCTCGGTATGGACGATATGGTAACATGGTTAAATCCTCCTCCAAGAAAATGAACATGTAAAGCTTCACTCCTGAAATATAATCATCTTCTTGTCCAATATAACCTGTTAAACAACAAAGAAAACAAACATGAAATCTCGCATAAAATCGGCGGTAAATTCTATATAAAAGTAAATCGTAGAAAGTGATTAAAGATATAATTCTTGAAAAATAAATGTTTGCAGATTACTGGAGTTAAAAAATTAAAGATTTGATGAAACTTTATAATTCCAGCAGAAAAACAAAACCTGGAATTTTTTTTCAGAATTAACACCTGACGCCGTCAGGTTATAACCCCTGACGCCGTCAGAAGTGATATGACAGAATTCTTTATATTTTGTTTCTGGAAAATTTTTGAAAAAAATCTAAGTTTTAACTCCTAGAATCATGCAAAACATCCATTGTGACTTGATACAAGTATTTGACTCCAACAAATACTAATATGTATGCTAATTCTGGTTGTTATTGTTCATGCTCAATCCGTTCTTAGAAACAAGTATGACCTTCCCTTACACTTATCTTTTTGCAAAACACTTTTATATGTAATTAAGGCGAGGTTAAAGACAAAATATAGCATTTTCACAATTTTATTTGAGACATGAACAATAAATAAAAAGAAAAAGTATACACACGGAAACAAATAAAATCATACAAACAAACAATGAAAAAGCTTGAGTTGCCTCCCAAGAAGTGCTTTTCTTTATTTACGAGTCTTGTAGCTAGACTCAGAGTCATGACCTATCTTGTGTCACTTATCTATTAAATAATTGTAGAGTCAGGCTCGAGACTCGAACAAAAATTCTTGGGAGGCAACCCAAGCTTTTTAATTGTTTGCTTGTTGATTTTGTTATCATCATTGTTTATCTTTCATGTTTCGAATATAATTTGTGAAAATACTTTATTTTGTTTTTGACCTCGTGTTAATTACATATAAATGTATTTTACAAAAAGATAAGTAAAGGGAAATTCATTTTTTTAAAAGAACGAATTCGAACATGAAAGTTAAAAATTGATGATTAACATATATTCAATCGTATTTGAGTGTTTGTTTGAGTCAGATCATTGTATCGAGTCACAATGAATGTTTTACAGAATTTTCAGTTTTTAATGATTAGATTTTTCTAGAAATTTTCCAGGAACAAAACGTAAAAATACTATCAGGTCAATCCTGATGGCGTTAGGCAATGTAGCAGCATAGTTTTACATAATTTTTTGTTTTCTGCTGGAACTTAATTTTTTAAAATTTTCCAAATTTTTAAAATTCTCGGAATCTGTAAACATTTATTTTGAAAGCATTATATCTTAATCGTTTTCTAGGATTTGTTTATATATATATATATATATATATATATATATATATATATATATATATATATATATATATATACATATATATATATATATATATATATATATATATATATATATATATATATATATATATATATATATATATATATACACACACACACACACACACACACACACACACACACACACACACACAAATATATATATATATATATATATATATAGGTTTGGGTTAAAATAAAAAGCCTAAGAAGGAACCAGGGCTTGACACGTGTCCCCCCAACCCCCGTGCTCTAAATTTTTCCCAAAGGGTATTTTAGTCATTCCACCATTAGGGATATATATACTATTTTTCTTCATTTATTCTTTTTTTTTTCATTCATTTTCCCCAACCTCTTTCACCAGTTATCTCATTCACTTGATCGATCCAAAACCTCGTTTCGCACCACCGCGCTCTTACAAGTTGTTTCACCACCGTTCCTACCACCATACACCACCTTATCTACCATTGTCAACCACCGTAGCTTCACGCCATTCAATCAGTAACAACCGATTTTGAGATGTCGATTAACTCATCAATTAGTAATGACCTTCGATTGCATGTATTCAATTTGAAAGTAAGTTTTTTTAATTGTAGTTAACTGTTATTATCAATTAATATGGATATATCGATCTTCGTTTGGATGTATATGATGTTTACTGATTTATTTAGAGTA
The DNA here is from genome assembly GCA_030686995.1 of Artemisia argyi. Classification (NCBI taxonomy): domain Eukaryota; kingdom Viridiplantae; phylum Streptophyta; class Magnoliopsida; order Asterales; family Asteraceae; genus Artemisia; species Artemisia argyi. The sequence continues at coordinate 102,483,847 of CM060686.1, read as the reverse complement.
ATTTGTTCGGTTTTTTGGGTTATTGATTTATTTTGGTTATGTGTTTGAGAAAAAAACTAGATTAAAAACGTGTATATGAAACCTGCACACCAGGTGTTTGATAAAATGTCTACATGATATTCTATAACTATGATGCACTGGTTTTGTACTATGATGCGCTAGTTTTGTATTGCGATGCATCAGTTGTTCATTCATGTTGTGATGAACTTGTTGCTAAAACTATGATGCACTGAATATAGAAACATTTCTTGTAGATCTAAATATGTTATATTCAAAGTGTCTAGAATAGAAAAAAAATACATACAAATGTGTTTAGTAAAGCTGTAGATAAGGTGATAAAATGTCTTAGTGACATTTTATAACTCTGATGCACTAATTTTATACTGTGATGCATCAACTATTAATTTTATATTGTGAAGCAGTTGTTCTGAAACGCCGATGTAGTGTGTAATTTTGCATTGTGATGCATTAACTGTTAATTTTATACTCTGTGTGTAATTGTATGTGTGATGCAGTTGATGTTAAGATGTGATGTAGTAGGTTATATTTTGTGGCAAATAACGTTCTTTTAGGATGCTTATAGTATGTTTCACTTATGGAAAATGTTTTTGTTTGTATTTGAAAAGATGATGCATTTGAAGTAAAGAAGTGATGAAGTAGCTTAGATTTTGGGGAAAATAATGTTCAGTTATGATACATATAGTTGGTTTTAGATGTTGAAAAGCGTTTGTGTTTGTATTTTGGAAGGATGATGTAGTTGATATAAAGGAAGTGATGCAATAGGTTATGTTCTGTGGCAAATAATGTTCGATTAGGATACTTGTAGTGTGTTTTACTTGTGGAAAAGTGTTTGTGTTTATATCTGAATGGATGATGCATTTACTGTAAAGATTCTATACGTTGTGCTTGGTTAAGAGTTTTTTTGCAACGAGCGTTTAACTTTTGAATTTTGCTTACATGCTTCTATTAGAAATGGTTTAAAATGAGTGTTTAACTTTTATGTCATTTTACATCTGATGTACTAAGTTTACACTGTAATACATCAGCTTTTCATTTTTAATTGTTTTGGTCATTATTTTAGTAGAAAAGGCTTGTATGTGTAGTTGTATGTGTGATTTGGTTTTTTATGAAGTACGAATGCGGTAGGTTTTTGTTTTTGGCAAATATGTACCTAAAAGCTTGTTTTTTTCTTTATGTTATAAAAAGAGAATGTTTCTCCTCTGTTATTCTTTATATTAGTTTTTCACAGTAACTATTTTATCAGGTATGTAACAAAAACACAAGTTTTTAGCATAATGCATCATTTTCTATATTTATTCTTTATATTATTTATTCACAGTTTTATATTATACAATGTGATGCACAAGGGTTTTACATTGTGATGCACTAACATTATGATGCAATAGGTTTTTACACTGTGATGCAGTAATTTTACACTGTCACATCCAGTGCATCAAGTTGTCTGAATCTACTGCATCACAGTTTTTTATCCAGTGAATCACAGTATAATATGTAACATGTTTATGTTGATGACTAGATTTAAGAGTGTGATGCACTAGATATAACTAAGAATCCGTATAATATTATATTTTTTGAAAATTATAACGTGGCTAATTTCTAATCCAATATGTATTGGGTGTGGTTTGCAGTAATTGTCGGTTTTCATATTCGCAAATCAAGCAGGGATTAACATGTTAGAAACGACTCGTGTATCCTTACAAGACATCAGTTTTGATGATGATGGACGAAAGGCGCTTCGTTCAGTGATCAAAGTAAAGAACTGAAACAGAAAAAGAAGAAAGTAATAAGAGGAGGACATGTAGTGTATGTGGAGAAAAAGAAGGCCATAATTCCAGAATATGTTCATTGAAATTGCCACCATCGAAGAAAAGCAAGAAAACTAGTATAGCCAACAAGAGCTGCTCATAGAGGATCTACTCGTAAACCTTAAAAACATTATTTCAGTATTATTATTTTTTAATTCGCAATAAGTGATGTATAGATATTAAAGCATTACTTAAAAGACATGTTTTTTTTTTTGTTCTAAGATGTATAGCATTTATTACCAAACATCAATACAATAGCATCTCAGTTTTCGGAAATATATTCAATGTGTTTCTGTTCATGAATAATAGTTATTGCATTATGTTATTTGTTTAGTATATCATGTTGTAGTAAAATGTACATTGTGATGCAATAAAATTTACATTGTGATGCAGTAAGATATACTATGTGATGTAGTAAAGTATTATTTTGTTGCAGCAATATGATAACATTGAGAAGCAGAAGTATGTAAATCATTGTGATCTAGAAGTAAATTAACATTCTCATGCAGTAGAGTAACGTACTGATGTAGTAAAATTATATTGTGATGCTTTAATATGATAACATTTTGATGCAATATAACAATATTGTGATGCAGTAGAATTTTAAAAGTATTTAAAAGGAGCAATCGAGACAGAACATGTATTTAAAAGTAGTTCGATTATAAATGTCACAAATCCTTCAAACATAACACTGTGATGAAGACATAAAGTTTTTAGGTACATCATACAATCGAAAGTAATTCAATAGTAACGAAACATTGTTTTTTAACGATAAAAAAGTATCATCCGAGAATCTTTGCTACGTGTTCAAGAATCCTTTGATGAAATCTGTGTTTCAATTGGATTCAATCTTCTAATATTAGAGATTTGGAATTCTCTTTTTGCAGCTTGTTATATGCATTTGCGGCTGCCAACATTTCATCCTTTTTCTTATTCATGATTGTAAGAATTACTTTCGCCGTGTACTAAGCTCGCAACAGTTGGATTTGTCCTTTTTGGTCCACGCATTCTTTCTTTAATTCATCCTCAAAATACCATCACTCTTTCTACTTCTATGCCAAACAATCTCACTGTAGATTGAGTTTAAAAGAAAAATATCAGTTTCATTCCAACTTTTTGATAAATAAAAAACACTGCGTGTAAACTAATCTAACATCATATGCCACAAACAAGTACCTACTACATCATTTCATCACACCAACTACATCATACATAAAGACATACACACAGACACTTTTTGACACATAAAACACTCTGCGCGCAATACACTCTAATCTAACCTTATATGCCACAAACATGTAAGTACTGCATCATTTCATAACACCAAATGCATCATCCATACAAACACACATATAAACACTTTTTGACAAGTAATACACCCTACGCTTAGCCTAATCTAACCTTATATGCCACATTTAATAACCTATTGCATCAGTTCATCATTCTAAAACATATGAACACCTATTGCATCTCAGTTCAAGTTCCAGTGCATCACATATATAACCAATGATACAAACACATTTACACACATAAAATAAACTACACTTAGCCTATTTCATCCTTACACGCGACAATTGAATACCTACTGCATCTCACTTCAAATTCCAGTACATCACATATACAACCTAACATACAAACACGTTTACACACATAAAATAACATACGCTTAGCCTATTTCATCTTTGCACGCGACAATTGAACAATTACTGCATCTTAGTTCATTTTCTAGTGCATCACACATACAGCCAAGCATAGAAACACATTTACACACATAAAACAACTAACGCTTAGCCTACTTCAGCCTTACACGCAACAACTCAACACCTACTGCATCTCAGTTCAGACTCCAGTGCATCAAACATACAATCAAGTATATAAACAAGTTTACACACATAAAATAACCTACGCTTGGCCTACTTCATCCTTACACGCGACAACTGAACACCTACTGCATCTCAGTTCAGATTCCAGTGCATCAGACATACAACCAACCATACAAACAAGTTTACACACATAAAACAACCTACGCTTAGCCTATTTCATCCATACACGCGACAACTAAACACCTACTGCATCTCAGTTCAGATTCCAGTGCATCATACATACAAACATGTTTGCACACATAAAACAACCTATGTTTAGCCTATTTCATCCATACATACGACAACTAAAAACCTACTGCATCTCAGTTCAAATTCCAGTGCATCAAACATACAAACAATTTTATGTACATAAAAAACCTACGCTTATCCTATTTCATCGGTACACGCAAAAACTGAACACCTACTGCATCTCAATTCAAATTTAGCGCATCACAGTTTCATTATAAGTGCATCAGAATGTAAAGTTAGTTCACCACAGTTATAAAGTCCAATTGAGACATTTTATCAAACACCTTGTATGCATCAATCATGAACATACATAAACACACTCTTCAACCGATTTGATAGCCTACTTCATCGTATTCAAAATACCGAATATAAATGATGAAAAAAAACAAGATTTTAGTAAACCAAAACTAACAAAATGATGGTCTAACAAAATAAGGCTTCATAAATCAACTTACAGAGGTGTTTACGATGCAGTGGATCTGTCCTAAACATCGTTAACACAAGATTTCCGATTTGTGATGCATTAACAATTATGATTTGTGATAATATTTTGATGATTCCACGGTTTGATGCAGTACGATTTTGCATAATTTAGTGTATGAAATTATTGTGTGAATTTAGTTTGTGAAATTGAGAAAGAAAGTGTGTGAAATTAGGGGAAAATGAGAAGAAGGAAACTAGTTTTGTGATGTTTGGAGACGACATCATTTTGTAACGTAGGGAATATAGTGTATTTTCTATTGCTACATATTTGCCCTTCAAGTTTGCCTTATTTACAATAGTGATACTCCGCGTTTTTGATCTTGTTAATCTAATCCAACGGTTGAGATGGCTTCCTAGCCTTTTTATTTTAACTCCCTTTTTATTATAACCCCACCTTATATATATATATATATATATATATATATATATATATATATATATATATATATATATATATATATATATATATATATATATATATATATATATATCAGGAGGCATTTGAAGAATATGTCACCTCATTGCCCAGTAATTCATTATCAGTCATGTCATCCGCCATGTCATCACATTTTGGCCACTTTTATAAATAAATATTTTGATGAAGTTTGGATGTAAGTTTTTTTTTTTTTTTTCAAAAAAACCACTGCAAGGAATCGAACTCAAGCCCACTAAAGACCAATTTTAACAACCATGCTAACCACTAGATCAACACTTTTTTTTGGTTTATAGTTTCCAAACAAAAACCTAAAAACCTTTCCAAACAAACATAACCCACTAATTCCAATAATTAGCCCGATTATGTAAAAAGAAATCTCGGTCATTCATAATACTCTTTTTCTTCAAACCCTAATTTCATATTCTTAATTCTCTCACATTGACTTTTCTTTTGTGTGTGCAGGTTTGAGAATACCATGGTGCATATATCTTTTATTTGTCCATTTGATTTGTGTTTGTGTTTATTTTTCTCATAACCCTAATATATCAATTATCAAAAGCTCATGAGGTTTTTTATATTGCAGAAGGTAATGAAAGCCGATCCACATGTTCCAAGGTTTTCTCCTTCTCTTCGTAACCACTTTGATCATCTTGCAAGCTTAAAGGGGGAAAAAGTATGTACCATATTCTTTACAATTCATCTTTTCCAGTTTGTTTCCTACCATTTGCATTTTAACTGTTTCTCCTTTTAAAAAAAATTATTCTGCTTAATTTAAGATGACTGTAACATGTAAATATAACTTTGCCATGTTGCTGCTAGGGTAACATGACTGGAGGATGCCCACAAAGATGAGTGGTTCATTGTTAAAGTAATCCACTTTGATAGGGAAACTCGAAAGTAAGTACATCTCATAATCCATATTATTCTGTCTGTAATAGTTCTATGCTATTTGTTGATAAAATCATGTATCGGCATATATTTGGCATTATTATATTTGTGCAACTGTATGTTTATATTTACACATGTTTCTCATTCTTTTATGGTTGCAGCTACTAGACATACAAACAAGAGAAGACGCTCAGGTTCATCAGTTGATTGTAGGCCAGGTACGCGTGCGGGTATTGTTTCGCTTAATTAACTTAATTTGAATAATATAACACGAGCCCGATCGCACCAGGTTATGCAACTACTATTTTGTAATATGTTATGGCTATCAAGTTGCTGTTACATTTACTCACCACTGCGTCCTTTTAAATATCGCTACTGCTTTTGAATACATTATATTAACTCAATGATGGCTGCTATCATTGTAGGTGCGCGTGGACAAAGATTGACGAATTGTTACACTTCACATCAGAATACCGGAAGACCGTGACCAACTGCATGATTAAAGAGGGTTCGTGACTGGCTAATGCATGTAAAAACTCAATGGTAACTTTCTCAATTTGATTGTAAGAATCCATATAACATATGTCAATCGTTTTGTAAGATTATCAAGCCTAATTATATTATCTCTGAGAATTTTCATTTTTTATTTTTTGTAGGATTATAATTTTAGATTTTGATTATCACTGTAGATTTTAATCTGTTTCATAATGGGATAGTATCCCACAAAGGTAAAATAAAGCAGAACCTTCATCTTCAAATTCTGGAAGGCCATATATAAAAAAGATACCATCATTATTCCATTAAAGTATTAATATACTGCTAATTATATAGTATAACATCATTATGTAGCCTACAATTGATTGTTTTCTCTTCATGTTGTCATGATAATTATCTCATATTGGTGCCTTTTTCTGTTCTCAAAGAAATTGTGAATGAGAAGCAACGAAAACGATTATTTATTCGGGTTTGATCTTTCATTACATTGGATAATTGTTATTGGGTTTGTTCTATTTTATATGTTAGGCTAAATCTTTCTATACTTTAAATTTTCAATAACTCTTTTGTTTGTTGGAGTTTTCGATGGCAGGAAAGAAGAAAAAAAAACAATCTTTTGTTTTGTGCTTTCGTTGGTGACACAAGGTAGCAGGAAGAAAAGAATAATAACTATTGTTTTGTTTTGTTTTTGGTTTAGTAGTTTGTTAACAAGACACAACGACACCGATCACTCTTCGTCAATTTCTTGAAGACAAAGAATCACCAGTCGTAATAACTATATCATGTTTGGTGGTGGTACATTAGAAATTTCATGCTTAATTGCTATAGAAGCCGCTATTGATAAATCTCCTGGAGTTGAACAAGTTCCAGTATTTATCTTAAAACAAAGATTTGAATTTGGTTCTCATTTATATGAACATGTACTAAATGTTTCCCTTTTTTGTTGGACAGTATGCCATCACGCCTTTTGCTGATGCTTTGGATGCTGTACCTCTGGCTCTTGCGTAGAAAAGTGGTTTGTCACCCATTGAAACACTATCTGCAGCCAAAGCAAAGGTAACCCCGACAATAACTTTTCTTATTTTTTTTACTGATAACTGAGTGAAAGATTATTCAGCACAAGCACATTATAGACGCCCAAGAAGAATACTAACAAAAAAAGCCCACAAAATAATAAAGATCCCCGAACCAGAAGTTGACCTGTTTATGAAGGTATAGTCACCGGATATCATACTACAAATACTGAAAAATCCTTTTACAATCATTGACAATATAGAGGCCTAATAAAACTTCATTCCTATTATTACAGAAAGATGAAACCTTTTGCTAAATCCGTATCTTAATTTCTGTTGCAATCCGTATCTTAATTTGTCATACGAGCTGATGACTAGGCTGCACTACTGAATCGTGGAAAGAAACCACTAACACAGATTGTTCAGGATGATTCCTTTAGGGATTTTCAATTTCAAAATACCTTTTTGCATGTCAATGAAAGGTAATTTTACTTCTGTTGCTTTAGTATGCTTAGTATTTTGGTTGTTAATAAAAGATCCTTATACGAACTTTTTGCTTTTATTGTTCAAGCTAAACCATCGATTTGAAGTTGCATCAAGAGGGTTTTCATTTGTAATTAGCTTCTCAAAAGCATTGGCCCTTCATGAGATATCATTGTTCATTTTCTCTATAATAGATCATTAGTGTAAAATATACCTGCAGTTACTACGATTTTACATGAGGCATTGCGAGTTGTCACATATGGAGTATGTGTTATTACCTGTGGTTGTGATTCTATGGTACACCTTTTATATATGTTTTTACTTAATATTATATTAGATATGAATATGGTCATTTGTTTTGCTAAATGAGGTTGGTTTCATTGAAGTTGATATTATTTAAAAAAGCATTGTGGTTTTGTATTCGAACGCTACTTGAGGCAGATGAGATCCTTTGCAAACATATGAAATTACGTCGGTGACAAGGCATCAATCGAAGAAGCGTTTATTGTTTTATTTAGAATGACTAAAACCAATAAATACGGTAATGTATTGGTTAAATTAATTATACGACGTTTAATTTAACCTACCTAACAAATAGCGTTATGAAAAGAAGTGCTTATAATTTTACATGTTATATGAGGGTATAGTACAATCCCAACTTTTATACATCGTTTGGATTTTTAGTGTTTTTTGATGAAGACTTCGCCATCCTAGCCACGATTCCTAAAATCAAACCGGAACCAAAAACTGCCAACATTCCATTCTTTCACAAAGAAGAAGTAACAGAAGTAGCTGGTATGCAGAAGACCATCCTCACTAACCTGAACCTACAAGGCCAAGGTTGGATGAACAAAATGCATCTACAACATTTTATCAGGAGCCGATAATCTGGAAAGTCACATGCATGGTATACTTAATTTTTCCAATTATTTGAAATTTTCTCCCCGTAATGGAACTAAGCTGCAAATCATTTCCGCATTTACTGTTGAGCATGTGAGGAGGTTTAGATTGAAGGTGAGAAAACTAACCACCTACGATTCCCAATTTTTAAGCCTTCTGGCCAGAGGCTGTTACTACAAAGTAGCAGAAGTAATTTAGTTTCCAGGTTCTTTCCGTAAGGGGTTTTGAGAGGGATAATGTGCACGCTTCGCCAGTGACTCCTAGAAAGATTAAGGATAACTATGTAGGTAAACAAAAACATGCCTTAATAATGTGAGTTAGCTTCGCAGTGTGACTCTAATTAAGCTACTACTAATTTATGATTGAAATGCAGGTGGGTAACTTTGTAACAAGCCACGCTAAGGACTTGCAAGTTCAGATTGACCACGGTTGGAGTCCGATATATGGACTAAGGATAGTTGTAGCGAAGCTGTTTATCAAGTTTGAAATCTCCTCTTCATCAGGTGTCAGGTTAGTTATATAACACCAAATAGTGTCTGCTTTTCAGGAATAGCAACAGACGTTTTTATAAATTCTACATATAAGAGAAATAGCAAATGTCTTCAATTCTGTTAACATAACCATTATACTTAGTGATGGTATATGTTAGGCGTTCTCTAAATTGTAATCAACAACAAAAATTAGCGCACGAATAAGCGTCACAGGCATCCAACTTGCGCATGTTTGCTTAACCATGAATTATCTAACCCGTGAAAGACAGTATGTACAGGGATATAGAGGTGCCGTTGTTTAGCTTATCAGAAATTTCTAAGGCCATCGATAACTATTCGGTCGACAACAAGCTGGGAGGAGCCGTGCTTTGTCCAGTTTACAAGGTATATACCAAGAGACATTATGCACTCACTCCCTACGGCAATTCTACTATGAATGATGGTTGTTTAGATTTTGAATATAATTCATCTCACCACCCCATCACACATTCCCCTCACTTGCACTTCCGTCACTAAATCCCCTCACCTACACTCACCCTATTTCCATATCCCTCAAAACATCACTAAAAAACTCACCCACAAGAAAAAAAGACTTTAGAATCTTCTCGAGACAGCGGCGAAGGAGACGGTGACGATGACGGTGGTGCTGAAGCTGACATTGATGATATGGATGAAGAAGAAGTAAATGAGTGTGATAATAAAAGAGATTATGATGTTGAATATGATGAAGTTTTTGGTGATGAATATGGTTTAAATATGGTGAATTTTTTCTCAACTCAAGGCTGGAATAGTGAAGTTGTTGTTGATTATAGGATTAATGAAGATGAGTTTCATAAGATTAGTTTGATGGACTTTGATTTCTTCATTAGAAAACCACCTGATCCTGATAATGAATTTATGACTTTATCAACTTCCAATTTGAAATAAGCTCATAAGCCAAGCTAAAAGTAGACAAGTTGTTTTAAGTGATAAAATTGTTTATTTTGGTCATATTTAACAAAAGTACCAGACAAGCAGTTCATAACAAGCAATATTATAACTTATCACCTTATTAGCGCACGCGTGTCAAATGAGCTGGGAGCTAATAATATCAAAAAATCTAAACATGCAATGGGTGTTGCTTTAAAGTTATTTTTCATTCTTTCAATTGTTGTCGTTAGTTCTGGGTTCAGTCACACTATTTGGGCTGGCTTTTTTAGTGATAGTCTCGTGATCATAAGCAACTATTCTTCCATGACACCCCTTTTAGTCATATCGATCATTCTTGATTCTATCCAATGAGTCTTGTCAGATTTGCATAAATCCCCATGTTGTTCATTGCTTAATCAATATATGAATTTAGTAGCTAATTATTTACAATGTTGTAGGGGTGGCGAGAGGATGCGGGTGGAAACATTTGGCTGTGTTCATAAATTTTGTGATATTTTATTTCATTGGCATGCCAGTTGCAATTGCGCTTGCTTTTATGCTAAAACTATATGCAAAGGTAACACTTCTTTATTGCACAATCTATGAGAATGCATCCATATCTATGGCATTGCGTATAAGGGTGTAACTATGACTAAAAGTGGTTGCAAAAGCTAAACATAATGGGTCAAAGCAGGTTGAGTTTGGCTGACCCGTTCC